>CM058231.1:76052548-76508884 GCA_030180135.1 Orychophragmus violaceus
CACGGTCTCATAATTTTTCGTACTTGGGTTTCTCTCATCCTTTGTTTGCTGGTGATTTATGCTGAAAATAAGATGCCTTTAGGCCTCAAAATCAGTGGTATCAGAGCAAAGGTTATTTTTTGTGGTTTTATGAAGTCCATTCAAGAAAATAATCATGTTTTCATCAAGAGTATATATGGAGAAGTTTGATCGAATTGGAGACTATACTTTGTGGAAGGATAAGCTATTAGTTCACATACATTTGTTGGGTCTGAGCAAAGCTGTGGAGGATGAAGAAGCTGAGACACCAAGACAGAAGGTCTCAAATCCAGATATATCATAGTTTTCTAGGTTTTCAACCATGATATAAGTGTATATATTGAGTCTTTAACCTTTCTATTCGAGTATATCGAGTCTTTTACAGGTAAACATGCGTTTGGAGCGAAGCTAATTGGGACGTTTCAGGAGATTTCTGCAAGGACTTGAAGTTGGAGCCGTGACCACGAGTAGATGTCAACCGACACTGCTCTTAGTGTTGGTCGACACTGATGTCCAACAAGAGCTATGCGCCAATCTATTGCATCTTTTTAAGATGTGCAAGAAAGTCCAGAAGTTTCCTTTATTCTTAATTTGGCCCAAAACGTGACTAGACTTTTAATAGGGTTTTGAAGAGTTGTTTTCTCCTATCTTTTGTTCTTGCTTTGTTTTGCTGTTGCATTTTGGAGATTGAGAGATTTTGGCTTGGGGCTGATCCTGCTACTTGTAACCTTTGAGAGAAGGATTTCGAACCCCATTCTTTATATCTATTCAGTCTTGTTTTCTATTCAAACATGTCTTGTCTTATTGATTCCATGTCTGAGTAGTAAGCTTAGTTAGACTTAGGAATTCTCATAGGGATTTCATGCCTTGTTAGATCGCTAGTTAATTAGGATTCTAAATCTACATGTTCATCACCTAGTTGAGATTAATACTGGATTCTGGATTGATCACCTAGAGTTTAGATCTTAGATAACTAATTTGGTACGAGAGTGTGAATTATAATCTAATAGAACTAGTGTGAGCAATTTGTTTAGATGCAAAGAGATTTGATCTAGAAAATTGTGAACCAAAGAACTTGCTATTAATGCTTGTCTAGAACTCTAAGATTGCAAAGATATTTGAATCATTAGGTTGCTAGACATAGATAATAATCGCAGCGAGAATTGGGTTATTAACATTTGCGATTCTAGTACCTGAACCTGTGTTTAATCTAAATCATAATTATCAAAGTGTCTAACATTGCATGATTTCCTGAGAACTTCCTAAGTCAAGCGTCTTTCTCCTATTGAAAACACCCTTTAAATTCATTGCATTGTTTACTGCTTTCTCCTGATTGACTTAGCTAAGTTTGAAAACATATAATTTGTCGTGTGAACTTGAGTCTTTGTGGATTCGATACCCTTTGTACTACAGTTGCATTTATGTGCACTTGCAGTTAGAATGGGGATAATTCTTGACCTATCAAGTTTTTGGCGCCGTTGACGGGACTCTTTGAGTTCGCCGATAGATTTTATTCTAGAATTTAGACTAAGTTGTTTTTTTTTTGTTTTGGTTACTGATACTTCTATGTCTTGCTTGTTTTTGTTGCTGCAGGAATCGACAGACGCATTCAATGTCGACCGACATCCACCAGTGTCGATCGACATCGAGCTCGAGACCAATTATTGAGTTCAGTGTATGCCTTGTCGTCACACTAGAAGCAACCCGGACGATAACCTTTTGAACCTCACACTTGAGGAGTTTTCTAGACTTGAGAGGAGAAACAGAAAAGCTCAGAAATCTTCAAGGATGATGAATGATAGGGTCTAAGTTTTAATCCTATTCTACTGCAAGTGCACAGTTAATGCAATTATAGTATAAAAGGTATCGAAATCCACAGAGACTCTAGACCTACGATAGATTTTAGAACGGTCAAGTTAAACTAGGAGAAAGTAATGAGAAACTAAAAGCAAAGCAGAAAAGTAAATCAAGTAGCAGGATTGGTTTGAAAGCAATTAACTAAAAGCGCTAAGTCTAGGGAGTTCTCAGAAAATCAGACAAGCAGATCAGATAATCAGTCAGGATCAAATTAAGCACTGTTCTAGAACTCAAACACGGATATAGAACTAACCAACTTTCGTTGTGAGAATTCTCTAAGTCTAATAGCAGAAATCCAAATTTCTTTGTAATTCCTAACAGATTAAACTAGCCTTAAGTTCAGGTTCGATATGTTTAAAAACTTGATTAAACCAAATTTCTTTGCGAGTAATTCAATTGCTCAACCTAAATAGTTCAGATTCTAAATCACACTTTCGTGTCAATTTAACAACCTAGAGTCTAGATTCTAAGTGATCAAGTTAGAAACTAGTGTTAAGCACAATTTAGATTGAAGAACAAATATGATATGAATCCTTAATTGAAATAAATAAATCTAGCAAGTCATGAAATCCTTAATGAGAATCCCTAAACCTAACTATGAATCTACTCAGACATAGATAATGAAAACATAATCAATGAATAAATAGATTGCATAAAAGAGTAAGAAACAAAGGGGTTCGAAATCTTCTCCAAAAGCAGGAAGCAATACATGTTCAGATGAGCCCCAAAAATCTCTAAAAACTCTCAGCTCAAAGTATTAAAGCGTATGTCAAGTGTTATCTAAAAATTGATGTAAAAACCTAATTATATTAGCATAATCACGTCTTGGGGCTTCTTTGTAAATACTGGAACATCTGGGTAAATCTGCAATTTCAGCATTCTTCATTAAACTCGCCGAGAAAGGCCCATCTCGCTCGTCTATCGATCGATGCACAATGTGTGTCGATCGATGCAATCCTCTGTTTTGGACAGTGAACTCTATCTCTCGGGTCAAGACTCCAAAATGCTCCAAAATGCTCCATAATCTCCAATTCCGCTCCAAACGTGCATATTCCTAAAAACACCTGAAAATGACTCTAAAGAAACACCAAAAGACTCTAAAACATACTTATATCATGGTCTAAAACCGGTAAAAACCATGATATATCAACTCCCCCACACTTAGCCTTTGCTTGCCCTCAAGCAAAACAGAGAACTAAAACATGGTGAAGAGGTTTGAAAACTTTCAGAAACTCTTTTCATTCTAGAAGCAACAACACTCAAATTCCCCTTAGTAAGCCACTGAAACAATCACCTGCAAGACATCAAGACCAACATATACTTCCCCCACACTTAGCAACTGTCCTAAGTAAACTCCACAATCACATTCAAGCATTCAAATTCACCCTACTGACTTATGTAAGCTATTAAGTGCGGTCTCACCTAAGGATTATCGATCAAAGGGCACATGGATTCTTACTCTGTCAGTTCTAGACCACCATACTATCTTTTTCTGGTTCCTTTCTTCTCTTTTCCCTTCCTTAGCATTCTGATTTTTTCCCATTGGGTATCATTTTTTTTATCAGTGCTCTTCCCGTTATGGGGTGTACTTTGGACACATTCCATGAATGCACAGGAGGTAATTGTAACACCCCCGACGCGGACTACAGACGATAGCCGAGCCGGTGGTGCCACAAGATGCCAAATATCGCCAATGTCCCGGCACTGCCCATAGTCTGGCCGGTCCATCGTCGATATCCGACCCTCTCGACTAAGGCCTAAGGCTTGCAAACCCGTACCCGAGCCGAGAGTTGTGTTAGTTCGGACCGAACTCATATCATGGAACCGTGGAGTTAAAGAAAACACACTTTATTAATACTATATAGGATCTATTACAAAATGTTACCCAAAAACATACAGCTTATTGAGCGCTCGAGTCAAAAACCCTACATAGTATAAACTCCACGATCTTCACACTCACAACCCGAGACTACGCCGGCGGCCTAACGTCCGAACTTCCCTCTAGCCCGACTATGGTTTCCTGCGAGACAAATTTTGTATAATGAGCAACCATATGGGTTACCCAGTGAGTCCAGAACCCTCTAGCAAGCATTAATATCCCAACCCATCCCCATAGCCGAAGCATAAAGCAATAACAAACACAAGCACAATGCGGAAGCAAATAAACAATCACAAAGCATAACACGATCCCTTATCGTGAATGCCAACAATGCCTATATGTAGACACCTACACACGCAGAGGCCTCCTAGATGCATCGAACACCTCCCCCACTTGCTCACTGGTGGCTCCTCCCGACCCCTCACGATCGGCACCACACTTAATGCTCGGCCAAGGGAGCGACCCAAGTACCAGTCCGAGCTGCTCAGCCAAGGACGCGACCCGAGTACCGTCTGAGCTGTCTCCTATCACACAAGGAGGTAACCAAACGGGAGTGCCAGAAGCACCCTCCTAATCCATGCCATGCAACACTTTCCGGGATGGTCCGCAACCAACCCCGTACTTATACACATCACACATTTCCGAGTGGATACCTTCCACCTCGTACTTATCTTATTCCATTTTCGGGCGGTACCCCGACCGATCCCGTACTTATCACATTCCATTTCCGGGTCTATCCGATCCCGTACTTATCACAATCAATCATTTCCGAGAGGATACCTTCCATCTCGTACTTATCACAACAATCATGCAACAATCAAATCAATCAACACGGTTTAAACCTCAACCGTGGTACACACAAATCAATCAATGCACTTAAGGATAAATACTCGCAGTATTTCAATCCTTAAGGTGATACCTGCACAAACACGTCAGTCCTAGCTATCGGGACTCACCTACTCGGGTTTGACGACCCTAGACCTTGGTCCGTCCTAGTCTGGGACTTCTCTTGGATCTAAACACGAAGATCCTAAGTCAAAGAAGGTTTAAGGTAAGGTTTAAACTAGATGTTACACGGATCTACAGCTTTCCGACCACCTTCCGTAAACCATACCCGACCGCCTGTCGGTACCGTTAACGGAGCTTCAGAACGCCCTTCGGGAAACTCCCGCCCGCTCCTTCTCTCTCACGGGTTTCTCTCACTTTCTCTCTCTAACCTGGACGTTCTCTCTCTTTAGAATGGGTTTTTGGTTAGACAAAGTGCCTACGGCCGATCGGCAGAATTCCCCCGATGGTTCACCGGAAACCGCTTCCGGCTTGCCGGGAAATTCCTCCGGTCCGCCCAGACCCTTTCTCTCTCTACTCTCTCTCTAGACCGGTTTTCTATGAGTTTGGGAATGAGTAAAAATGGCTGGGGGAGCTGGGTATTTATAGGGAAAAACAAGGAGGAGGTGGCAAAACTGCACCGCAGCCTCCGGTTGGTCCGTTCCGGCGGCGACCATGCGCGGCGACATGTGGCCGGACACTCAGCCACCTCTCAGCTCCTCCAGCAACACCTGGCCAACACTCAGCCAAGCCCAGCCGCTGCCACACTGCCTGGCCATGCGCGACGGCACCTTGTGCTTCCGGTGAACACCTCGTGCTTCCCTCCTTTTACACCTCGTGCTTCTGCGACACCTCGTGCTTGCGCATGACACCTCGTTCTTCCCGACATCTCGTGCTTCCGGAAGTAAAAACTCGTATGTGACACGTCGTGCTTCGGTCCGCCGAGCTTTCGTCCTGTCCCGTCGTGCTTCTAACCCGATATTCCCGATTTAGTCGCAAATGCGATATCTCTTCAACCGTTCACTCTTTTTAAATTCCGCTTCGACCAAAAGTCTTAGTTTGAGCTCCTCTATCACCTCATAATAATGTCCTAACCTTCTGAAAATTTCGGATTTCCGGCCGTTCCTCGTCCGTCCTTCATATCCTTCGACCGTCGCATAATCCGCTCGTCCGATTTGAATTCTGACTTGACCAGAAGTCTTAGAATGTCTTCATTAGCTAACGCCGTTGATTTGAAGTCGATCGCACAACTTTGAATTTTCGTCGATCTTCGCCCGTTCCATCCCGACTGGTCGTATTCCTCGTGCAGACGTTTTACTCCTTCCGGAGGGTCACTACAGTAATAGTGTTTGCTACCACTCTCGTGACCACTTCGGAGCTACTAGCTCATCGTCAGTTTTTTATTATTATTTTTTACTTTAAGAGAAGGGGAGAAGGGAACCTTACTCGGACAGGTTTACAAGCTGTGTCAGAACTAACAGAGGAGTCCGACTCAAGGTATACCAAGCCCTTAGGTGAGAAAATTAAGTCAAATTAAGGGTGAAGTCAGTAAAGGATCCTCTGATACCTGAAGTGATGTGGGTGTTCTCAGTAGGCTGATCTGTGTTGGGTTTTCTAATATTCATTGATTGATCCTGCAACTTCATCCCAATGGTCACTTAAGTTCCTGCAAGTGCTGTTAACTTCTCAAAAATTCACTGTTTCTTACTTAAACCGTTTTGACTCAATAAAACAAATTTTGAAAAATAGGACTGACTCTAAGAAAACATAAAGATAAAAGTCAGTACCACCTCCCCCACACTTGAAACACACTGTCCCCAGTAGTGTCAAGCTAAGGATCGGTAAAAGAAACTAAAAATGTTAAGTGATGAGTTAAGTTCTGTCTGATTTTTACTTGTCTCGCTCATGCATCGATCGTTACGCATAAATGCGACGATCGTTGCAAGGCGATTGCGATATGAGTCGATCGTTGCTCAGGTCCGCAACGATCGTTGCAATGCGATTTTCGTGTTGTGACGATCGACAAACATGACCGTGTCGATCGTTGCATTGCGATTGTCGGATCAGTCATCAGTTAGCAGGTTAGTCCGTGAGAAATTCTCAAATTTCAAACCTGAAAGCTGAAAATCAATGCAAACAAGCAAAATCAAAGCAACAAATAGTCTCAAAGTAAACACATCATCCAAACATAAGTATCAAAGATAAAAAAAATCAAACGAAAAATGCAAAAGAAAAAGTGAAAAAGAAATACAGAACCGTAGTCTGAAAATGCCACTACTCTCACTCGTCATCTATGTTAGCATAGCGATCAGAATCACTCGAAGGAAAAGGAGTCAGAGAGCGCTGTCGACGTCGACTGGCAGGAACAGGCTGATGAATCTGTGGCTGTCTCCTGCAAGTGCAGCCACGCATGTAGTTCCAGATGCTCCGTAGAATACCATCCTGACGCTCTCTCCACTCTCCCTCAGACATCTCACTCAAAGGTACTGAAGGCTCAGGATAAGGACCAATGTCATGTGCAGCAGGAGCACCAGGTGCAGGCGCATAAGAAGAAGAAGCTCGTGTAGAAGGCTCTCCCAGCGGATGGGCCATCGTAGGAACTCTGCGCTGATCTCGCATAGGAGGCTGGAAATTCAACTCAGACAATGTATCGATCTTGGTCAGATTAGCAGCAGGAAGATCCACACCATGCTTCTGTCCATGCGTGTCACAGTAAACCCAGATGCGTCTCTCCTTAAGCCAAGTAGCACTCTGCAGGTGGGTCAGATCCATATACACCTTGCTATCATCACGCTCCGTACACTCTAAAGGTATCCTGCAATGCTGGAAGATGGGAGTAAGCAGACTCCCCATTGTCTCAATGCCCTTCCCATTCACTGCTTTCGTCGTCAGTGAGCACAGGTGATGAGCAAACACAGCTCCTAAGTTGAGATCCCTAGCAGGATCTCTCAAATCAGTCCCATCAAACAGATCCTTCAGCCCAATAAAAAGTACCTCCAGCTCATTCTTGCGCATCTTGTTTGCCTCGGCCTTGCACAGCAGCGTGTAACCAAAGATACGGATCACATATCTAAGAACGGGATGTCTGACCTGAGTCTGCTTCGTGGTCCTCGAGTCATATGCTCCATTGCCAAACTGATCCCAAAAGTACTGCGCTTCCTGTCTATCCCACTCAAGAGCTATACTAGTGCGTGTATACTCCACGCTGAACCCATAAATACGACAGATGTCTAGAAGGGGAATCCGATACCTGACTCCTAAGCTCATGAATGTAAAGATACCATCTGCGGCTTTCCTGTGCTCCGGATCAGGATAATAGACTCTGCAAGTCACCAACAACTGTCTAACCAAGTCAGGATACAGCTCATAGTACTGTATAGGCATTGTCCCCAGACCAATGCCCTTGACCAATCTAAGCACCTGCTCATCAATGCCTAAGGTCCTGCAACTCCAGTAATCGAAAAACTTGGTTGGCTGAACATCCATATCACACCAGCCATTGTAGAGCAGTGTATCGAACTCGTCCCAGTAGTCATTTATCGGCCTCTCTGTGAATGTGTCAGTCTTAATCAGCTCATCAGGTGTCATGTCCCACACCTTGTCTGTTGGGATCTTCTCCTTATCTGCCCTAGGCCAAGGCAACTGTATGACTTCCCGATCTCTCTGATAAGGCTCTAGCGGTGTCGAATCTCGAAGAAACCACTTCTCTGGTGGAGGAGCCTGATCTGCAGCTGTAGTAGCTCTGCGTTTGCGAGGTTGTCCGCGAGGAGGCATCTGCAACAAAGACATAAAGTCTCATTAGTCTCGCAGATTTCTCTGTGGAATCGCAATGCAACGACCGTTGCATAGATGCAGCGATCGTTGCAAGGCGATTTCACATACGCCAATTAATCCTTCAAATCGTATCAAAATTTGTCCAACAATCTCACAAACAGCTTAATTCCATCACCAATCAACCTAAATCAAGTCTCTAACAGTACAGAATCATTATCTTAAAGCTAAAAATCCCTAATTTCAAAACCCTAGAACCGAATCCGAAAATGATGAATTTGTGAGCCCTTACCTCGGAATTGCTTCGATTAGGTTATAGAAATAGATAGAGCGTGTAAAAACAAGAAGAATGAGCTTTGAATCAATGAAAATGATGAAGAAATGAGTGATTTAGGGTAGAGGAGAATCGGTTGTACGGACGGCGAAATGGGGAAGAAGAGAAGAGAGAAAAGGTTAAAGGCACTTACCTGTTTCGCGAATGCAACGACCGTTGCATATAAGCAACGATCGTTGCTAGTGAACCGATTCGATTCCGGTTTAGCACAATTGTACCTTTAATTTCAAAATTGAACCATTTGCAACGACCGTTGCATAGGACCGCAATGATCGTCACAAGGCGATTTCATCTCCTCGTTATATCTCCCTGCAATCACACATCTCCAGACTCGTGTTATGTAATGAAAACTCAGCAAAAACAAAACCAAAACGTGAAATCCTAAGAAAAACACCAAAATTAATATGTACAAACCAAACAGTGGGTTGCCTCCTACTCAGCGCTTGTTTAAGGTCATTAGCTTGACCGGACTAACAAGATCAGGCTGATGGAGGTTTCAACAGAGATTGTGATTGCCTCTGCGAAAGTCTCCTCATCCAAGGTGGAGAGTAAGCAGTATTAGTGTGAGCTCGTCCAAGAAAAGAAGGAATGAAATGTTCTCCAGGATCTAAAACCAAAGTGTCACTCGTCTGCTCTCCATATCCATGCTAAATCCTAAAGGTTTGCCCATCTCTGCGGCTTGCGCAGTATATCCATCTCAAAGTTCAGAGGCTCATCTCCCAGATAGAGATCAATAAGACTATTCCTTACGTCAATCACTGCTCTATCTGTGGCTAAGAATGGTCTTCCCAGTATTAGAGCATCATCCTGCTCACTGTCGTACTTAAGCACCAAGAAATCTGTCGGAACTAAGTAGTTTCTAATTCTCACTGGGACGTCCTTAAGAACTCCTTCCGGAATCCTTATTGACTGATCAGCTAGGACAAGAGAGGTCCTAGTGGGTGAAAAATTTGTCATCCCCAGCTTCTCTGCCACAGAGTATGGCATAAGACTTCCAGCAGCTCCTAAGTCACACAAAGAACTCCTAAAGCTATCCTCAAAGATAGAGCAACTCAGCAAAAATATACCAGGATCAGGTAGCTTCTTAGGAATCTTAGTTAGCATCACATCACTGATCTGTTTAGGGACCACTATCACCCAATCCTTCAGCATTTCATCCATTGGCAACATCCTCTCCAAGTATCTCTGCACACAAGGGTGATATGGTGGATCATCAGATTGTGGAATTTCTTCCAACTTCTCATCCAGCTCTTCCAGTTGTCTGACCTCATCAATCTCCTGTTGATTTATCTCAGACACTCCAGGGAATAGTCTATTAAGCTCTTGATCTGCCTTTTCATCAATGTCATGAGAAACAAGTGAAACTGTCTGTGCACGGCATGCAACGATCGACGCAATTGGTGCATCGATCGATGCAGATAAGTTTTCACAGATTCCACCCGAGAGTTTTTCTTCAATTTCGAATTTCTCAGGTTCTTCCACCAGTTCAGTTATATTTAACTCGAAATTATCACCTTGGTATGATCCATCATTAATATAAACTGACCAAGCCTTGATGTGGGTGTCCACGACGCTCTTTCCCTTGACAGAGCTTGAAATCTGGCTCACTTGTGTGTCCAATTGCTTCACATGTGTACTTAAGGACTCAAACTTCCCATTAAGGTCTTCATACACAGCATCTAACTTCCTGTTGCAGTCCACAACAATCTTAGTTTGTTCTTCTAGCAACTGCTCCATCATGGTCTCCATCTTGCTCTCATAAGCATTAGCAGCAGGAGGTGTCTGATATGAGGAAGATCCATAAGTCATCTGATTACCTTGCTGAAAAGGCTTCTGATAACCAGCATTCTGTCCAAATTCAGAAGAGTTTTGATTGCTTGTGAAAGCACTCTTCTGTCCACCATTGAAGAACTTATTACCTTGCTGATTACCAAACCTATTTCCTTGGAATCCAGAGCCACCAATGTAGTTCACATCCTCTTCCTGATGGTTTTCTTCAGGTCCAAACACCTCAACATCCTGATCAAAATGGACAGCTTTCTTCCCAGCCAACAGATTACAAACAGTATCCAACTTACTCTTGATATCAACTATCTCCAGATTATCTATCTTCCCACCAGACTCCTTCCTTCTCCTATCAGCAGTCTTGCAGCTATTACTGCTCACCAAGTTGTCTATCAATGTCTTAGCTTGCTCAGGAGTTCTAGTGTTGAAATTTCCATTGCTGGAATTATCCAACGCAGTCTGGTAAGGGAGATCTATACCTCTAAATAAAATGCCCAGCAATGTCACTTCAGTGAATCGATGATGCGGGCAGTCTCGTTGGTACTTCTTAAACCTCATCCAAGCAGCTTTAAGAGGCTCTATAGGGCCTTGGGAGAAAGTGAGAATGTCCTGTCTCGACTGATCAAAGCGAGCATCATCATAAAAGTGCCTCAGAAACTCACTCTTCACAGCATCCCATGTAGTAAACTTCCTAGGTGGAAGTTGTTTCAGCCAGGCAGCAGCATCTCCAACGAGAGAGTAAGGGAAGAGTTTGAGAAACAGATAGTCATAGTTTACTCCATCATACTTCATCCCAGTGACTATGTCCTCAAACTCATCAATATGATCCATTGGCTTCTCAGTCGGAAACCCATGTAAGGCATTCTGCCTCAGAATAGAGTAGTAGATGGTCTTGATCTCGAAGTCATTCCTCTCAAAACCAGGAGGTACAAGTGCTGACCGGTTAGGATGAAACTCATCCGGTTGGTTATAGTCATCAAGAGTCCTCTCAGCATGCACAACCATCTGCCTCTGACCTTGACCTTGTCCTTGGCCTTGGTCTTGTCGCGGTTCAGACTCAGGTTCAGGGATCACATTCCCTTCAGCATCAATCCTTTTCCCAGCAGCATTGTACGGATTGTTTTGTCGGTCCCTTAGGGTATCTTGAGCATCATGTATCAAAATCAAGTGCTCTTGTACCATCTTTGCTCGTCAACTTTTCCTGTTAGTTCTCTCTAGTCTAGCAAACTCCTCAAGTATGATATTAACGAGATTCGAGTTCGGATTACTTCTGGTATCACGCGTCTGCATAAACCGTCTGTAATCGCAGTGCAACGATCGATGCTAAGAGGCAACGATCGATCCAACTCTAGTCGCCTTGCAACGATCGATTCAAAAGGATGCAACCATCGATGCTAAGCGAATGTCAGACATGCGACAAAGAAAAACAGAGAAATTAGTAACCGGAAAAAAAAATCTTAGTCTAAACCCTAAGTTCAAATCTATCGAATACTCAAAAGAGTCCCCGGCAACGGCGCCAAAAACTTGGTAGGGTCTAAGTTTTAATCCTATTCTACTGCAAGTGACACAATTAATGCAAATATAGTATAAAGGGTATCGAAATCCACAGAGACTCTAGACCTACGATATATTTTAGAACGGTCAAGTTAAACTAGGAGAAAGTAATGAGAAACTAAAAGCAAAGCAGAAAAGTAAATCAAGTAGCAAGATTGGTTTGAAAGAAATTAACTAAAAGCGCTAAGTCTAGGGAGTTCTCAGGAAATCAGACAAGCAGATCAGATAATCAGTTAGGATCAAATTAAGCACTGTTCTAGAACTCAAACATGGATATAGAACTAACCAACTTTCGTTGTGAGAATTCTCTAAGTCTAATAGCAGAAATCTAAATTTCTTTGTAATTCCTAACAGATTAAACTAGCCTTAAGTTCAGGTTCGATATGTTCAAAAACTTGATTAAACCAAATTTCTTTGCGAGTAATTCAATTGCTCAACCTAAATAGTTCAGATTCTAAATCACACTTTCGTGTCAATTTAACAACCTAGAGTCTAGATTCTAAGTGATCAAGTTAGAAACTAGTGTTAAGCACAATTTAGATTGAAGAACAAATATGATATGAATCCTTAACTGAAATAAATAAATCTAGCAAGTCATGAAATCCTTAATGAGAATCTCTAAACCTAACTATGAATCTACTCAGACATAGATAATGAAAATATAATCAATGAATAAATAGATTGCATAAAAGAGTAAGAAACAAAGGGGTTCGAAATCTTCTCCAAAAGAAGGAAGCAATACAGGTTCAGATGAGCCCCAAAAATCTCTAAAAACTCTCAGCTCAAAGTATCAAAGCGTATGTCAAGTGTTATCTAAAAACTGATGTAAAAACCTAATTATTTTAGCCTAATCATGTTTTGGGGCTTCTTTGTAAATACTGGAACATCTAGGCAAATCTGCAATTTCAGCATTCTTCATTAAACTCGCCGAGAAAGGCCCATCTCGCTCGTCTGTCGATCGATGCAATCCTCTGTTTTGGACAGTGAACTCTATCTCTCGGGTCAAGACTCCAAAATGCTCCAAAATGCTCCATAATCTCTAATTCCGCTCCAAACGTGCATATTCCTAATAACACCTGTAAATGACTCTAAAGAAACACCAAAAGACACTAAAACATACTTATATCATGGTCTAAAACCGGTAAAAACCATGATATATCAATGAATCGATTGATTTCGATTCAAGATGCAGAAGGTGTTCTGAGAGACTCCAGAACAATCCCTATAGTGCTCAGGGATAGAGAATTGATGCTCAAGGAAATGTGATCCCTGAACCTGAGCAACGGATTGTTAACCCACCTGCTAGGAGGACACTAGCTGACTACAATAGGCCTGATGAGTTCTACGCCAACATGTCTGCGATTGTACCTCCTGCTTTTGAGAGGAATGAGTTTGAGTTGAAGAGGTCCTACTACACACTTGTGGGACAGCACCTGTTTCATGGACACCCACATGAGCATCCTATGGACCACATAGAAGACTTTGAGTTTCTAGTCGCTGGGATGAAGCACAATGGAGTAAGCTATGACTACCTACACTGCAAGCTTTTTCCTCACTCTCTTGGAGGAGAAGCTGCTAATTGGCTGAAGCAGATTCCACCTGGGACTCTGACTACTTGGAATGCAGTGAAGGAGAAGTTTCTGCGACACTTCTACGATGATGCTCGATCTGATCAACTTAGACATGATCTCTTGACCTTCAAGCAAGGATCTACAGAGCCTTTTAAGGCAGTTTGGGTGAGATTCAAGTTGTACCAGAGAGATTGCCCTCATCAGGTTTCTCTGAGGTGCAACTGTTGGGTATCTTCTTTAGAGGAGTTGATTTGTGGTATCAGATGGCTTTGGATGCTGCAAGTAATGGGAACTTCTACACTAAATCTCTAGAAGAAGCTAAGGAGCTTACTGAAAACTTGGTAACTAGTAATAGTGTCAAGAATGCTGACATTGAGAGGAAGAAATCTGGGTGTAAAGCTGACAATTCCCATATAGCTGAGATGAACAAGAAGATAGACACTACTCACAACTTGCTGGTTGGGAAGAAGGCTGTCCATTTTCCCCAAGAGACTGAGGTGATTGAGGATGAGGAAGGGTGTGAAGAAGAGGATGTGAACTACATTGGTGGATCTGGATTTCAGGGAAACAGGTTTGGAAATCAGCAAGGTTCTACAATTCTAACACTGGTTATGGACATAAGAGTGCTTTCACAAGCAATCAAAACTCTTCTGGATATGGTCAGAATTCTGCTTTCCAAAAACCTTTTCAGCAGAACAACTCCTACCAGAGGACCTATGGAGCATCTTCTTATCAGACACCTCCTGTTACTAATGCTCATGAGAGTAAGTTGGAAGCAATGATGGAGCAGATACTTGAGGGGCAGACAATGACTATTATGGACTTCAACAAGAAGATGGATGCCATCTACACTGATCTGAATGGGAAGTTTGAGTCTTTGAGCGCACATATGAAGCAACTGGATACACAAGTAGGCCAGATTTCAGGCTCAATCAAGGGGAAGAATGTTCAGAACGCCCACATCAATGCTATCTCGGTTCAGATTGAAGATAGGCTGGATCATGAAAGGAATTGAGGTTGAGACTCTTGAAATCGTTGAAAACAGAGATGATTCCGAAGCTACAGACTCAGTGTCGATCGACACACCTTCTCAGTGTCGGTCGACATTCACTAAAAAAACCGAGTTCAAGAGTTTTGACGGACCAAAATTGCCCGAGATTGAAATTGATCTCCAGGACAATACCCTCAGTGTTGGTCGACAGTCACACAACGTCGACCGACACTACGGTCGGGCAGTACCAATTTCATCCAAACCTCGCGCTGTTGCTGATGAGAAGGTTTTTAAACCTCCTATACCATTCCCCAGGGTAGCTATGAAGTCTAAACAAGCTTGATGAAACCGAATGCATGGAGGTAAATGATAAGAGGCTAAATGAGATCCTCTCAACCGATGATTTGCAAATCCACCCTTGTCTATAGAGATATGTGGAGAAGATGATCCCCACAGATGAAGATTTAAAAGAATGGGTGGTGTGAAGAAGAGGATGTGAACTACATTGGTGGATCTGGATTTCAGGGAAACAGGTTTGGAAATCAGCAAGGTTCTACAATGCTAACACTGGTTATGGACATAAGAGTGCTTTCACAAGCAATCAAAACTCTTCTGGATATGGTCAGAATTCTGCTTTCCAAAAACCTTTTCAGCAGAACAACTCCTACCAGAGGACCTATGGAGCATCTTCTTATCAGACACCTCCTGTTACTAATGCTCATGAGAGTAAGTTGGAAGCTATGATGGAGCAAATACTTGAGGGGCAGACAAAGACTATTATGGACTTCAACAAGAAGATGGATGCCATCTACACTGATCTGAATGGGAAGTTTGAGTCTTTGAGCGCACATATGAAGCAACTGGATACACAAGTAGGCCAGATTTCAGGCTCAATCAAGGGGAAGAATGTTCAGAACGCCCACATCAATGCTATCTCGGTTCAGATTGAAGATAGGCTGGATCATGAAAGGAATTGAGGTTGAGACTCTTGAAATCGTTGAAAACAGAGATGATTCCGAAGCTACAGACTCAGTGTCGATCGACACACCTTCTCAGTGTCGGTCGACATTCACTAAAAAAACCGAGTTCAAGAGTTTTGACGGACCAAAATTGCCCGAGATTGAAATTGATCTCCAGGACAATACCCTCAGTGTTGGTCGACAGTCACACAACGTCGACCGACACTACGGTCGGGCAGTACCAATTTCATCCAAACCTCGCGTTGTTGCTGATGAGAAGGTTTTTAAACCTCCTATACCATTCCCCAGGGTAGCTATGAAGTCTAAACAAGCTTGATGAAGCCGAATGCATGGAGGTAAATGATAAGAGGCTAAATGAGATCCTCTCAACCGATGATTTGCAAATCCACCCTTGTCTATAGAGATATGTGGAGAAGATGATCCCCACAGATGAAGATTTAAAAGAATGGGTGGTGGTGCTTCCTAAACAAGTCAGTTCTGTGATGTTTAATCAGATTCCAGAGAAGCTACCAGATCCTGGTGTCTTTGTGCTAGATTGCTCTATCTTCAAAGATAGCTTCAAGCACTCCTTATGTTATTTATGAGCTAGTGGAAACCTCATGCCATACTCTGTGGCCGAGAGATTGGGGTTGACAGACTTCCAAAAGACTAGGATCTCTCTAATCATAGCTGATCAATCAAAGAGGATTCCAGAAGGAGTTCTTGAGGACGTCCCTATCAGAGTTGGAAACTACTTGATTCCAACAGACTTCGTGGTGCTGAAATATTATAAGGAACCGGATGATCCTCTGATACTAGGCAGACCTTTTTTAGCTACAGCTGGAGCAATGATTGATGTGAGGCACGGTTTGATTGATCTCCACATGGGAGATGAGCCTCTGCACTTCAAGATGGATAAGCTGCAAAAGTCCACCATTGAAGGTCAAGCCTTTAGTATTAAGATGGAGCAAGAGATTTAGAGTAATGAGGCTACAATTTATGATATTAGAGAAGGGAAGATGGTGGTTTCTCAAGAATCCACATCTTCAGAGCCTGCAACTGCTCATAAGCAGAAAGCTCCAAACATCAGATCTCCACCAAAGAGAAGGTATGCATCTTCAAAACTCAAATCTCCTCACTTCATTGCTGTGAATGCAGGGAAACACTCTATTCCTACGTTCCTTGGACACTCTCATGCTGACACCGCTTACGAACCTCCATGGATGAGGAGACTTTCGCAGAGGCACTCACAGCCTCTGTCGAAACCCTTGGGAGTCTGATCTCCTACCCATAGTCAAGCTATTGACGTTAAACGAGCGTTGAGTGGGAGGCAACCCACTGGTGAGTTGTGAATATCAGGATTTTTGGTTTTTCTTTTTGAGTCTTGAGTCATTTTTATGTCTTCTTTTGAGTTAGTCTGTTAGTCCAATCTGTCTGGAACTTGGATTATTATGAGTTTATGCATGCTACTGTTGCTTCTGACATGAATTTTGAGTGATTCTAACGCATTAATCATGTGAGATTTTGAGTGCCAAACAATCTAACCCGACCATGACACTTAGAACTGTCATGCGCATGATCATAGGAGCTTAATGTCGACCGACACCAAATCAGTGTCGGTCGACACCAACCATGTTCAGGTACGAAATTTTGACTCAGTTTTCATATCGTTCCAGATCGAGTTTTACCAAACCCAAGCTGCGATTGCACTGAGGCCAGTGCAGTTTAAGTGTGGGGGAGGTGGTTACTGACGACGTGTTTTGTTTTCTTAGTGTCAGTCCTTTGTTTTCTTTTGTTTTCAAAACTGTTTTATTGAGTCAAAATTTAGTATGAAACTATGATTTGTCGAGGAAATTTTTCGCTGGAACAGGAACTAAGTGACCATTGGACAGACCTGCAGTAGCTATATGACTGTTAGAAAACCACACATTGATCAGCCTACCAAGGACACCCATATCTTATCAGGTATTCAGAGGATCCACTACTAACTTCACCTCTAATCTTGACTACATTTCTCATTAGGGGCTTGGTATCTCTGGATCGGATTCCTCTGATGTGCTTGACACAGCCTATAATCCGTTCTAAGTATGGTTCCATCTTTTCCCTCCCTTGAAAATAAAAATAAAAATAAAAAAGAGATAAAAACTGCAGATAAGCTAGTAGCTTCGAAGTGGTCACGGGAGTGGTAGAGACCCCTATTACCTCCTGTGCATCCATGAAAACATATCCAAAGTTCACGCCGAATAAAAGGGGAAGAGCACTGATAAAAAAAATTGATACCCGGTGGGGAAAAATCAGTTGCTAAGAGAAAAAGGAAAAGAAAGGAACCAGAAACTGATAGTTTGGTGGTCAAGTACTGACTGAGTTGAGTCCATGTGTCCTCTGATCGATACTCCCTTTGTGAGACAGCACTTAATTATATACAGAGGTTAGTGTGGTGAACTTGAATGTCTTGACTTAATTGTGGAATTTACTTGGGACAATTGCTAAGTGTGGGGGAAGTACATTGTGGTCTTGATCTCTGCAGAGATGTTTTCATGTGTGTTACTAAGTGAATGTGAATGCGATGTTCCTAAGACGAAATGAGTTTCTGAGTTTTCAAACCTCTTTTCCGTACTTTGGTTCTCTGTTTGCTTGAGGGCAAGCAAGAGCTAAGTGTGGGGGGGAGTTGATATATCATAGTTTTTCTAGGTTTTCAACCATGATATAAGTGTATATATTGAGTCTTTAACCTTTCTTTTCGAGTCTATCGAGTCTTTTACAGGTAAGCATGCGTTTGGAGAGAAGCTAGGAGTTTTGGGACGTTTCTAGAGATTTCTGCATGGACTTGAAGTTGGAGTCGTGACCACGAGTAGATGTCGACCGACACTGCTCTTAGTGTTGGTCGACACTGATTTCCAACAAGAGCTATGCGCCAGTTTATTGCATCTTTTTAAGATGTGCAAGAAAGTCCAGAAGTTTCCTTTATTCCTAATTTGGCCCAAAACGTGACTAGACTTTTAATAGGGTTTTGGAGAGTTGTTTTCTCCTATCTTTTGTTCTTGATTTGTTTTGATGTTGCATTTTGGAGATTGAGAGATTTTGGCTTGGGGATGATCCTGCTACTTATAACCTTTGAGAGAAGGATTTCGAACCCCATTTTTTATATCTATTCAGACTTATTTTCTATTCAAACATGTCTTTTCTTATTGATTCCATGTTTGAGTAGTAACCTTAGTTAGACTTAGGAATTCTTATAGGGATTTCATGCCTTGTTAGATCGCTAGATAATTAGGATTCTAAATCTACATGTTCATCACCTAGTTGAGATTAATACTGAATTCTGGATTGATCACCTAGAGTTTAGATCTTAGATAACTAATTTGGCACGAGAGTGTGAATTATAATCTGATAGAACTAGTGTGAGCAATTTGTTTAAATGCAAAGAGATTTGATCTAGAGAATTGTGAACCAAAGAACTTGCTATTAATGCTTGTCTAGAACTCTAAGATTGCAAAGAGATTTGAATCATTAGGTTGCTAGACATAGATAATAATCGCAACATGAGTTGGGTTATTAACATTTGCAATTCTAGTTCTTGAACCTGTGTTTAATCTGAATCATGATTATCGAAGTGTCTGACATTGCATGATTTCCTGAGCGTCTTTCTCCTATTGAAAACACCCTTTAAATTCATTGAATTGTTTACTGCTTTCTCCTGATTGACTTAGCTAAGTTTGAAAACATATAATTTGTCGTGTGAACTTGAGTCTCTGTGGATTTGATATCCTTTGTACTACAGTTGCATTTGTGTGCACTTGCAGTTAGAATATGGATAATTCTTGACCTATCAAGGATGAGAAAGAAGCCAAAGAAAAGGAGGAATCATTGGTTGAGAGAAAGAAGAAGGCAAGGAGCCCTATTGTTATGAGTGTCACAAATAGAGTCATGAGGAAGATAAGGAAGGAGGAAAAATCTGCTGGCATGATTAAAACTCTGCATAAACTTTATCAGGCCAAAAGCCTTCCCAATAAGATTATCTCAAGCATAAGTTATATGACTTTAATTTGTCGGAAATTCTCTATGTGGAGAACAACATAGATGATTTTATGTATATTATTGCAGACCTAGAAAATGCGGGTGTTACAGTTTCTAATGAAAATCAGGCAGTTCTACTTATTATGTCACTCCCAAGGCAGTTTGATCAGCTCATAGATAGGAATATCATGTTGACACTTGATGAGGTTGTTTCATCCATCTATGCAGATGATCTTGATTTTGGCTCAACCTCAAAGAGCTCGAAGAATTAGGCTAAGGTTCTCTATTTTAGAGATAAGGGAGAACAAAAGGGAATAGGATAATTTATGGACAGATATTATAAACATAACAAGAACAAGTCCAAGTCAAAGATCAGAAAGGGTTTTTGTATTTTTGGTGAGGATGGAAATTTCAAAGCTTCATGTCCAAACTGGAACAAATTCAAGTAGAAAGACCAAAGATGTAACAATAGAGGTGAGGCTGCAATAGTTAAAGGGAGTCAATATGATGTTGCAAGTTTATATGTGTTTGAATCAGAAGCAGACGCTCTGCATTCCACAAATATAAGTCTTGAGAAAGAATGAACCATGGGACACGGGATGCAGCTATCACATGAATCACATGAGAAATTGGTTTGATAATCTTAGTGAATATGCAGGAGGATCCGTAAGGATGTAAAACAAAACGAAATAAAAGTTATGGGGCATAGGGAATGTAAAAACAAGGAATGAAGATGGTTCTATTGTGTTGCTTACACAGGTGAGATACATCCCAGATATAGACCGAAACTTGTTGTCTATGGGAACATTAGAAGAGCATGTATGTATTTTTGAATCAAAGAATGGGATCATGCTTTTCAAAGGTGAAACTAGAACTCTCATGAAAAGAAAAAGGTATGAGAAGCTCTAATTACTCCATGGAAAACAAGAAATTAGTCAGTCATTTGCTTTTGAAAGAAGGATGAATGACACAATTATGTGGCATTGTGGCATATGATATTTTGACATATGAATCAATAGAACATATACTTGTTAGTGAAGAAGGGTCTCCTAGATACACTACAAGAAAACAACGTTTTTGCGACTGCACCTTAGTCGAATAATAGTCGTTATACGCGTTTTACGGCTAAATAGCGACAAAAGTTGTTAGTTGTAAATCCATAGTCGGTAAAATGCATAGTCGTAAAAATAGTCAGCGGTATACAACTATTTTATGACTAACATAGGTAATCGTAAAATAGACGTAGCGTTGTCAGAATATAGAAAGACTAATTAGCGACCATTTGGCGTCAATTGTGCGACTAAAGACATAGTCCATATGCAGTCGCAGAAATGTAGTCACAAAGTAGTCGTTAACCTAGGTGACCAAAGGCCGGCTATTTTGTGACTGTATAATATAGTCACAATGTAGTAGTAAATATTGGTAACTAATTGCGACTTGGTAATGACTAGGTCTACGACTATTCAGTGACTAATCGGAACATCCAAATACGATTATAGTACTGATTCGGCCACTACTTGTCAACTATTACGTGACTCTCTACTACAGTCACAACGTAGTCATAATATATGGTGACTATTTGGCGACTTTTTATTGACTAATTACCGATGATATATAACGACTATGACGAACATCCACATATGAGAATAATAAACGTTTTGCTATTAGTTATTAACAGTTTAATGACTAATGTAACGACTATGAAGCGTCTAATTGGAACATCCAGATTCGTTTATGGTAATGATTCGTTTATGGTAATGATTGTGGCACTACTTGCTGACTACCGTCTGACTGTCGAATATAATCACAAATTAGTCGTAATATATGATGACTACATGGCGACGGTTTAATGACTAATTAACGATTATTCAGCAACCATTCAGAAGATCCACATACATTGATGGTAAATGTTTTGCGGCTACTTTGTGTGTAGTGCGAATAATTGACGACTGTTTAGTGACATTTATTCATAAAAATAAGAATTAGGATTATTTCAATTTACGATTTGGTAATTGGTGATACCGTAATTTGAATGGTACAAGAAATGTAAAAGACATTTGCTTCAAAATAACACTTGTAACTTATATACTTATGTGTAGCATGTAGACATAAACGATCTACATACACAAACTCCAGCATTAAGGAGTGGCAAATCATACCCTAAAAAATTATTAAGTGCAAGAGACAATGATAAATAACCTACGAAGCAAATGGTGATGTAGTTTTACGTTTAGCTTCCTTCAATTTCTCTTGGTGGGCCACAAACGCTGAAAAATGTTTGGACTGCTTGCGTTTGCCCATTGGAAGATTTTCTGTCATGCTTTCGACTCCATAAAGATTTCTTCGTCCATCCTTCTCAGTGGATTGTGATAATTAAAGACAGTAAGAGGAAAACAATTAAATAAATAACATGAGATTACTTTATAAACATGAATTGTGAAAAATATTACTTTACATGAGAAAATATGTAGTTATATTCATTTGTTGAGATCTCCGGAGGTCGCAGTCTTTTGCAGTGTTTCTGCAGTCTTTTGTAGTGATAAGTATCATTTGCAGTGTTTCTGCAGTCTTTTGTAGTGATAAGTATGTCTTTCATCTTTCGTTGATAGATCTCCTAAAAAAAATGTTTTAGAAGAAAGTTATGGATGGTTTCGTCATGTCTCAAATGATATAAACATTATCTTGTAAATGCTCAGTCACTCGAACTTAACAAAACACAGAGAGTATTTAAACAGAGACATCAAACTTTATTGCTTGTTAACTCTAAGCTTAATATTCTAACCATCTGACTTGAACTCATCAAACACTCATAAAAAAACAACCAACTTATCTAGACTGTGGAGACCATATTGAAGCTGATAGGGGAATATATGAGTCGTTTACTACCTGTAGAACCAAAATTAATTTTTCCAACACAAGCAAACCACAAGAAAATCATAAGCAAACCAATAATCAGATTCATAAGCAATCCCGTTTCTAAATCAAAGCAAAGAAGAAACAACTAGATGGTTTAACACGCACCCAAACATCATATCTTACATGTAGTTGTAGGCATCATATCACAGAGGGTTTCGTGATTGAGAGATTCAAAGAATAGTTTGAGAGGGTCGATAGGGTTTATGTCAAAGTTAGCGATGAAATTGAGAGACTCAAATAAGAGATTCATAGAAGAGATATCAGATTGATATGGGTGGGCATATAAGAGAATTTGGAGAGAAATTAGCGAGATGATTCAAAGGAGATTTCTGAAAAGAGGAAGAACATAATAAAATCAGGGTATATCATAATTGATTATTTCTCAACACTTTTTCGAAAATTCTTGGGCTTTTAGACGAGTAATTGAAATGTTTTGGGCTGTAAATTTGGGTTTTAGTTTCCCGGATAAATTTGGCAAATTTTGAATTTTTACCCACTTGTAGGTCTAACATAGACGTAATATATTCCTTTTTATTTTCTTCATTTTTTAAGTTTAAACTTATCTATTATACTTTAGTAAAATAAAAAAACGTTTGCTCATAATATAAAGTACGATTAAATAAAGATTTTATGAAAACAATTTTTTAAAAGTTTGGGATATACTTCATGGATTATAAAATTATAAAATCACAAAAAATTAAGAAATAATTTTAAAGGTTTTGAAATCCTAAAATTAAAAGCAGTACAAAAAAATTTAAAAAATAGTTTTGGGACTAGAATGTAAAAGCAAAGATGAAACTTTAGATTTTGAGGTTTCACTGTACAAAACCTCAAATTTGAGGTTTCGTCTTTTCTTTTACATTCTAGTCATTGTAATTATACATCTTATTAGTTTTAGTCCTTATATAGTTTTATATCTTATGAAAATATCTGATTTCAACATAAACACTCATTTATCACTTCATAATGCATTAATTAATCATATTTGAGAGTATAAATAAAAACACATTTAAATATTACATATCTTATAAGTGGTACTAGAATACTATTTTTCATCTGGTAAACTGGATCCTAAACCTCCAAGATCATCGAAATATTGTCGATAAATATTCGGATCAAATGAAGGTTGTGCTCTTGGATCTTTTGGAGTGAGGCAAACCTCAAATTTGAGGTTTTGTGGTTTATTTTGTAGAACATATATAAAACATGGCATTTTGGTTAATGTCCCCATATATGTTACATACCGAAAAGCAATTGCATGGTGCTAAGGGAAGGGAAATATGTGTGTTATTTTGATGTAAACCATACATTGTAAAAATATTTAAATATGATATTTAACCATGATTAAATGATTTTATTGGGGTCTCAAAGAGACACACTCCATGTAACAGTATGTCTCTCTCTCTCTCTCTCTCTTGATGCGGTGCTCGAGGCAAATTATTAAAACCCTTATTTCTTGTAACCGACTTTAATTTAAGTTTATTGTTTGGTGAGGGGAAGTTATTTCGTCGTAATAATCATCCATCTCACTAACGTTTCTCCTACTTTCATTCTCTCTGAAACACAACCAAAACACAATGGTCCATTACAACTCCATAGCAGAAATACAACATAATAGAGACGAAACCGCTTGGCGATTCAGAGTTAAGATTTCTGCATTTACCCATACTATGTGTTTGGAGATGGATCATATTGGAGTTACATCATGGCCGACCAGAGAGTAAGTGAAAAATATTTAGCAAATTTTTCGACATGCAAGACTGCACTGGTTATTACTATATATCTTGATCCTTTTACTTATGCAGGGAAACAAGATCGAAATGTTCATTTATTTAGGACAAGTAAATGACTTCTCTGGACTAGAGAAACATAAAGGCAATTGGATTGAGATCTCTAGAGTTAGGGTGGTCCGAGCGGATTCAAGTTTCTATCCAACAAAGTCTCGCCACCGACTTGAAGTTACCAAAGACACTGGGATCAAACTTATTGAGCTTTTGGACACTAAGCACTACATGGAATTTGTTAATTTCCTCCAAATCTGTGACATCAAAACAAATAGAGACGTTCCTATATGTAAAAACCATCAAAAGTTTTCATCTTTTCTTGCCGTGAAAATCTAAATAACCAAATATGCACACATATCTTGTGTAGACTTTGTGGGCGTCGTCTCAATCATTTGCCCCCTTGAAGTCGATTCTCTAAACCTTGCAAGTACAAAGAAAGGGTTCCACCTAAGAGACGCCATGTAAGTGTGTTCAGTTATGTAGTAGTTAACACCATGACAAGAACAATTTATTAAAATGTGTGGCATTTGATAATAAATAAGAATAATTGATTAAGATAGTTCTCATTAACTTTTTTATTCATAATATGAACAATAAGTTAAAAGTGTGTGGCTTATGGCAAATACGCGGTTGACTTTTGGTCTGAGTTTTTAAAGACTAAGCCTCCAGAAGTGATCGTGGTGCTCAAGATGTGGAGAAACTTTCAGGCTAGAAGTAATTGTTTTAATAATTTCATTAGTTTGTATATAATATTTAGGATAGTTCGCTAAAATACTTATTTTATATAGGTGATCTGATGAGACATGGGTTGAGACTGTGGAAGGCTTACCGGACTACATGTTCAATCCGCGAATTCAGGAGGTTCAAGAACTCAGGTTCCAGCTAAAGCCCATGACTGTGATGTTATCGAAAACAGTTTTGTTTAAATCGAATGCATGTTTAATTTAGTGTATGTTACTAAAGAACCTTAGCTTTTTATTATGCTTTCGGTTTTAATATGCTTAAGCTTACTTTTTATTATGCTTTCATGTTTAATATTTCTATTTAATAACGGTAATTAATAGTCATATTTTAGTAGGATGGTGATTAATATATAGTAACATATCTTATAGATATAATTTTCCAAAAAAAATGTATATTATATATGATTAGAACATAACCGTATATAATATGATTAGAACAATGTAACAAATTTGAGTTGTTATTAATTTTATAATTCTATTAAAATCTTATGTGGTTGGGACATGTCTATTCTACATTTTTATTAGTTACAATTGTGATCGAAATTTACTCATTACACTTAAATTTTAAAAGACATATTGTATATTCACCAGATTCTTAAGAACATATATACCCACACAAAATTTCTAAATACGTTGTTTATACATGAGAACAAAATACAAATTCATCATTTCATATGAAAATAAAATATTCGTCTAATAAACCCACCAAACAAAAAATATTATCGCGCCTAAACAAATTATTTTGATAAATTATCATAAGCCGATAAAAATACACTAACCATCATAACCTCTCTGAAATTCAGTCAGTCTTCTCCTTTCCGCCGTCGTGTTATTCATCCGCTGCGACAAGGAATCTGTCTGAAGTATTTCTTCACATTTATACCCAATTTCTATATATAAGTCTTCAATAGTTAATTTTTTGGTGGAGTTACAATTTAGTGCATGTCTGGGTTATCAAGTCTGAATGGTTTCATAGTCATTTTTGTGAAGTTTTTTTTATTTTTAATATGTGTTCTGATTTTTGGGTGATTCATGTTGGTAGATTAACTTTACACTACTAAAGGCTTCACTTATGGGAAACTTTCAATTCTTCAAGCCCCTACTTCCCGAATTACTTTTGGGTATGGTTCTCTTTCTCTTCATATATAACGCTTACTTCTTCTTAGTTGGGTTTCGTTAGCGTTGCAGGATATCCCAAAAAATTTCTACAAATACCACATAGTTGAAAAAACTAATCTTATAGCTGGTGAGTTCACTTCGGATAACCTGAAATTTCCTGTGAAATATCTTGGTGATAGAATAACTAAAGGTTGGAAAGAGTTCACTGAGGGACGATTTCCAAGTCATAGACATTTTAATATTCGAGTCCCTTGAAGATTTAAATTTCCATGCGTTTAGACCCAGCAGTTGTGAACTCCAATTTGTCAAGACTCCAATGGAAAATCGGCAGGAGGACATGAGTAAGTTATCATATATTGTAGTCCAGGACTAATAATTTTTTCGATTTTGATGTTAGTACTACCTAAAGTTTGTATGATTTGTTGCAAGAATTGAAGAGAACTTTGTAACACTAAATATCACAACAGAGAGTATCAAGAGTAGCATAATTGTAATAAAAAAAAAAAAAAATATTTTGCTTATGGTTTCTAACTTTTGTACAGTGTAACACCATATTTTGTTTGTGCAGTTTCTTCTAGAGTCATTCAGCAAACCAATGAATTAGAAAATGTTGCAGGTAAGACTATATATATGGTGAATGAGGATGGAGTGAAATTGTCTGTCAAACTGGTGATGATTGTTGAAAGTCGGATGCGGCGATTACGTTTAACTGGTGTCTTGAGAGCATTCCTCAAGGCGAAAAAAAATCAAGGCTAACAACACTTTTGTGTTGAAGATACTTTGGTAAAACACCACAATTTCAGTCTTCAAGCTCTACTCCAATAAATCTTGATTTTATTTTGCTACTTAGTCTAATACTCTGCCTTTTTGAAAAACATGAATGTTTGTAATGAAATAAAGAAATCTCTCTCCTCATTAACAAGTGGAAGAGTCACGTATGTTCCTAAAGGTCGGTTTGAAACTCCTTCTAAATGTTTGCGGCTACAGAAAGGTATAATGTTGGTTTTGGCGAGTCTAATTGATGAAATATAAAAATTCATTAGAGTTTTGCAATTGAGAAGACTGTAAATTACACCTACAAATATAACAACCAATATTATTAGGGTTCTTCATATTGATATTCATCTTCATCCTCATCATCAAAAAAGGATAAGGTACACCGGAATTCAACTTCTGGTTCCGCATCCCCGATCTTGTAATCAAGATGTATTGGGTTTCCTCCTTGTACATAATTCTTGATAACGAGATCTTTGATTCTAGTCATCATAACAGGATCATAATTTTTTTGTTGCAAAAGAATCGTTTCCACACCATAATCTCCTGAAATATTTTTCCTCGGGTTGACATGAATAACATTTAACCACAATTGCTTTGGTTTCTTCGTGTATGGATACAGGATATAAAAAAAAGTTGATCCTCTTGTGAGGCTGTGCAATATGTATGTACTGAATGAAGTTATATATATACACATATTTAAAGGTAAGGAACATACATATATAGAACAAATGCTTCGTCTTTATTGTATCTTCATGATGAAAGAACGTCTACAATGCCAGCATTACTCCTCCGAGTGCCTCTACCGAGAATAGGATCGTACCAATTACACTTAAAAGTGTGATTCTCAAATTTAAAATTCCCTCAATCTCGAGCTGTATGATATTAGTTAAGATCCCATGGAAATCATCCTCATCAGAAGAATCATCATAATTCTCTCCTTTAACACTTACACCATAGTTACATGTCTTCCGTCCCTCGCCATGATTCTTCGTATGAAACAAAAATCCTTTTGTAATATAGATTGGCCAAGTTTTAGCGTTACGCACGGGTCCATGCACTATCTCTAGTATCCATGGAGGAAAATAATATGTTTGTTTCCAATAAGTAACCTTTATATACAAAATAAAATATCAAATATAGAGCAATGCAAATAAATTTATATAAATATATAATATTTATATAGGTACGGCTGAATTTTACACATACATAATCTTCGACACATATAGGATATTCTTTGGGTCTTTTTGCGGTTACTTCTTTTGCAGAGAGTTCTGGATATTTTGTAGACATATAATATTCGAACATGCTTTCGGGCAAAACTTATATGAGAAATCACATATAGTGGAATATATTAAACTGTAAGATAAGACATGCCAAATTATATATACCTTTCTAATGGCTGAAAAAAATTTACAGTTTCGCAGAACATATACATGTGTGCATCGATAGTCTTTCTCTAAAAGTTAGATTTCTTGCATTCTTCCACTTGGACGACCTACTTGAGTAAATAGATCAGGTACAATAAGATGATATATGGGGATTTCACCTTCACTGAAACTGGTTAACCTGACCAAATAAATTAGTTTAGAAAAAGTTATAATTAATTAATAACTACCATGTGTCTTACAAATGGTAAAGTGAACATGTGATTGGTCATAGAATTTACGTTGATTTCTTTTTTATATTCGCATCAAAGTAGTGCTCTGAGAAATAAACTACCTCCTCATTGATATATGATTGAAAAATCGATCCTGCCGCATATCTTTTGTTATTTGCTTTCCCTTTCAACTTTTTGAAAACTCTTTCAAAAGGGTACATTCACTTATATTGTACCGGGCCTCCTAATTCAGCTTCATAGTGGGACATATATCGGTAAGTGCTCCTTCACGTCGAAAAATGATGGTCAAAAAATCTTTTCCAAATTGCATTTGATTAAAACTATCTTTTCTTTGAGAATTTGGACGCGACTTTTTGTAAATTTTCCGAGCATAAGCCGCATTTGATACTCATATTTACTTATCAGATATTCGTATTACTATAAATCCGAAATGATGGGCCCGGACTCCGAAAAGTGGCTTGGAGCCTCTAAATCCGAAATGGGATCCATGTCAGAAAACCAAGTATGGTCCTTGGTCGATTTACCTAATGGTGCAAAAGCCATTGAGTGTAAATGGATCTTCAAGAAGAAGATTGACGTGGATGGCAATGTACAGATTTACAAAGCGAGGTTGGTGGCTAAAGGTTTCAAGCAAATTCATGGTATTGACTATGATGAAACCTATTCCCCAGTCGCTATGCTTAAATCCATTCGGATTCTTCTAGCGATTGCCGCTCATTATGATTATGAGATTTGGCAAATGGATGTCAAAACCGCATTCCTGAATGGTATTCTGGAAGAGGATGTGTATATGACACAGCCTGAAGGTTTTGTCGATCCTAAGAACGCTGGGAAGGTATGCAAGCTTCATAAATCCATTTATGGATTGAAGCAAGCATCTCGGAGTTGGAATCTTCGTTTTGATGAATCAGTTAAAGAATTTGGTTTCATCAAGAACGAAGAAGAACCATGTGTTTACAAGAAGACTAGTGGGAGCAAAATTGCGTTTCTTGTACTGTATGTCGATGACATACTCCTCCTCGGTAATGACGTTCCGTTGCTTCAGTCTGTCAAGACTTGGCTCGGAAGTTGTTTTTCCATGAAAGACATGGGAGAAGCCGCATACATTCTTGGAATCAGAATCTACAGAGATAGATTGAATAGGCTGATTGGATTGTGCCAGGACACTTATATTGATAAGGTGTTGCACAGATTCAGGATGCAAGATTCCAAGAAGGGCTTCATACCGATGTCTCATGGCATGAGTCTCAGCAAGAAGCAGTGTCCGGCGACACCTGCTGAGCGAGAACGCATGAATAGGATTCCTTATGCTTCTGCAATAGGATATATTATGTATGCCATGCTCTGCACTCGTCCATATGTAGCTTACGCGTTAAGCATGACGAGTAGATACCAATCTGATCCAGGTGAAGTTCACTGGACAGCTGTCAAGAATATTCTCAAGTATTTGAGACATACTAACGATAAATTCCTTGTGTATGGAGGAAGTGAAGAACTTGTGGTGAATGGATTCACTGATGCGAGTTTTCAGACGGACAGAGATGATTTCCGATCACAATCTGGATATGTCTTCTGTCTAAATGGCGGTGCTGTGAGCTGGAAGAGCTCTAAGCAGAATACCGTAGCTGATTCCACAACGGAAGCTGAATATGTTGCTGCTTCAGAAGCGGCAAAGGAAGCTGTTTGGATTAAGAAGTTCATGACTGAGCTTGGTGTGGTTCCTAGTATCTTGGAGCCAGTGGCTTTGTTTTGTGATAACAACGGAGCCAGTGGCTTTGTTTTGTGATAACAACGGAGCCATTGCTCAGGCAAAAGAACCAAGGTCACACCAGAAGTCCAAACATGTGGAGAGGAGATATTACCTGATTCGAGATATCGTCAATAGAGGTGATGTGAAGATCAGCCGAGTTCCGACAGACGAGAATGTCGCTGATCCTCTGACTAAGTCACTCCCAAGGCCTAAGCATGAGAGTCATACGACTGCTGTAGGCATTAGAGATCTTAAGATGTAATCTTGATTCTAGTGGGAGTTTTAGTTTTGTTTTAGTTATAATAAGACGCTCTTGTAAACATTCTTTTGGAAATGTTTAATGAAATTTGATTTCAGCATTATTTATTGTGATTTAAATAATGGTCCCAAAATAAGTTTATGACATGTTTTAGGCCATCAAGTTGAGGACTTGATCATGAAACCCTATAAGCTAATAATTTATTTTGTCCCCAGTCGAGGTTGTAGAATTGGGACACTGACAACCGTTAGAGACTAGATTGTGAGGTGATTGTTGGCTAAGTTTCATGTAGCCAATGATATGATTATCGCAGTCAGTCACATAGATATATGTTAGTGAACATATGATCGGACATGACCCGCGAATGAGAAGTCTACAAGATAGTTATATCTGTGTCATAAGAGGTTCTCATTACGACTATAGAGTATAGTCCTTAGACCTGAGTTCATCATGCTTTCTTGCATATGAATTGGTACACTTTGACTTTGTCAAACGTCGACCCGTAACTGGCGACTATAACAGCACTGTTCAAGTATATCATGAAGTGTGCGTTGAGACAGGGATGGAACAAGATGGGATTTGTCCCTCCTATATAACGGGAGATAAATATCTCAGGGCCTATCGAAGATTTAATGCTGAGAAAATGTGTGGCCGCACTCAAACGAACTGTAGTTCAGTTGTTTGTAATGTTCAGTATGAGATCAGGAGTTCGATAAACACGATGTTGGCTTAATAAGGATGACACCAATATTGCCTTATGCCAAATCGAGCTATAGAGACAAAAGGATTATAGGAATTGATGATTCCAGTACAAGTGGGAGATTGTTGGGATAGTGTCCTGAAATCACACTTGTACTCACTCCTGATGATAGTTGTGTGTCGAGATCAGACATTCGTATAGTGCTGGGCGGTTGCAATGTTTTGCTAGAAGCCTCTTGCAATCTATAAGTTATGGACTTACTACTAGTACTATATGATCCTATAGGGTCACACACCTAAGCAAACTGGAAGCTACGACATGGGAATGATCATTATGGTAATGATCATATTAATGTGTATTGGATACACATTATAATCGATAAAATGGTGTTGTGTCGATCGACACAGCTTGTGTGTCGGTCGACACAGTTCGGGTTTTTTGAAAGGCTTTTCGAATTAAGACTTGATTAAGTCTGGCCCGGTTAATTGTGTTTTAGGTCGAATATAACTAGTAAGTTTCGACCTAAACACTGAGCAGTCCACTTTTCTTGACAGAAACAGTAGAAACACCAGAGAGAATCGATTCCCATTGATCCGACACTAGCATCCCGTTTCCAGTGAAGCGTGCGTGTGTATCTGGTAGAGGCAAGGCGTTTGCGTTGCTCCACTGATCTCGTTCACCATCTCAATTCCGCTGCCAGAAAGGTAAGAACGAGGTTGGTTTTCATTCAATATATCAAACCCAAGATCCAGTGGGATCCAACAATTTCCTTTCTGAAGTCCGATTTGTAACAAAGTGCCTTCTTTAGCGTGTTGATGCCCACTTTGTCGCTTAAGCCTTCAATTCTCGTCGCGGCCTTTTTGAATCGTTCGATGAATTTCCTCAGGATTTTTGTCGGGCCTTGGCACATCGACCAGAGATCAACGTCAGAAGTATCTCTATCCATGAAGATAGAATACTGTTTCATGAATTCCTTGGACAGATGTTTAAAGCTTCCAATGGAATCTCGTTCCAGCCTGGAAAACCATTCGAGCGCCGTTTCTTTCAAATGTTCTACGAACAAGAGGCAAAAACCGGCAGCCTTCTCCTTTCGCCTGAGATTGGCCCTTCCCATCGCGATACGGAAAGCCATCATGTGAGCTTTCATATTAGTCGTTCCGTCGTAACTTGGGATTTTGAGCTTGCATGGATTGGAGATTCGTGTTTCGGTGATTCGGGCTTTGAACGGTGTTTTTCTTGTTTCTTCCAAGACGCGATCGATCTCCGGCGCAGCGCTCCTTGCCGGGTGAACTTGTGATCGTACTTTTTTGATCTCTGCTGTTGTTTGAGCCAGTGCGTCTCTGAGCTCATCGAGTTCGCTCCGTTTATTGATTCTTCGTCGTTCAGTTGACTCGTTTGGTTGAGTCTGCTGGACTTCTTCTTCCGAAAACTCATCGTCGCTCAGTTCAGGGACGTATCTATCCGCTTCAATCCTTTCTTCATCGTCGGCAGAATGCGGTTCAGTTTGGTTTCCAGGCGGGATTGGACCTTCGTTTCCGCAATCGTCCTCACCATTCGGCGCTGCGAGTCTTCGTGCTCGGATCAAAGGGGGAGGATATGTCGCATTAGGTCTAGTTGTTTGAGGAGTTTGTTCACCCGTTGTTTGCACACGGTGTTCCGACGGGTTCCTTCCTGATTTGTCGGACGTCAAGAAATCCAGCCGTCTGCGTTCAGTTGGAGCGAAGTTCACCGTTTGGGTGTTCTGCGTTCGGTTTACGGTTCTTAGTCTCTCGATCTGCTCCGTGAGAGTACTATTTACCTTATGTTATTCTTCAGTCCTATTTCTTAGTGCAGCCACCATCTCTTTCAACTCAGACAGCGTTGTGTTAGGTTGACTGTTGTATCTGGTGCAGTCGTGTTTTTAACGGTGTCGCTTGTTGTTGTGTTGCCCGTAGTGATTTTAGTTGTGGTGGTGTTGTCTTCCGTTCCGTTGGTTGCTAACGGGTCTATTTTGTTTCCGTCAGTGGTCATGTCTTCGGATCCATTTAATTGGTGGTTTTTAAGTGTAAGAAACTTCTATTCCCCACAGACGGTGCCAAACTGTGAAAGACAAAACTCGCACTGTCAAAACTTGTAGAGCTAAAATTTTAAGGAACAGAAATCTCAAATGTGAACACACTGAAATAGGAACCCGGAAGATATTTTTTTGATAATAGATCAGAAAAGAGAGTACAAAGCACAAAAAAGGCTTAAAGAAAGTTCTAAGTCTATATGCTAGGGTTTTTTGAGATATCTAAGTCGTAGGAAGTCCATCTCCTTATATAGTTGCGGCAAGTCGGCTTCAAGAATCTTCATCCGCAAGATATTCGGAAATCTTCATGTTATCGTCTTCTTCCATTTCTGTTAAGATTTACATTTTCAGCTCGGATTTTTCTCTTCTGCTCGGAGATAACCTCTTCTTCCCTTCTTCGAGTTTATCTCTTCATTTGGCGATTATCTTTCTGCAGCTTAACCTATTTTGCCGAAAGTCTTTCTTGATTCGGTCAAAAGTCTCGGAAATACGTGTTTCGTGAGTTGGGCTTAAACTCGTGTCTCATATGACTTTATCTGACAATCCTTGTTAACGGCTAAGGACGTATACGTTGATGTTCCGAAGATGGGTTGCGGCTAGTTACGCGTCCGGAGAAGAAGATATCGGCAAATGTTCGAACGTATGATCTAAGTGGAATATCCGTTCGGAAAGTTTGAGAAGTAAATTCAGCTCAGAAGTTTCCAAGGAATGCATTCAGCTCGGAACTTCCCAAGGGATGGATTGTGCTCGAAAAATGAGAAGGGAGATGTTCGGATCCGAGCTGGTTTAGCTCGGACCTGAGTTGTTTCAGATCGGAATTTTTGAGCTGGTTTAGATCGGAATTTCCGAGCTGGTTCAGCTTGGAATTTCCGAACTCGTTCAACTCGGAAATCCGAGCTGGTTTAGCTCAGAATTACCATGTTCGAATGTTTTTGTCTACTCGTAGGTCCTGTTGAGTGATTTTCTTGTCCTATTGATTCATTTGAATGTTTGGTTGAATAGTTTTGTCCGTTTCATATGAAATGTTATTCTTTTGAAGATTTTCGTATAAAATCTTATTCATACGAAACGTCATCGATACGAAGTGCTTCATATAAAATATTAACTATACGATAATCGTTTGTGTCCGATTGCTTAACTATGCCTTTTGGCTATTATTTTGGCCGAGGGGATTCTGACTCCAACATAAACTATAAAATGTTATACTAAGAAGTTAAGTATAATAATATATATATATATATATATATATATATATTTAATTACAGTGATATAGATATTTTTAAGATTATTGTTGTTAAATTATTGATGTTTTTATTTTTATAAAATTTGTGTGATAATAATGTATCTGTTTGCACATGATGCAAGTCAATCATATTAGTATTGTATTATTCTATGAATATTTAGTTCAAATATTGGTAAATTTGTTTACGAAAATACCAAATAAATTTATGTCAAACAATTTATCTATTTTTATGTCGGTAATCTTTTCCTTTTTTTGAATAATAATCTTTTCGTATTTTTAAATGGAAAGTTTAGCCCTGTAAATATTATCCGAACCGAAAAAACCGACCCGAACCGAACCGGTTTACTGGGATTTCGGGTTGGCTTCGGGTCAACTGAGAGAACCGATCGGCAGAAGAGGAAATTGACTTCGGTTTCCTAATAATCTCGGTTCGGTTCTCGTTAACCGAATGGTTATCCGAAAATTTAGCCTAATTGAACCGGTGATATAAATACTCTAAACCTAATTAGAAACACAAAATCTCAGAAACACAAAAACCCTCGGCGGCCACCCTCTCGAGAGTTCTTGAGTGCGATGAGATGAGAATCTGAGTTACGAACATATTTTCTGTAATTGAAGCTTGTTCTTCTTCAGATTTCCAATAATCTCACTCTTAGCTTCATTTGGTGAGTAGACTAGATCTTCTTCTGCTTTGATTTTCTTTGAACTTTTAGGGTTTCGGTTTGAAGCGTGAGGATGAGCTAACCATCTTCGTATCTGTTTGCTTGCAGGATTTCTGGTACCTTTCTGGCTTAATCTTCAAAAACGGTATGGACTTAAGTCATTTCTCTATCTTTCAGTTTATATTGATGAGTCTTTCTTGTTCTGTCACAGTTATGTCTGAAATATATGTCTACGGTTGTGTCTTGTTACATCAATTAACAGTTTACTTCATTTGTTGACTTGGGTGAGCTAAGTAGAACTTGTTTTGTGCAGATGTCTACCAAAGCTGTTCAACATAACGACACTGAGATGCTACATGAAGAGGTTGAAGGAGAACCCTCTGGTGCTGCGGGAACAAAGCGGACATCTTCTCAGAGTTCAGGAGCTGATATTCCTCCACCAAAAGCAAGAAAAATCATTACTCCAAGATCACCGATGTGGAAGCATTTTGTCCGGAAAGCAACTGATCATTCAAGGGCCATCTGTACTTATTGTGGAGTAGAGATCAGTTGTGACACCATTTCAGTTGGCACAAGTCCAATGAAAAACCACATCAAAAGATGCAAGCTGTTCTTGGCGGCTGAAGAGAGTGGTACTCAGAAAGTTCTAGCAGCTGATAGCAATGGTGTTGTGACAGCAATGAAGTACGATAGGGATCTGTTTCGAAGATCAGTGAACGAGATGATTGTACTCAATGAGCTGCCCTTCTCTTTTGTGGAATCCGAAGGTTTTAGAAGATTCTGCCTTAATGTCCTTCCCATGTACCATGTTCACTGCCGGAAGACAGCAACTACAGATATCTTCGCAATGTTTGTTGCACAAAAGGATGCTCTGAAGAGGTTGTTCAGTGTTGATAAGCAGAGGGTTTCACTAACTACAGATATCTGGACAGCGCCTACTACCTCGTATAGCTACATGGTAGTGACAGCACATTGGATCAGTGCTAATTGGGAGATGCAGAAACGTATCATCAGCTTCAAGCCAGTCACTGATCACACAGGAGAGACAATTGCCAATCATCTGTTTCATTGCTTGCATGAATGGGGAATTGAGAAGGTCTTCACAGTCACTGTTGACAATGCTAAAGGGAATGACAAGGCGTTAAGGTTATTCACTGAAGCTATGAAGATGAAAGGAGCAAATGCACTAGTGAGAGGAGGAGCGTATCTGCATATGCGTTGTTGTGCTCACGTCTTGAATCTGATTGTCAGAGATGGTCTGGCTCATGTCAAAGAGAGTGTTGTTGCGATAAGGAATGCAGTGAAGTATGTTAGGTCCTCATTCCCAAGACTAAGATCTTTCCTGCTGCGTGTGGAGATAGGGGATGTTTCTAGGGGAAGCTTGGCTCTAGATTGTAAAACACGGTGGAACTCCACTTACCTAATGTTGTGTGCTGCACTTAAGCTACGAGCTCCTTTTCAGAAGATGATGGACGAGGACAAGCTTTACAATGCTTACTTCCTGGAGAATGAACCTGAGAAGGATGGAGAGAAGCGAGTTGGACCTCCAAAGAAAAGGGTCGGACCACCAACAGCTGCTAGTTGGGATGAAGTTCATAGGTTAGTGAAGTTTCTCAGGATATTTTTCAACTGCACATTGGCGTTCTCTGCATCAACAAGCGTGACTTCATCAATCTGTTACAATGAAATCGTGACAATAGAGAGGAGTCTGATATCATTAAGTAATCACAGAGATGGTGAAATAAGGAGAGAAGCAACTAGCATGAGAGCCAAGTTTGACAAGTATTGGGATGGCAGCCTTAATATGAATCCGCTCGTGATCATTGCCAGTGTCTTTGATCCAAGAAACAAGATGGGATTTGCGTCTCTGTGTTTTGACAAGCTATATGGGAAGGATAGCTTGCAAGGTAATCAACTCAGACTGTTGATTAGGAATGCGATGAAGGAGCTGTATGAGGAGTATGTTTTGATGCTCAAACCAAGTGATGGAGCTAGAACTACAAGCTGTGAAGTTGTAAATCCGAGAGTTGTCTTTGATTTGTCTGATGATGAAGACGATGGATATGAGAGGATGGATTCTCTGTACACGGAGCTGAGTAAAGAGAATGCAAATGAAGAAGCTAGTAGTGAGCTTGACATGTATCTACTGGAGAAAGCAGTGCCAAGAACTGAAAATGACTTGGGCATGAATTATGATGTTTTGTCATGGTGGAAGAAAAACAGTTCCAAGTATCCCATTTTATCAGAAATGGCTCGGGATGTTTTAGCTATGCAAGCTTCCTCGGTTGCCTCTGAATCTGCTTTTAGTACCAGTGGCAGAATCTTGGATCCTTTCCGCAGCTGTCTGACTCCTTATATGATTGAAGCTTTGGTTTGCTCACAACAATGGCTAAGGAACACAATTCAAGCTGAGAAACTTGCTAACTTAAATGAAATGTTCGAGGAGCTTAACTTCCATGATTCATTGGGTAATTTGGTTTCTTTCTTCATTTACGTTTTCATATATGGTCAATGTGTTTAGTTGTTTGCTGTAACTCTGTTTTTCTCTTGTAGATGCTCGGACACATCCTCCAGCTGCTAACTAATCAGGTATTTGGTCTCTTATTCCACCTTATATATTGATAGTTTCTGACTTTCTTATGTTTATGTGGTTGAGTTCATCTAAGTATAACAGTCTAACTAATTAAGTATTTGTAACTTTTACTTTCTTTCTCAGGTTCAATGTAACCTGATCCTTTTGTGAAGAACTGCTAACTAGTATATCTTCAGTTCTTCATCAGTCAATTATCTAGGAAATGTGACACCATTAACAGGTAACAACAAGAACCTGCCTTTTGCGTATTTTGAGACAAGTGTAAGGTCTTCTAACTCCTTGATCTTCTTCAGTCTTGACCATCTTTAAGAACATGATTATAGATGGGTCATCATCATTACTTTAGTTTCTGTCTAATATGATTTTTTGGGACAGAAACAAATTTATATGAACCATGAAGATATGTATCTGTGTAGTATGATTTTTTGGCACAGAACAGATTTGTAAGGAGATGTCTTTTGTAATTGCAATATTAACTTCGAATGTTTGTATGGTATGTATGTGTTGGCTTTTGTTTTTGGTGCAATATTCTTATGTAATAGAAGTTTAAGGTAGATAACCGAAGATAACCGAAGATAACCGAGAAAATAGATTAATTTCGGTAATAATCTAATAACCCGAAATTCAATCGAACCGAACCGACTAAAACCGAATTTAATTTCGGGTTATTTCGGAATTTTTTTTTTTTTAAATAACCGAAAAATCAATTAATCCGAACCGAACCGAACCGTATAACCGAATTCCCAGGGCTAGGAAAGTTTTGCAGTTTGACATAGTATTCTTCTGCATTGCTATCTATCTATTTGACTTTATAAATTTTTAGAAACATAAAGAAAAGATAAATGTTGTAGTAAATGTTACGTAATCACACTTTTAAACGTGATGACATAAAAAGTAGTACATAATTCAAATTACTTTTCTCAACAGAACAGAAATGTTAGCTGGTAAATTAGTCCAAAGCAAATCACAGAATTGCGAAAGACATTTTTTTTTTTAAAACTAGGAATTGCGAAAGACTTTTGACAAGAAAAACCAGACAAGGAGCATGAAACTTTTTCGAGAAAACCAAACATTAAAAGAAACAGAGACACGGAAACCTATGTCCCAGAGATTTAAGTGGCAGTAGTTAGGTCCCTTGTTCGGAAACTCGCTAGGCGCTATACGCGCGGTTGATCCGGGCCTAGCGAGTTAACGAAAAATCGGGGATTAAGCGGGGATTATACGGGGCCTAGTTTTTAGATTTTATATAGTTTGTATATATATATATTTCGAAATGTAAGATCAATCATAAAAGTTTCGGTGGTCTAGTGGTGTAGTTATGCCGTTATGTCCCCAAGTCGCCGGTTCGACTCCACTTTCTGTGATTTTAAGCCATTTTTTAGCATTTAACTTTAATGAAGGGTAAAATGGGTATTTTCTAATCATCTTCTCCAAAGGATGCACGCCTGCAACCCTAATTTTTTTGCGACGGCTGCGATTTTTTTCATTCTTTTGCTGTGTTTTCTTTAGATTTTTGTAAGATCTATCATATCTTTTGGCAAATCTGTGAAATAAAGTTTGATTGTAGTGTGATAATCGATCAAAAGCTGAGTTTTTTTTTCAATCCGATTTTCTGGCCGATTTTAGCCGATTCGCGGCGGCTCCACTCCGGCTGGCGTTTTTCCGGCGACTCTGCGGTCCTCGGCGCCGCGTTTTAGAACACAGGTTAGGTCTGAACATTCGGATATTCAGTTCGGTTTCGGGTACGAACCGTTTGGTTCCAGATATTTCGGTTCTAGAGATTTAAAATCCATCGGATATTTTACAATTTTCGGTTCGGTTCCGATTCGATTCCTATCGATTTCGGTTCGGTTCCAGGTACCCATAACAAAAAAAAAAGTCTGGTAAAAAAAAGAAAAAAATTATTTAGTTAGATATAATTGATTTATAACACCATATGTAATGTCCATTAATAAAAAATTTAATACATTTTTAATGAAAAACAAAATTTTGAAAAAAAAAAAGAGAAGTAAAAATCCCTCATCAAAAATAAAAAGGAAAAATTTGGTAGAGTTTTAGCTATAAGTAAATTTTTTTCTTCTAAAACTTACCATTTCATACAATTGAGATTAGTAAAATCGATGATCCATATGTTTATATATATTATAGGTTATGTCTAATATACATGTATATATATTTTTTGAGTATTCGGATATCCGATCGGGTATCGGTTCGGTTCTGGGTATTATTCAATACCTACGGTTCCAAAATAAATTACACATCGGGTAAATGCTATATAACCATATCGGTTTTGGGGTTGATTCATTTTGGATCGGTGGGTAATCAGTTCCGGTTAAAATGTCCAGGCCTATCTGTAGTTACGAACTTACGTGCCGTGGAGAAACTCGGCTTGTATATTTACATAAGGCAAGATCACAAAAATATTTAGAACTCCTGAAAAGAAATTTTTAAAGAATAAAACCAGAGATGCAAATGATGACCATGATACTTCTCTTATGCTTAATGATCTTCATTGCCATTCACTTCTTCCAAAAACAAACGACACGGAAGAAAAGTAACACACCACCGTCACAACCGAGACTTCCGTTGATCGGAAACCTATACTAGCTGGGCAACTATCCTCACTGATCATTGTGCTCCCTCAGCCACTGTTACGGACCCCTCATGCTCCTTCACTTTGGCTGTGTCCCCGTTCTTGTAGTCTCTTCCGCGGATGCTGCACGAGACGTTTTGAAGACGCATGACCGCGTTTTCGCTAACCGTCCACAGTCTAAAATCTTTGAAAAGCTTCTTTACAACGGGCGTGATGTGGCTATGGCTCCTTATGGAGAGTATTGGAGGCAAATGAAGAGTGTGTGTGTCCTCCATCTCCTCAGCAACAAAATGGTACGGTCCTTTGGGAACATAAGAGAAGAAGAGATATGCTTGATGATGGAAAAGATCCGAAAATCAAGTTCTTAACGGGTGAATCTAAGCGAGTTCTGGAGAGTTTCACTAATGATGTCATATGTAGAGTTGCTCTGGGACGGAAATACGGTTGTAACACGGATTTTAAGGAGTTAATAGAAAGGCTAACGAAGCTACTTGGGGTGATTAGTGTCGGGAGTTATGTACCATGTCTTGCCTGGATTGATTGGATCCGAGGTTTAGATGATCAACTTGAAAAGACGGGAAATGATTTTGATGAGTTCTTGGAGAGAGTTGTGCAGGAACATATAGATGGCGACGTAGATAAGCATAAAGGCAATCATCTTGGTAAAGTAGAGCATCAACTCTTTGAAACGCAACTTGATAGGATTAGGCGCTCTGAAGACAAGTCTTTGAAACGCCTTGCTCCGACTCTGTATTTCAAAAAGGAGCGGAATTACATAAGGACTTTATTGTTTGCTTCTTCAATGGTCGTCCTCCACCATTTGGTCAAATTCAAAGTGTGTTAAATCACATGTGGGGTAAAGGCACTAGGCTTGAAATTCATAACAACCCTTTATCTCGTTCTATGTTAGTGCGTATCCCTAGCGAATACCTCCGGATGAAGATTCTGGAAAAGGGAATATGGTATGTAGGGGATTCTTTGTTCCGAGCTGTTCAATGGTCTTCGTCCGTATCCTCGGAGGCTCCTCCCACCTCTACTATGCAGATTTGGGCGCATTTAACTGGTATTCCTCTAAATCTTCGTCACCAAAAGGGTCTGAGTCTTGTGGCAGGCCTAGTGGGTGAATCAATAGAAACGGATAAGTTCACAAAAAACTTTGTTAGCCTTACTCTTTCCCATGTGAAAGTGGAGGTAAAGTTGACTCAATCCTTACCAAACATAGTTGAATTTGCTAGACAGAGTGGAGAAGTTGTCAAGGTTCAAGTAGATTATCCATGGCTGCCACCAACATGCTCTCACTGTCATCAAATGGGTCATATAGTAAGGAACTGCTTGCTAGTGCCTCCTCCTCCTAGAGCTAATACTTTTGCTCCTGGTAACAAAGAAAAAAGGGTAAATCAGCGAAAGTGCCGTCATCTGGTGTTCAAAAAGATGAGTTTCCAAATAAAAGTAAAGCGGATACTGTCTCTAGTAGTTGTCAATATTTGTTCTCAGCAAAAAAAGGATCACGACAAAAGTTCAGATTCAGTGTGTACCACTAGTGATGTGAATCCTTTACAGGATACTCCGACAGTTTTGACAGGGCAGCTAGCTGCTTCGAAGCTTCCTGCTCCTCCTACTGGGATGACTTTGCCAAATCCAAATCATATCCCCTCCACCACCCTCCCTCCTCACTCAAAAAGCCTTTTTAAACACAAATCCACTAAACTTCCTTCCCGCCAAAGCTCTCTAAAAAACCACCAAACCTCTGCCACCATTCCTTTTATAGTCACTCCTTCTATGGCTGTAACGTTGGATGGTTCAACCTCACCTGAAAAACCAATTCAGCCATCACTAAAAAGACCTCGCACAGAAACTTCCTCACCTATATTTTTTCCATCTTTCTCCTCCCAACTATCTTATTTTTCCCCAGGAAACCACCTAGCTATTTTGCCCTCTCCATTAAATACTAACTCTTTTGTTAATCCACCCTCCCATTCAGCTCGTACCCTAAATACTAATCCTTTTGCTATTTTATCTTCTGCTGGTCCTCTTCATTCATCCGAAGAGGCAAACTCTAATTAATTATGAGTGCTAAACTCTTTTTTTGGAATATCAGTGGCCTAAATGACCCGGATAAGCATAATATCTTTTGTCAATGGTTAGCTAGCCATCAACCCATTTTTGGAGCTATTTTGGAAACTCATATAAAGAGTCATAACCTAGATTCTCTTATGAATAAACTTTGTCGTGGGTGGAACTATACTAGTAATCACCTGGATGATGATGATGATGGGAGGATTGTTTTAATCTGGCGGTACCCAGCTGTTGTGCGTGTACTGTTACACTCAAGACAATCAGTTACTGTTGAGATCATGTTACCAACACTGCTGCTTTTGCTTACACGGCTGTCTATGCTTCAAACATCTGTAGTGATAGAACGGATCTCTGGGTAGAACTGTTGAATCTGCAACAATCGCTCTCCCTTCACTCCTTGCCTTGGATGATTGGAGGCGACTTTAATCAAATCATTCATCCGTCAGAACATTCATTGCTAGATGTTAACTCTTTAGATGTTTGCATGACTGAGTTCAGGGACTGTTTGCTGCAGCTTGGTGTCTTTGATCTTCGTTTTCAAGGGCCTCTTTATACTTGGTCGCATCACCAGCCAGCAACTCCCATAGCAAAAAAAATAGACCGATTTCTGGTCAACAACCAAGTTGTCTCTTCCTTCCCAAATAGCCATGCAACGTTCCTGCCTCCGTGTAATTTTGACCATACCCCATGCCTTGTCACCCTAGACCACCTATTACCCCAAGCCTTTCAAATTCCTTAACTACTTGACCAAACACCCGAGATTTAATCAAGTGGTATCGGATGCGTGGATTCTTGCCGGAATCGTTGCTTCTAATCTAACTAGGCTGTGTTATAAGCAAAAGTCAATTAAACATGCTTTAAAGCAGTTAAATAAGGCTAATTTCTCAAACATCCAAGAGAAAGTGAGTGAGGCTAACCATTTGCTTTTAGACTTGCAGGTACAAGCGTTGAACAACCCAACAAAAGATTTATTTGAACAAGAAAGGGCGCTCCACCTCAGATGGTCCTTCCTGCGTCAAATAGAAGAGTCCTATTTCAGACAAAAATCAAGGATTCTATGGTTGAATGAAGGAGATCAGAATACCCCTTACTTCTATAGAGTGTGCCAGTCTCGGTTAAGTTATAATTCCATTCGTTCTTTTCATCTGCCTAATGGGACTCAGGTTTCAGACCCACAGGAAATGAGCCTCATTGCTATATCACACTTCAAGAGTATCCTTGGCCCGGTTAATCTGCCTCTAACTTCTATTATCACTCTACCGGACTGGTTTCAAGAGTTGAATCCCTTCTCGTGTTCACTTGCGCAGCAACAATCAATGTCTCTTTGTCCCACAGCTGAAGAAATTACTAATGTTCTCCTTAAGCTCAATCCAAGTAAAGCCCCGGGCCCTGACAGTTTGACTTCGGGCTTCTACAAATCTGCTTGGGGAATCATTGGTCCTGAAGTTGTCTCCTCGATCCGGCATTTTTTCCTCAACTCATTCATGCCAGCAGCAACCAACGCAACTATCTTGTCTCTTGTGCCCAAGAATCCTGGCGCCTCTTCCATCTATGATTACTGGCTTATAGCATGTCTGAACACCCTGTATAAAACAGTGTCTCGCCTTCTTGTCACGCGTTTAAAGCCACTCCTTACTACCCTGATTCAGCCAAATCAAACAGCCTTTGTTAGTGATAGACTTCTGATTGAGAACACAATACTAGCAGGGGAGCTAGTTAATGGTTATCATCGCAATTCAGATATAAAGAGAATTACCATAAAGGTAGATATAGCAAAGGCCTTTGACACCTTGTCCTGGGATTTCTTATTTCATTGTCTACAAGGCCTCTGTCTCCCTGCTACATTCATAGGATGGTTAAAGGCTTGTATCTGCTCAACTAACTTTACAATTGGCTATAACGGGATGGTCCATGGATACTTTAAAGGTAAGCAGGGACTGAGGCAAGGGGATCCCTTATCCCCTTACCTCTTTGTCATTGCTATGAATAATTTGTCCCTAATGCTTAACAAGGCAGCTGAAGAAGGGAGGTTTGGTTATCATGATAAATGTGAAGCTACTAAGATCACTCACTTGTGTTTTGCGGAAGACCTTCTCATATTCACAGATGGCTCGGTGAATTATGTCCAACAAGTCCTACAAGTACTGCGGGAGTTTGAGATGAGATCAGGTTTGGCAGTGAGTGTTCAGAAGTCTTCTTTCTTCGCTGCTGCAATGTCACAACAGGAAATCAACACTATAAAGGCCTCAACGGGCATGCCTTGTTGCACACTTCCTGTCAGGTATTTAGGAGTACCGTTTTCATCTAAAAAGCTATCTATAGCTGACTGTGAAGTACTCATTCAGCAAGTAAAAGGTCGGCTTACCTCTTGGACTGTGAAGACTCTTTCTTTTGCTGGTAGACTGTTGCTTATAAAGACTGTTATCGGTGGAATTACAAATTTTTGGTGCTCCTCATTCATCCTGCCCAAACAAGTAATCAAACGGATTAATTCTCTATGTGGAGTTTTTTTTGTGGAAGGGTGACATCGGCGCACATCATTCTGCAAGAGTATCATGGGAAGTGGTCACAAAATCGAAAAAGGAAGGTGGACTGGGAATCAGGGATCTCTCAACCTGGAATAAGGCTTGCTCCCTAAAATTGATTTTGTTACTCTTCTTTCAATCAGGTTCGATTTGGGTTGCTTGGTTCAAGAATGAGGTGCTTAGTGGCTCAGTGAACAATCTATGGACAGCCAAAACTAGTACAAGATACTCTTGGCTTGCAAACAAACTGATAAAATATAAGGATGTAATGTTTACATGGATAAAACTGGTCATTGGTAATGGGAGAGTTTGTCGATTTTGGACAGATCATTGGTCTCCTTTTGGAAGCCTAGAACTCTACTTAGGAAACGGCCAACAGTCTAGATTGGGAGTCCCTATGGATGCAACACTTGCAAGCTTAAATCGCCATGGTAGCTGGGCTCTAAGCCATGCACGCACAGAGAACCAGGTCAACGTTCATACGTTTCTGACTACTATTCAGCTATCGGAAGTTGAGGATAGTTATGCTTGGGAAGTAAAAGGCAATAGTAATAGCAAGTACTCTACGGGTGGAATTTATGACTTACTGAGATCAGGACAAGGAGAGGTGGTTCCTTGGGCTGACACAGTTTGGATTAAAGGTGGGATACCGAAACAGAGTTTCTTAACGTGGTTATTCGTAATGAACATATGCCCGACGAAGGACATGTTAATAGGGTGGGGAGCTCAAACGGATCCGAATTGCCAACTCTGCAATAGTGTGTGAATCGCGGGATCATCTGATCTTTGACTGTAGCTATTCATGGTAGATATGGAATCCACTGGCCACTCGCCTTAGGTTTAATTCTGCCAAAGGTTGGGAAAATCTGCTCCTCCAGCTTCAAAATCTGCGGAGAAACAAATATGAAAAGCGTCTTATCCTGCTATCTTGGCAATCTACTCTTCATTGGCTCTGGGCGGAACGTAATAGCATGATTCACAGAGCGACTTACCGTTCTGCGGATTCCATCAGGTTACTCATTGAAAGGCAAATAAAGGTTAGGATTCTCAGTTTTCGGGTCACAAATCCAGCTGCATCCTCCTTTCTGATGCAGATTTGGTTAGCAGGTTCTTAAGGAGGTGCTTGATCGTGCTCAATCGTTGCATCTGAGTTCTGATTGTTACTCGATCTCTCATGCTATGCCTCTCCATCTCTCATCTTCGTCTTGATTCATCCTTCAACCGCTTTTTAGAAAGTTGGTCGTATAATTAATTATTGGCTTCTTTGGCCGGGCCTTAATTAAGTAATAGTTTTCCATCTATAGTCCACTGGGCTTGCAAAACATTTTTCTTCCTTCTGCAATTAATATATGAAAGCCTTTTTTTTTCAAAAAAACTGCAATGATGTTTTAATATACAATTATAGTTCTTGATTTGCTTTTCAACTTTTCAGAATGTCTTTGTGGGTGGTACGGACTCATCGTACACACTTATGGAATGGGCAATGACAGAGCTTCTACGTCACCCTGAATGTCTGAACAGACTTCAAGAAGAAGTCCGTACAATTTGTAAGGGAAAATCAAGAGTATCTGAAGAAGACCTCCAAAACATGAAGTACTTGAAAGCTGTGATCAAAGAGACACTACGGCTACATCCTCCACTTCCATTGATGGCTCCTCACCAATCAACATAAGATGTAAGAATAAGAGATTACCACATACCTGCCGGTACACTAGTAACGATCAATGCATGGGCGACAGGGAGAGAGGCTGCGATATGGGACCAGACGTAGAGGAGTTTACGCCGGAGAGACATTTGGATTCATTTGTTGATTTCCGGGGTAATGATTTTGAGCTGATTTCGTTTGGAGCAGGGAGAAGGATTTGTCCAGCCATATCATTCGCTACAGCATTGAATGAGTTGGTTTTGGCTAACTTAGTGCATCAATTTGACTAGATATTACCGGTTGAATTTATAGAAGATCAAACAATGGTCGCTGAATCAACCGGTAGTGTAATTCATCGCATGTTCCCTCTTTACGCCATTGCATCATCTACTACCTAAGCAGAGCTTTAGATATAAACTATGTATTACGTTATTTGAGTAATAAACATGTTTACTCATTTGAAGCTTTCCCTAGCAAAGGTATCTTTGTGATTTAAGTTCTTGAAGGTTATTCCAACTCACTTCGCTTAATTGAATAGAAAAAAACACTCGGATTTCTATGCCGGATTTCTATGGTTCTCGGGATTAGTTTGGACTTGGGTTATGATGACCCGATTATAATAAAATTAAAAAAGAGATTGCCTTTAATAAGACCAAAAACAATGATCAACTCTCTCTATAAAATCTGTAAAATACAAATTTACACACACACTTCACTCTCCTCTTAAAGACACCACAAAAGCATTAGAACCTACAAATTCAAGAAACAGAATGACATCTTCTCTTCTGAAACATGAATTGTCTCTCTGAATTTGTCTTCTCTTCCGTATGTTTAACATTACCAGCAACACTTTGGCTTCTTCTAAGTCTCAACATGATTGCGTTCAACTTGTTCAGACCTCTAGAGAGCTTCCTAAACAGTCCATAACGTGTTCTCCCGCTCGGCTTCACGAATTCTCTCTTCATTGAAACATGATCCTTCTCGAGATCTGTCAGCCTCATCCTCATCCTCGCCACTTCAAGTCTAAGCTCTCTGTTCTCTCTTCTCACCGACGCGTAGTTGTCTCGCGGTGAGATCGCCCCGCTTGCCATCCCACTTCCCGAACGGTTCGGAAACTGTCCTGGGAACAAGAAGAACTGGCTCTGACTCGAACCGCCTGCGCCGTTACCACCGCCGCTGGTCATCGTGTTCTTGAGCCGCGTCTGTTCGTAGAACAAGACTTGAACCGCAATCTGGATCGGAAGTCTCTCGTTCTGTGCGGCGTGGCTACTTGCGTCTTGAGACAGTTTCTGACAGCTGATTGTCTTGCAGAGACAGAAACGCTCTGAATCTTTCATGTTGGGATGAACCTAATTCAACCAAAAAGAACCAAATCAAAAATCATAAGAAAACTCTGATTTTTAAAATAGAAAAGAAAGGGAGATACTCTTCGCTTTTGAATTACCTTGAGGAAGATATCAATGGCTCGGTAAAGGCTATCACAGACGACACGGGCATGGTCCGGGAGAAGCTCAGCGAGAGCTATGAACTTGGAAGGAGGGAGGTTCGAGTCGAGAGCAACCTCAGCTAGATAACTATCCATCAACTTCGACACCTTGAAAATGGAACTCTGTTTCGGAGACTCAGGCCCCTCGAAATCGTACAAAGCCATCTCTCCCTCGTCCACCAGCTCTCCACCGTCGTCGTCGTCGTAGTCGCACTCGTCGAGATTCAGGAACATGGAGAAGATTCTCTGAACCGAGTCGGTTTCGTACATGGCGCCGCCGATGTTCGCCGGAATAAGGATGTCTTCAAGGATCGCTTGGTCCAGCTGGTGGCTTATCCTTCTCTCCAGATCCGACCTACAAGAGACGGAGGTTGCAGATCCTATAGCTGTCTTCAACAAGGTAGATAGGAAGGAGATCGGGATAGAGCTTTTGTTCGCTTGTGTCGGGAGGAGACCAACGATCGCTTCAAGGATGATTCGTTGTTTCTTCTGCAGATCCGAATCAAGAATCACATTTCCTTTGACGAGATTCGGCTCTCTGATGATTTGAAGTGACTTACGAGCGTAACTCATAAGAATCTCGCTGATAATCTCATGATTCAAACCTTTAGATTTCATGGCTGAGACAACTCTCTGAAAGAAATCGAGCTTGAGGATGAGCAGAGACCTTCCCCACCAATCAGAAGGTTTCTCTGTCTCCGGCGCCAATCTCTCAAATTTCTGATCAAGCTTGAGTAAACCGGACACGAGCTGTTCTTTGCAAGCGTTTACAGCGATGGCATTTACGAGCCTCCCGACGAGGGTAATCTCTTCAGCTACCGGTAATAGCCTCTCGACGGAGTGAAGAACGGTGATGGAGTTCGAGATATCATTAAAGATCGAGTCTTTCAGGTAACCCTCTGTTCTCGCCTCGAGATTCTTCTCCGACAACTCCTCTGTCATCTCCAGGTAATGAGCCACGCATCTCAACGCTGCGATGTTCGACGACGTGAATTGGACGACGACGCCGTAGCAGAATTTTGCGGCTAGCTCAAACGCTTCTGAGCCGCCGGGAACTGCGGGTAGTTTAAGCTGATAAGCGTTTTTCGTGTCTTTTGACTCTAAAAGAAGTTTCCTGATTCTTCCACACCGAGAGACAAGAGGAAACTGAAAACAGAGAGGATGGTTTTGTTTGTATAAGGAACATATTGTCTTCCTATTCACGAGTTTAGTTTTGAATTTCGTTACCTTGTGAAGAGAAAAGCTTGCAGAGCCAACTTCTATGGTTAAGTCACTCGTAACATCCGAGACCGGCCTGGAAACACAAACACAACTTAGGTTTTGTGCATAAGACTTGGTGCAAGTTGTCATCTTTTGAGGACCCATAAGCCAAAAATGTTAAATCTTTGTCGTTTTTCTTTCTTGGTTCTTTCTGAAAGAAAGCGAACAAAAAAGTGAGAGATGAGTACCATTGAGGAGTGTGTCTGATGCTTGAACTTGGACGAAAGGCTCTTTTCACAGAAAGGCTTTGCTTCGACTCAGGAATAGTAACAACACCCATTTGATCTCTTCTTCCCAACAAAATCCAAACTTTCTTTTTGGTTTTTGCTGTTTCTAATCGGACAATTTACCAAACCCAATATTATCGCAAGACCTGCAAATATGCTTTTGTGTTTTCTACCAAAATTGTTCTTTTTGTCGGCTGAAAATGCGCTCTGTGTCTCTTTATTTCTCTGTCTCCCTTTCCAATATGAAAGATTGTGCGAAGGGAGTGAATAAAAACCTTAAATGAATTTGTCAAAAAAAAAAAACCCTTAAATGAATTTTGTTTTATGGACATAATATATAAAAAGTTAGATTATTACAACTTTATCTTCCGAGAATTAGGACACTAATCCCGCTTACTATAGGTAGTCTGAGTATTGAGTATATGATAATATGATCTCATCTCACCTCACGGGTGAATTGCACTGAGGGTAGGTTTAGTTCAGTACTTTTTAATGTTTGCGATCAGTTTTGTATCTTTTAACAACATATTATGTGTTCAGTCGGAAAAAAAAAAAAACAACATATTATGTGGTCTGTGGACGAAAAATACTCATACATTTTTAAACTGTTTATTTACTAAAACTTGTAACTAGAATAAGAATAAGGCTAATTAGTTTCACTTGTTTCGATGTTTTACTTGTTTTGGGGTTAAAAAAATATAATTATTTTATTTTTAGATCTGTAAAAAAAAAAATTACCTTTTATTTTTCTTCCAAATAATTCCGGCGAGAAACTCGCAAAAAAGGTACCGTTTATGGACTATTGCGGCAAGACAAACCAATTTTGTGCAGTTTCTTCCTTTAGAGTATAAACCCGAGTTGCCATTGTGACAGTTTTGTGCAGATAGGAGGACGAACTTCAATAAGGTAAAGTCTTCAAAACCCTAAATTTAATTTCGCCGGTGCAAATAGATTCGCCGTCCATGAAAAACTTTTACTTTCAACGATGATCTTTAGAAATTCTTCTAGTTTGAATCGCAGACCATGGCAGACGAAAGACTACCCATACGACTTTGCCAGACTGATCGTTACCCAGAAGGCCGATTGAATATATATTCAAAACCTGATATTTTAAACAAAGTGTGGAAGAAGATTAGGTCTACGCCGGAGTGGGAGATCATTCGAGATTCCAGTTTCAGAGGGTTGTTTAAGCTTACAGTTAAACAGAGTCCAACATCTGGAAAAATGATTCATGGCTTATTGGCGAGACAACTAATAACGAAAAAAGATATGAGCTTACTTCAGTTTTTGTCGGGCAGTGCGCTTCTCACTAGTCGAGTTCGGTATGATAACAAGGTTAAATTGTGGTGAGGGGCCCGATCTAGAAGAGATTGCTGAGAAGACAAAAACTCATGATGGATCAAAATCAGTGTGGGAAGAGTTGTTTGGTGATATGGGTAAGGGCAAAAAAAAGGACACATGGATGAGAATAACAGACATACTTAAGATGCTTGATGATCCAAAGTTGGATGATTCTAAAAGGTTGAAGCTTACTCTGATATGCATTGTGGATGGAGTGCTTATTAGTAGCCATCAAAATGCAAAGGCGACACCAGATTATGTTGAGATGCTTAGGGATGTGGAGTTCTTTCTATGGTATCCATGGGGTAGTGAGATTTTTCTGAAGACAATTAATTCAATGAAATCTGGTCCGAGATCTGTTAAAGTTGGGGATGATCCTATCCAAACATTTAGGACAAATTTGCAGCAACAAAAGAAAGTCGTATATGGATTCCCACTTGCATATCAACTACTAGCTTTTCGTTGTATTCCTGGGTTAGTGAAGAAGATGCTTGGCCATGGATCAACTATCAACTTCATGGACAGTACGTTTCAGAATATCCCCAAAAACAATTGGATTAGTAGTGAGACTATACTTGACATCTAGTTTGGACCTGAGGTTAGTGGATACTCGAACTATCCACATATATATTCACCGTAATATATTCACAGATTTTCAAAAAGATTTTGTACACAGGTGAATGTGGTGCTATATTTGAAACCGGAAGAGCCTCAATTGGACGAAGGCTAGGGGGAATGGTGTGACGAGATTAAATACAAGAAGGTTTAATACTTTGAAAATATGTTGGAGCAAGGCCACAAGTTTAAAAAAACTGACTGGCCTGGTTGTGACTCTTCAATGAAGCTTATTAAAATCATCCCCAAACCCTTTGTTGAGAGTAAAAAGAAGATAAGGGCGTCTGTAGCAGCTGATAACGGAACGAGCAGTGAGGGTGACTCGGTTGGCAATGACAAATTTAAGACTTGGGTAATGAAAACAATTAAGGAAATGTCTGAGAAGCAGGGAAAAATGTCTGAGAATCAGGAAAAAATCACTGAGAAACTGGTAAAACAAGAAGAAGAGATTTTGGGCCTGAAGCGAAGGTTAGCGTATCGTTCTTCTAAGGTCCCTGACAAGCAACGTCTACATAGTCCTCCGCAAAAGAACACATTGACGTTCATGAACAAGCAGCGCAAGAATAATTCTTATGATAGTCCTCCTCGAAATGTTAATAATGGAGGCGGTGATGAAAGTTTTACCAACGACGAGCAATGTTGGATAAACTAAATGATGTTATGTCTGAACTCAACACCGATGTTGATGAATCTTCTTTCGATCAACAGAATTTTGGTGTTGATTTTATAGTTAACCGGTTCAACGTTCCCATCTTTTGTACTCAGCCAACTGCACCAATGGTTCATTCCAGCTCCCGTGATCTATCCACTGATGTAGAGTTACATGGTAGCAAGGAGGATGTGTCCATTACTAAAGAATTGGTGGATCAAGATGAACAGAACTTCATCAGTGTGGCAATATGCCTAAAAACTTTGTGAGTTTTGAATGGTTTTATCATATTATGAGTTGTCTTATATTATCTATATTTTGGGGTCTTAAATCTTAGGATGATACGACCGGCGTTAATAAGCATACAAAGGCGGATGAAGAGGTATCCACGAAGTTAGAAAATAAACAACTAGGGTCTACATTTATGTGTTAACTATTGGATACTAATTATCGGGTTCCAATTATGGGTAGAATATCCACGAGAAGCATGGTGCAACCAATGATTTGGAACAGAGTATAACAGATGATGGACATGAGTCTATGACAGCGATAAAACAATCTCTGGTAAGTAAAAATGTATAATTTGAGGGTGTTTCAACAAATTCATAAGAGTTAACTTATTTTGTGGTTTTTAATCTAGGAAGATAAAACTGGGGTTAATAAGGATACAATGGGGTTTGAAGAGGTACCCACAAAGTTAGAAAAGAACAACTAAGGTTATATGTTAACTATTGGATACTAATTATAGTTATAGAAATTTTCACAATTTTATATACGAATTAGGAAAACAATATCAAGTATTATTGATCCAGCAAAAAAAAAAATTAAAGATGAGATTTTACTAGATTTCAATTTTCTGAAAAATAAACAATACTAAAATTATATTTTATTAAATTGTCAGTTATGTATAACAATACATGTAATTAATATTTTTTGTATTATTGAAATCATATATTTACATAGAGGTTTAAAAAATATTTTATCCTACTATTTAATCGAATTTTGTTTATTTTTACATTAGTCCATCTCAAAACTTTTTAAAAAAAATATACTATCTAATGGTAATTATTATTTTATTAAATATTAACTAATGGAGGTTTTATGGTGTTATTATTATTATTGAAATCATATTGAAATCATATATTTACATATATGTTTAAAAAAATATTATTTAATGTTGGGGTTAAATTTATCATGTCCAATTCGTTAAGACACATGGTTGAAAGTTCTTACGAGTTCACTTATGTGGTAGGAGTTGAAGAGGTATCTGATGTGTCAGTCACGGCGTAGTACAAGTGGTAGTACAAGACGTGACTCATGACGTGGATATGTTCGATTGATGAGATATGAACGAATCTTTATGATGTGATTCGGTTTATTGGTTGTGTGCTGAGCTGGATGAAGATCTTGGAGTGAATATTGCAGCTTGGAGTTGTTTACTTATTCTTTGAATAAGTTTCAAGAAAAAAGGAAAAGTTACAAAAAGGTGGAATAGGAAATATCAAAACAAAAAGGATATTTGCTATAACTTTATTTAGGTAAACTTGAGGAGTAAGTTTAGCCTATATAAAGAGGAGAGGCGTGGCCTTATGAAGATGCAAGAGCTGAGAGAATAAAAACTCAAGAGGGCTTTTGTATCTTTGGGGAAAAGTCTAGGTTCTAGGGAGAGCTTAGCTCAGGTGTTTGATCCTGAAGAATTTTTGTATTGGGTAGAGCGATAGATCAATAGGGTTTGTTCTATTCGTCTGTAATTGGTGGGATTACTTTCTATTCAAGTGAATTCGAAAGCTAGACGAGGTCCCGGGGAGTAGGAAAAACCGAACCCCGTTAACAAACTTTGTGTGTCTTACTTTCTGCTTTATATACTGCCTCACCTGCACTTTCAATTGGTATCAGAGCGGGTGCTTGATAGAGATTCAGTCTTGTTTCGAGCAGATCTAAGGTGAGGATCAGAAGGTAGCTCAGGAAGTAGCACAGAGTTCGGTTCGATGGAGTCTCATAAGGAAGGAACGTCTATGACCAGACCACCACGGCTTGACTCTTCAAATTATGATATTGGAAGGTACGGATGCAAGCTTTCATTAGTGGTCTTGATGAGGATTGTTGGAATTCGATTGAGACTGGTTGGAATCCCCCGATGATGGTTAATGATAAAGGAGTTGAAGTTCTTAAGCCTAGAGATCAATGGAATGCTGAAGAGAAGAAGGCATCAAGTTGCAATTCTAAGACCAAGACTGCAATTTATAATGCAATTGATGCAAGTTACTTCAAGTTGATTTCTCAATGTGTGTCAGCTCAAAAGGCATGGAAAACATTGGAGAACATGTTTGAAGGTACCACAAGTGTCAAGAGGACTAAGCTGGATATGTTAGCATCTAAATTTGAGAATCTAAGGATGGATGAAGGAGAAACCGTGGCTCAATTTAGTGCTAAGTTGTGTGACATATCTAATGAGTCATTCGCTCTTGGAAAGACTTACAAGGACAAGAAGCTTGTGAAGAAGCTGAAGAGATCTCTTCCATCAAAGTTTGAGTCAAAGATCTCTGCTGTTGAAGAAGCTCATAATCTGGATGAGATGGCGTTTGATGAGTTTGATGGGATCCTTCAAGCTTTTGAGTTGAATAAAGCATATGAAGAACTAGCTCAGAAGAAGGATGTTGATGTTGGAGTTGCTCTACAAGTTTCATCTTCTGAAGATTCTATGGCGATGCTGTCAAGACAGTTTTCTAAGTATTTTAAGATGAAGGAAGACAAGAAAAGTAAAAGAGAGAAGTTGGACAGCTCATCATCGAAGATACAATGCTATGAATGTCATGGATTTGGTCATGTTAGCCGTGATTGTGCAAATTTACAGCATAATAAGAAGAAGAGGAACGTCAAGGATGATTCTGGAAGTGATTCAGATGATGGTGAAGAAATAAAGAACTTTGTGGCATTCACAACCTTTGAGTCTAGTTCTGCTACGAAGTCTGCAACATGATCTGCATCAGCGTCGGCGACGGAACCTGCATCAGCGTCTGCAACAGGGTGTGCAATTGATAGTGACAATGATGAAAGTGATGACGATCCTGTAAGTGATGATGATGATTTTGCTGAGAACTACAAAGCCTTGTATGAGCATTGGTGTAAGATGGTTGAGGAGAATGCATCATTGACCAAGGAGAAAGTTAAGCTAGAAGCTGAAGTTGCTGAAGTACGAAAGTATGCAACAGAGAAAGAAGAAGAAGCACAGCAAGCCAGAGCTCAACTTGAAGAGACTCAAAAAGGTGTGAGGATGCTGAATAATGGCACAAAGAAGTTGGATCATCTTCTAACCATTGGAAAAAGTGATCGATGTGGTCTTGGATTCAATGGAGAATCTTCAAAAGCTAATAGTGCTTTTGTGTCTGGTGGAAAGACGAATGGTGCATCAACAGCTGCTACAAAGACTGTCACTGTTATGAAGTCTGTAACTGGTACGTCGACTGGTACGACAGCTGGTACGAGAGCTGGTACAAGAACTGCTACAGCGACTGCAACAAGGAAAATCCCCGAAGTGAAGAGTGCACCTAAACAAAATTGGCGTCCTGTTTGTCACCATTGTGGAGTTGTTGGACATATTAGGCCAAGATGCTTCAAGTTATTGAAGGAGAAGAAAAGAATGGAGCAAGCTCATGGAGTGAGATTTCATGGTCCTATATGTTGTCATTGTGAAGGGAAAGGACATGTTCAAAGAGCTACTCATGGAGGCACAAGGGTCATGAAGATTTGGAGGAAGAAAGTTAATCACTTCGGAGATGGTGCAGTAGGATTTCATACTCAATATGGAGGAGGACGGTTCATGTGTTAGTTTTTGACCATGATGTGACTCAAGTAAGGGGAGATTGGTGTTGCTAGTTTTTATGATGTTGGATGTTGCTAGTGACGAAGCCTTTGATGCTAGGGTTGTTGAGATCACATACATAATCAAAAAGGGGGAGATTGAAGAGGTATCTGATGTGTCAGTCACGACGTAGTACAAGTGGTAGTACAAGACGTGACTCATGACGTGGATATGTTCGATTGATGAGATATGAACGAATCTTTATGACGTGATTCGGTTTATTGTTTGTGTGCTGAGCTGGATGAAGATCTTGGAGTGAATATTGCAGCTTGGAGTTGTTTACTTATTCTTTGAATAAGTTTCAAGAAAAAAGGAAAAGTTACAAAAAGGTGGAATAGGAAATATCAAAACAAAAAGGATATTTGCTATAACTTTATTTAGGTAAACTTGAGGAGTAAGTTTAGCCTATATAAAGAGGAGAGGCGTGGCCTTATGAAGATGCAAGAGCTGAGAGAATAAAAACTTAAGAGGGCTTTTGTATCTTTGGGGAAAAGTCTAGGTTCTAGGGGGAGCTTAGCTCAGGTGTTTGATCCTGAAGAATTCTTGTATTGGGTAGAGCGATAGATCAATAGGGTTTGTTCTATTCGTCTGTAATTGGTGGGATTACTTTCTATTCAACTGAATTCGAAAGCTGGACGAGATCCCGGGGAGTAGGAAAAACCGAACCCCATTAACAAACTTTGTGTGTCTTACTTTCTGCTTTATATACTGCCTCACCTGCACTTTCAGGAGTAGGCACGCTATTATTGTTCTCGGAAACTTTGCAAAACCACGACAGGAGCCCACGAACCATTCCAATGTAACTGCCACCAAATCTAGACACGGGCATATCAAATGAAATATTAGTTTTAGCTTCTAAATTATATAATATATATATATATATATTGGTTCCTAAAGTATAAAAGGAAAAAAATATTAAAATTTACATTAAAATATTTATACCTTTAAAATCTCAAAATCAGCCGATAAAATCGGTTGAAAAAACACTTCACCATGCTTCCTCTATATAAATGCAAGGAAGATGGGATTACGCAAGAGATATGTTTTTCCGATAACATAATGTTCATGCACAAAAGACAATCCATTACTAGAGTCTAGAGCTGTGATGCAAGTGTTGGGAATGTCCTGAAATCTATTATACTTGCTCTAAGTGAGAGTTGTATTGTCGAGATGAGACAGTCATATAATACTGGGCAATCATAATGTTTTGCTAGAAGCCACTTATGATCAATGAGTTTAGAACACATTGCTAGTATTATATGATCCTACAGGGTCACACACCTAAGCAAACTGGACATAGAATATGAGGTTGATCATTAATGTAATGATCTGGTAAAATGCATATTTGATATGCATTCAATATCGAGTTTCTGAGGCAGTGTCGATCGTTGCAACATGTGCATCGATCGACACAAATCGCGAATGACCCGATTAACTTCGGTTTAATCGTTGGTTAATCAGGTCGTGGTATAAGTCAACATATATAAGATATATGGTCGACTTTTACACAAGATCTAACCTAATTCACAGCCACCAAAAGAAACAGAAAACCTCTTGAGAGATCTGATCTCTGACGGCACTAGCATCCCAGCTGTTCAGTTTGTGTGTGTGTGGATACCAGTAGAGGCGCAGCATTTGAGGCGCTCAAGGATCTCGATTACTTGCAAACCTTCCGCTGCTAATCACCAGGTAATCTTGAGATCTCTAGATTCAATCTACATGAACCCTAGATCTTAGGGAATGGAATTTATACCTAGGGTTGCTAATCCCGATTAGAACTGCTAGATATTCATACAGTGGTATCAGAGCCTTAGGGTTCTATTGAATCAGTAGCATGTTGATTAGATTAAATGAATTTGAATCTCTGTATAGTTGATACAAGCATGCTAAAACTCGCTTTGATCAAAGTAATCTAGCTTAGGTTTTTTGCTTGAAAAACGATTAGGGTTTATCGCACTGTGTCGATCGATGCCAATCCGGTGTCGATCGACACACAAGGATAACCCGAATAAAACTTAGGTTTAACCTAACTGTGACGATCGACACAAGAGTTGTGTCGGTCGACACAGACCTCACGGTCAGGTTAATCGGTCCAATTGGATTGGACCGGTTATCTAGCTTGGTTAAACCGCTAAAACGGTTTATTGCGATTGAGTTGATAAGGTTAGCATCGACCGACACTAATGTAGTGTCGATCGACACAGACCGATTATCATAAAACCGGATCAATTGGATTGATCGGTCATCGCAAAATTGGTTTTGGTTAATCTGCATCGATCGACACTAAAGTAGTGTCGGTTGACACAAGATCCGATGGTTTAGGTTATTGAACCTGAAATCACAGAACCAAACCAAGATAAATCAACTTTAATTAGAAGAATTAAAACATAATAAAACTGAACGTTTTAAAGGTTCCGTTCCTCAACCAAATATCAAGTAATCCTTGATGTCTTCCCGATCTTGTCAACTGTCAAGACTTGTTTCATTGTGCGATAGACTTGCAGTGCAAGGTGTCCACAATTACATAAGTAAGACATGAAGTAATCGTGTTGATGGACTTGCAGTGCAAGACATCAACAATTACATGACTCAAAAGATTGGTTTACTTGAATGGGCCATCAAAATCGTTTTGGGCTCAGAGACATCAGGTGGATTGGACATGAGATGTCAATCCTCAACCAAGAGTTATATTGGATATAACTAGCAAATTGTTGCTTACCTAGATAGCTAAAATTTGGGTGATAGCCAGTGGCTCACTCAAGTTTAGTGAAGTATGGGTCTTGGATCATTATATTCATCTGAGGAAACATTGTTTGAATATAATGCGAGTTTTCTTAATAGTTAAGATTTCTCATTTCTTGAACATCATAACTAAAACTTTTCCTTTCTTTTTATCTCAGCTATGACTAACACTCATCAAAACACTTTCTCCCTACGATCCGTCCTTGAGAAGGACAAGTTAAATGGATCGAATTTTCTCGAATGGTATCGAAACTTAAGAATTGTTCCCAAGCAGGAGAAAAGGGACTATGTCCTGGAAAATGTTCTCCCTGAAAAACTGAGTGCTAATGCTCCACATGCAGAAAGGAGTGCTTGGGATAAACATTCTAATGATGTGGTCGATGTGAGTTGTCTCATGTTGGCTACCATGAACTCGGATTTGCAGAAGCAATACGAGAACGTGGAGTCGCCAATGGAGATGATCTCTAGCCTGAAAAGTATGTTTCAGGAGCAGGCACGAACTGAGAGGTTCCAGACGGTTAAGTCTCTCATTGAATGCAAGCTACCAAAGGACGGTCCAGTCAGTCCTCATGTCATAAAGATGATGGGTTATATTGATAACCTGGGGAAGCTGGATTGTCCCATTAGCCAAGATTTGGCTACTGACATCATTCTACAGTCACTGCCATCAAGCTATGATCAATTTGTTATGAACTATAACATGAAAAACTTGACGAAGACGTTGACTGAACTGCCGTCCAGGTTGAGAACCAGGACAAGCCTGCGCCGCCTACCAAACCCAAGCCTGGCCCATCTGAGACTGATAAGTGCCATTACTGTAATGAGCTTGGGCATTGGAAGAGAAATTGCAACAAATTCCTGGAAGAGAAGAAGAAGAAGAAGACTTTCGAGACTTCATCTTCATGTATTTATGTTATATAAGTAAATGTTACTACTTCTGGTTCTACTTCTTGGGTATTGGATACCGGTTGTGGTGCTCATATTTATACAAATATGCAGGGCCTAAGCAACAGTAGGACGGTGGAGAAGGGATAAGTGGACTTGCGCGTGGGGAATGAAGCAAAAGTTGCTGCATTAGCCGTATGAACATTTAATTTGTCTTTACCTTCTGGTTTATTTTTAGAACTTAATAATTGCTACTATGTACCTGCTATAAGCAGAAATATTATTTCTATTCCTGTTTTGGATATGGAAGGATATCAGTTTTCAATTAAGAATAAATGTTGTTCTTTTGATTACAATGATATATTTTATGGTAGCAGTCCATTAGAGAATGGGATTTATGTTCTAAACCAAAGTACACCAATCTATAACATTAACACCAAGAGATTCAAGTCAAATGACACGAATCAGACTTTTCTGTGGCATTGTCGTTTGGGCCACATAAATGAGAAACGGATCCAGAAGCTCCATAGTGATGGGCTTCTGGGCTCATTTGATTATGAATCATGTGAAAAATGTGAATCTTGTTTACTGGGAAAAATGACCAAGGCCCCTTTCAACAAACAAAATGAAAGGGCCAGTGACTTATTGGGCCTTATACATACGGATGTGTGTGGCCCAACGAGCACAAGTGCTAGAGGAAATTTTCGGTACTTCATTACATTCACTGATGATTTCAGTAGGTATGGCTATGTCTATTTAATGAGACACAAGTCGGAATCTTTTAAAAGGTTCAAAGATTTCCAAAATGAAGTACATAATCAACTTGGCAAAAGAATTAAAGCTCTTCGATCAGATCGTGGAGGCAAATACTTGAGTCAAGAATTCAGTGATCATCTAAGAGATTGTGGAATTGTTTCACAACTCACTCCTCCTGGAACACCCCAATGGAATGGAGTGTCTGAGAGGAGGAATCGGACTTTATTGGATATGGTCCGATCAATGATGAGTCACTCTTCTCTTCCATTATCCTTTTGGGGATACGCTCTAGAAACGTCTGCGTTTACACTTAATAGGGTTCCGTCAAAATCAGTTGCAAAGACACCACATGAGATGTGGACTGGAAATGTTCCGAGTTTGTCTTTCCTGAAGATTTGGGGTTGTGAAGCTTATGTTAAGCAATTAATTACAGATAAGTCGAACCCAAATCTGAAAAATGCTACTTCGTTGGTTATCCTAAAGAAACCAAGGCTTACTACTTTTACAACCAATCCGAGAACAAAGTGTTTGTTGCTCGGAACTGCGTTTTTCTTGAAAGAGAGTTTCTTTCCATGAGAAACAGTGGGAGTAAAGTACAACTCGAAGAAGTTCGAGAGCCACAGGAGACCGCTCAGCCCGTTGAGGAAGAGCAACAATTGGATCTACAAAGAGTTGTAGAAACCATGCCTGTGGAGCCTGAAATTCGCAGATCCGAAAGGATCCGTCACGAGCCTGAGAGATATGGATTTCTCGTAACTAATTGTCATGACTTGTTAATCATTGACAGTGATGAGCCCGCGAATTTTTAAGAAGCAATGATGAGCCATGACTCCGAAAAGTGGCTGAAAGCCGCTGAATCCGAAATGGGATCCATGTCACAGAACCAAGTGTGGACTTTGGTTGATTTACCCGATGGTGCAAAAGCCATTGAGTGTAAATGGATTTTCAAGAAGAAAATTGATGTGGATGGAAATATTCAGATATATAAAGCAAGGTTGGTGGCAAAAGGTTTCAAACAAATTCATGGTATTGACTATGAAGAAACTTATTCCCCTGTCGCTATGCTTAAATCCATTCGGATTCTCCTAGCAACAGCCGCTCATTATGATTATGAGATCTGGCAGATGGATGTGAAAACAGCTTTCCTTAATGGAATTCTGGAAGAGGATGTGTACATGACACAGCCTGAAGGTTTCATCGATCCTAATGCTGCTAGGAAGGTATGCAAACTTCACCGATCCATTTATGGATTGAAGCAAGCATCTCGGAGTTGGAATCTTCGTTTTGATGAAGCAGTCAAAAATTTTGACTTCATCAGGAACGAAGAGGAACAGTGTGTATACAAGAAGACTAGTGGGAGCGCAGTTGCATTTCTCGTATTGTATGTAGATGACATACTTCTTCTCGGAAATGACATTCCGTTGTTACAGTCTGTCAAGACTTGGCTCGGAAGTTGTTTTTCAATGAAAGACATGGGAGAAGCCGCATACATTCTTGGAATAAGAATCTATAGAGATAGATTAAATAAGTTAATTGGATTGTGTCAAGATACTTATATCGATAAGGTCTTACACAGATTCAGTATGCATGATTCTAAGAAGGGCTTCATACCAATGTCTCATGGCATAAGTCTCAGCAAGAAGCAGTGTCCTGCGACACCTGCTGAGCGAGAACGCATGAGTCGGATTCCTTATGCTTCGGCCTTAGGATCCATCATGTATGCCATGCTTTGTACTCGTCCAGATGTTGCTTGTGCTTTAAGCATGACGAGTAGATACCAATCTGATCCAGGTGAAAGTCACTGGACAGATGTCAAGAACATTCCGAAGTATTTGAGAAATACTAAGGATAAATTCTTGGTATACGGAGGAAGTGATGAGCTGGTAGTAAGTGGTTACACAGACGCAAGTTTTCAGACGGACAAAGACGATTTCCGATCACAATCTGGTTACGTCTTTTGTCTGAACGGCGGTGCAGTTAGTTGGAAGAGTTCCAAGCAGGACACTGTAGCAGATTCCACGACTGAAGCTGAGTACCTCGCTGCTTCTGAAGCGGCGAATGAGGCTGTTTGGATCAAGAAGTTCATCACTGAACTTGATGTGGTTCCTAGTATTTCTGAGCCAGTTGCTTTGTATTATGACAACAATGGAGCCATTGCGCAGGCGAAGGAACCTAGGTCACACCAGAAGTCCAAACACATAGAGAGGAGGTATCACCTTATCCGTGATATCATTAACAGAGGAGATGTGAAGATCAGCAGAGTCCCGACAGATGAGAATTATGCTGATCCTCTGACCAAGCCTCTCCCAAGGCCTAAGCATGAGAGTCATACTGCTGCTATAGGCATTAGATTTCTTAAGATATGATCTTGATTTCAGTGGGAGTTGTATTTGGTTCTTTAGTTATGACATGATGTTCGTAAAACATAATTTGGTTATGTTATTTTAATGAAATTGTTTCGGTATTATTTAATTGTGTTATTAAATAATTGTCCCAAAGTAATTTATGACATTTTATAGGTCATCAAGTATGTGACTTGATCATGAAACCCTATAAGTAATAAATGACATAAATTACAATGGTCCCTGGTCGAGGTTGTTAAAGTGGGACATTAACAACCGCGTGAGACTAGTATGTGAGGTGACTGATGACTAAGTTTCATGGAGTCATTAATAAGAGTATTAAAGTCAATCACATAGATATGTGTTAGAGAACACATGATCGGATTTGACCCATTGATGAGAACTCTAAAAGATGGTTATATGAGTGTCATAAGAGTTTCTCATTACGACTATAGAGTATAGTCCTTAGACCTGAGTCCATCATGATTTCTTACATATGGATTGGTCCGTCTTGAGTTTGTCAAACGTCAGCCGTAACTGGTGACTATAAAGACACTGATGTGAAAGGGACATGGATGGAACAAGATGGGATTTGTACCTCCTATATAACAGGAGATAAATATCTCAGGGCCTATCGAAGATTTGATATTAGAAATACGTGGCCGCGCTCAAACGAGGTGATTGTCAGTCGTTTGTCTTATCAGTATAAATCGGAGTTCGATAAACATGATCTAGCTAAATAAGGATGACACAGGTCTTGCCTTATGCCAGATCGAGATATAGATACAAAGGGATTATAGGAATAAATGATTCCAGTACAAGTGGGAGATTGTTGGGAATGTCCTGAAATCTATTATACTTGCTCTAAGTGAGAGTTGTATTGTCGAGATGAGACAGTCATATAATACTGGGCAATCATAATGCTTTGCTAGAAGCCACTTATGATCAATGAGTTTAGAACACATTGCTAGTATTATATGATCCTACAGGGTCACACACCTAAGCAAACTGGACATAGAATATGAGGTTGATCATTAATGTAATGATCTGGTAAAATGCATATTTGATATGCATTCAATATCGAGTTTCTGAGGCAGTGTCGATCGTTGCAACATGTGCATCGATCGACACAAATCGCGAATGACCCGATTAACTTCGGTTTAATCGTTGGTTAATCAGGTCGTGGTATAAGTCAACATATATAAGATATATGGTCGACTTTTACACAAGATCTAACCTAATTCACAGCCACCAAAAGAAACAGAAAACCTCTTGAGAGATCTGATCTCTGACGGCACTAGCATCCCAGCTGTTCAGTTTGTGTGCGTGTGGATACCAGTAGAGGCGCAGCATTTGAGGCGCTCAAGGATCTCGATTACTTGCAAACCTTCCGCTGCTAATCACCAGGTAATCTTGAGATCTCTAGATTCAATCTACATGAACCCTAGATCTTAGGGAATGGAATTTATACCTTGGGTTACTAATCCCGATTAGAACTGCTAGATATTCATACAGTGGTATCAGAGCCTTAGGGTCCTATTGAATCAGTAGCATGTTGATTAGATTAAATGAATTTGAATCTCTGTATAGTTGATACAAGCATGCTAAAACTCGTTTTGATCAAAGTAATCTAGCTTAGGTTTTTTGCTTGAAAAACGATTAGGGTTTATCGCACTGTGTCGATCGATGCCAATCCGGTGTCGATCGACACACAAGGATAACCCGAATAAAACTTAGGTTTAACCTAACTGTGACGATCGACACAAGAGTTGTGTTAGTCGACACAGACCTCACGGTCAGGTTAATCGGTCCAATTGGATTGGACCGGTTATCTAGCTTGGTTAAACCGCTAAAACGGTTTATTGCGATTGAGTTGATAAGGTTAGCATCGACCGACACTAATGTAGTGTCGATCGACACAGACCGGTTATCATAAAACCGGATCAATTGGATTGATCGGTCATCGCAAAATTGGTTTTGGTTAATTTGCATCGATCGACACTAAAGTAGTGTCGGTTGACACAAGATCCGATGGTTTAGGTTATTGAACCTGAAATCACAGAACCAAACCAAGATAAATCAACTTTAATTAGAAGAATTAAAACATAATAAAACTGAACGTTTTAAAGGTTCCGTTCCTCAACCAAATATCAAGTAATCCTTGATGTCTTCCCGATCTTGTCAACTGTCAAGACTTGTTTCATTGTGCGATAGACTTGCAGTGCAAGGTGTCCACAATTACATAAGTAAGACATGAAGTAATCGTGTTGATGGACTTGCAGTGCAAGACATCAACAATTACATGACTCAAAAGATTGATTTACTTGAATGGGCCATCAAAATCGTTTTGGGCTCAGAGACATCAGGTGGATTGGACATGAGATGTCAATCCTCAACCAAGAGTTATATTGGATATAACTAGCAAATTGTTGCTTACCTAGATAGCTAAAATTTGGGTGATAGCCAGTGGCTCACTCAAGTTTAGTGAAGTATGAGTCTTGGATCATTATATTCATCTGAGGAAACATTGTTTGAATATAATGCGAGTTTTCTTAATAGTTAAGATTTCTCATTTCTTGAACATCATAACTAAAACTTTTCCTTTCTTTTTATCTCAGCTATGACTAACACTCATCAAAACACTTTCTCCCTACGATCCGTCCTTGAGAAGGACAAGTTAAATGGATCGAATTTTCTCGAATGGTATCGGAACTTGAGAATTGTTCCCAAGCAGGAGAAAATGGACTATGTCCTGGAAAATGTTCTCCCTGAAAAACCGAGTGCCAATGCTCCACATGCATAAAGGAGTGCTTGGGATAAGCATTCTAATGATGTGGTCGATGTGAGTTGTCTCATGTTGGCTACCATGAACTCGGATTTGCAGAAGCAATACGAGAACGTGGAGTCGCCAATGGAGATGATCACTAGCCTGAAAAGTATGTTTCAGGAGCAGGCACGAACTGAGAGGTTCCAGACGGTTAAGTCTCTCATTGAATGCAAGCTACCAAAGGACGGTCCAGTCAGTCCTCACTTCATAAAGATGATGGGTTATATTGATAACCTGGGGAAGCTGGATTGTCCCATTAGCCAAGAGTTGGCTACTGACATCATTCTACAGTCACTGCCATCAAGCTATGATCAATTTGTTATGAACTATAACATGAACAACTTGACGAAGACGTTGACTGAACTGCATGGGATGCTCAAGACAGCTGAGCCTAATATTAAGAAGGGCACTCCAAACGTACTTATGGTACAAGGAGGCAAGAAGTTTAAGAAACTTGGCAAGGGCAAGGGAAAGGGCAAGGCCGTCCAGGTTGAGAACCAGGACAAGCCTGCGCCGCCTACCAAACCCAAGCCTGGCCCATCTGATACTGATAAGTGCCATTACTGTAATGAGCTTGGGCATTGGAAGAGAAATTGCAACAAATTCCTGGAAGAGAAGAAGAAGAAGAAAACTTTCGAGACTTCATCTTCATGTATTTATGTTATATAAGTAAATGTTACTACTTCTGGTTCTACTTCTTGGGTATTGGATACCGGTTGTGGTGCTCATATTTTTACAAATATGCAGGGCCTAAGCAACAGTAGGACGTTGGAGAAGGGATAAGTGGACCTGCGCGTGGGGAATGGAGCAAAAGTTGCTGCATTAGCCGTAGGAACATTTAATTTGTCTTTACCTTCTGGTTTAGTTTTAGAACTTAATAATTGCTACTATGTACCTGCTATAAGCAGAAATATTATTTCTATTCCTGTTTTGGATATGGAAGGATATCAGTTTTCAATTAAGAATAAATGTTGTTCTTTTGATTACAATGATATATTTTATGGTAGCAGTCCATTAGAGAATGAGATTTATGTTCTAAACCAAAGTACACCAATCTATAACATTAACACCAAGAGATTCAAGTCAAATGACACGAATCAGACTTTTCTGTGGCATTGTCGTTTGGGCCACATAAATGAGAAACGGATCCAGAAGCTCCATAGTGATGGGCTTCTGGGCTCATTTGATTATGAATCATGTGAGAAATGCAAATCTTGTTTACTGGGCAAAATGACCAAGGCCCCTTTCAACAAACAAAATGAAAGGGCCAGTGACTTATTGGGCCTTATACATACGGATGTGTGTGGCCCAATGAGCACAAGTGCTAGAGGAAATTTTCGGTACTTCATTACATTCACTGATGATTTCAGTAGGTATGGCTATGTCTATTTAATGAGACACAAGTCGGAATCTTTTGAAAGGTTCAAAGATTTCCAAAATGAAGTACATAATCAACTTGGCAAAAGAAGTAAAGCTCTTCGATCAGATCGTGGAGGCGAATACTTGAGTCAAGAATTCAGTGATCATCTAAGAGATTGTGGAATTGTTTCACAACTCACTCCTCCTGGAACACCCCAATGGAATGGAGTGTCTGAGAGGAGGAATCAGACTTTATTGGATATGGTCCGATCAATGATGAGTCACTCTTCTCTTCCATTATCCTTTTGGGGATACGCTCTAGAAACGTCTGCGTTTACACTTAATAGGGTTCCGTCAAAATCAGTTGCAAAGACACCACATGAGATGTGGACTGGAAATATTCCGAGTTTGTCTTTCCTGAAGATTTGGGGTTGTGAAGCTTATGTTAAGAAATTAATTACAGATAAGCTCGAACCCAAATCTGAAAAATGCTACTTCGTTGGTTATCCTAAGGAAACCAAGGCTTACTACTTTTACAACCAATCCGAGAACAAAGTGTTTGTTGCTCGGAACTGCGTTTTTCTTGAAAGAGAGTTTCTTTCCAAGAGAAACAGTGGGAGTAAAGTACAACTCGAAGAAGTTCGAGAGCCACAGGAGACCGCTCAGCCCATTGAGGAAGAGCAACAGTTGGATCTACAAAGAGTTGTAGAAACCATGCCTGTGGAGCCAGAAATTCGCAGATCCGAAGGGATCCGTCACGAGCCTGAGAGATATGGATTTCTCGTAACTAATTGTCATGACTTGTTAATCATTGACAGTGATGAGCCCGCGAATTTTGAAGAAGCAATGATGAGCCCTGACTCCGAAAAGTGGCTGAAAGCCGCTGAATCCGAAATGGGATCCATGTCACAGAACCAAGTGTGGACTTTGGTTGATTTACCCGATGGTGCAAAAGCCATTGAGTGTAAATGGATTTTCAAGAAGAAAATTGATGTGGATGGAAATATTCAGATATATAAAGCAAGGTTGGTGGCAAAAGGTTTCAAACAAATTCATGGTATTGACTATGAAGAAACTTATTCCCCTGTCGCTATGATTAAATCCATTCGGATTCTCCTAGCAACAGCCGCTCATTATGATTATGAGATCTGGCAGATGGATGTGAAAACAGCTTTCCTTAATGGAATTCTGGAAGAGGATGTGTACATGACACAGCCTGAAGGTTTCATCGATCCTAATGCTACTAGGAAGGTATGCAAACTTCACCGATCCATTTATGGATTGAAGCAAGCATCTCGGAGTTGGAATCTTCGTTTTGATGAAGCAGTCAAAAATTTTGACTTCATCAGGAACGAAGAGGAACAGTGTGTATACAAGAAGACTAGTGGGAGCGCAGTTGCATTTCTCGTATTGTATGTAGATGACATACTTCTTATCGGAAATGACATTCCGTTGTTACAGTCTGTCAAGACTTGGCTCAGAAGTTGTTTTTCAATGAAAGACATGGGAGAAGCCGCATACATTTTTGGAATAAGAATCTATAGAGATAGATTAAATAAGTTAATTGGATTGTGTCAAGATACTTATATCGATAAGGTCTTACACAGATTCAGTATGCATTATTCCAAGAAGGGCTTCATACCAATGTCTCATGGCATAAGTCTCAGCAAGAATAAGTGTCCTACGACACCTGCTGAGCGCGAACGCATGAGTCGGATTCCTTATGCTTCGGCCTTAGGATCCATCATGTATGCCATGCTTTGTACTCGTCCAGATGTTGCTTGTGCTTTAAGCATGACGAGTAGATACCAATCTGATCCAGGTGAAAGTCACTGGACAGCTGTCAAGAACATTCCGAAGTATTTGAGAAATACTAAGGATAAATTCTTGGTGTACGGAGGAAGTGATGAGCTGGTAGTAAGTGGTTACACAGACGCAAGTTTTCAGACGGACAAAGACGATTTCCGATCACAATCTGGTTACGTTTTTTGTCTGAACGGCGGTGCAGTTAGTTGGAAGAGTTCCAAGCAGGACACTGTAGCAGATTCCACGACTGAAGCTGAGTACCTCGCTGCTTCTGAAGCGGCGAAGGAGGCTGTTTGGATCAAGAAGTTCATCACTGAACTTGATGTGGTTCCTAGTATTTCTGAGCCAGTTGCTTTGTATTATGACAACAATGGAGCCATTGCGCAGGCGAAGGAACCTAGGTCACACCAGAAGTCCAAACACATAGAGAGGAGGTATCACCTTATCCGTGATATCATTAACAGAGGAGATGTGAAGATCAGCAGAGTCCCGACAGATGAGAATTTTGCTGATCCTCTGACCAAGCCTCTCCCAAGGCCTAAGCATGAGAGTCATACTGCTGCTATAGGCATTATATTTCTTAAGATATGATCTTGATTTCAGTGGGAGTTGTATTTGGTTCTTTAGTTATGACATGATGTTCGTAAAACATAATTTGGTTATGTTATTTTAATGAAATTGTTTCGGTATTATTTAATTGTGTTATTAAATAATTGTCCCAAAGTAATTTATGACATTTTATAGGTCATCAAGTATGTGACTTGATCATGAAACCCTATAAGTAATAAATGACATAAATTACAATGGTCCTTGGTCGAGGTTGTTAAAGTGGGACATTAACAACCGCGTGAGACTAGTATGTGAGGTGACTGATGACTAAGTTTCATGGAGTCATTAATAAGAGTATTAAAGTCAATCACATAGATATGTGTTAGAGAACACATGATCGGATTTGACCCATTGATGAGAACTCTACAAGATGGTTATATGAGTGTCATAAGAGTTTCTCATTACGACTATAGAGTATAGTCCTTAGACCTGAGTCCATCATGATTTCTTACATATGGATTGGTCCGTCTTGAGTTTGTCAAACGTCAGCCGTAACTGGTGACTATAAAGACACTGATGTGAAAGGGACATGGATGGAACAAGATGGGATTTGTACCTCCTATATAACAGGAGATAAATATCTCAGGGCCTATCGAAGATTTGATATTAGAAATACGTGGCCGCGCTCAAACGAGGTGATTGTCAGTCGTTTGTCTTATCAGTATAAATCGGAGTTCGATAAACATGATCTAGCTAAATAAGGATGACACAGGTCTTGCCTTATGCCAGATCGAGATATAGATACAAAGGGATTATAGGAATAGATGATTCCAGTACAAGTGGGAGATTGTTGGGAATGTCCTGAAATCTATTATACTTGCTCTAAGTGAGAGTTGTATTGTCGAGATGAGACAGTCATATAATACTGGGCAATCATAATGCTTTGCTAGAAGCCACTTATGATCAATGAGTTTAGAACACATTGCTAGTATTATATGATCCTACAGGGTCACACACCTAAGCAAACTGGACATAGAATATGAGGTTGATCATTAATGTAATGATCTGGTAAAATGCATATTTGATATGCATTCAATATCGAGTTTCTGAGGCAGTGTCGATCGTTGCAACATGTGCATCGATCGACACAAATCGCGAATGACCCGATTAACTTCGGTTTAATCGTTGGTTAATCAGGTCGTGGTATAAGTCAACATATATAAGATATATGGTCGACTTTTACACAAGATCTAACCTAATTCACAGCCACCAAAAGAAACAGAAAACCTCTTGAGAGATCTGATCTCTGACGGCACTAGCATCCCAGCTGTTCAGTTTGTGTGCGTGTGGATACCAGTAGAGGCGCAGCATTTGAGGCGCTCAAGGATCTCGATTACTTGCAAACCTTCCGCTGCTAATCACCAGGTAATCTTGAGATCTCTAGATTCAATCTACATGAACCCTAGATCTTAGGGAATGGAATTTATACCTAGGGTTGCTAATCCCGATTAGAACTGCTAGATATTCCTACAGCACGTGTACTTCAAAATGCATGCCGTTTTTGTACCGAAAACGTTTTGGGGACGGAGAAACTTGGAAACAGCTCGAAAACTTTCACGAAAAAAATGAGATAGAAAAAATGATCAAAACAGAAAATAAGATTTTATGACGTTTTTATACGGTTAAATTTTAAAATTAATGTCTCATATAAAATTAAAGGACTTTCTAGTTTGTTATTTTGAAATTTAAATATAATTTTTTTATAATTATATGTATATATATATATATATATATTTATATATGTTTTTTTAATATATCCAGCCGTATCCATATCCATAAATTTTGTATTTTACTGTTTTCTGTTCCCGGTTTCGTACCCGTTTTTATACTCGTATTCATATGAGTGCTATTTAGGTTTAGAGTCATTACATAAAAAAGTAAAAATACGACAATTTAGTAAATGTTATGAATTGTATGTGATTTTTTTTACTTTGCACTTTTTGTTTTGTAATTGAAAAGCAATATTTAAGTGATTAGAGTAAAAAAAAAAAAAAGTCAATTAAGTGTGCTGTTTATTACTTATGCTTTTCGGTGAAAAGTTGGAAAGTTTTCTTATCTTGTCTTTTATTTACACGAATTACTAAAACAAAAGAAAACCATCGATTGCAGGAAGTGTGAATGGTTGCATTGCTTTTGGGGTTTATAATCATACCTCTATGTTTTTTTTTTCAACCCCACAATTAGAAGAAAATAAATAAAAAGTATTATTTTATGTTCAAAACTTTAAAAAGTAGCTCAGACAAGAAAACAAAGTGAAATAAATATAAGAAAAAGTATAGTAGTAGATTAAATTAAAGTTGCAAACTTATCCAAAAACCTCTTTCTTCTTCTACTCCTAAAACCTCTCTCTAACTCGCCGATGATCGGATTACTTTTGGTCTATTTTTCTTTAGTCCTTTCTAGGGTTTTTTGTTTTGTTTGTACAAATCTTCCGGTTGGATCTTTTCATACCGGATTTTCTCTTTCCAAGTTTGTTCGGAGTCGGCTTTCCGGTCGTTGTGCCGGTTGTTCTCCTTCATCCATCCTTCTTCAAGTTAGATCCCAACATGCATCTCTGCGATTCTTCTTTGTAGCTGCATCTTGATTTTGATTTCGTCCGGCGGAGTAATTTCTTCATCGACATGTCGGAGTGCGATTCCAGCGGACCCCTTTGGTCTCAGATGGAGCTTTCGCGTACGAGATGGAAATCGAGATGAGAAACTGGTGAGTTTCTGGTAGATCTTCTCAGCGGCGACATCGAGTCTTGCAAGGATTGCATCGGTGGCTTTTGGTGTGAAGGTTTCCGGTGACGGTTCTCGGAGCCCGGCGGTGATGTGATGTCGACTCGTGGAGCGGCCGGCGTCAACGTGTTAACCAATCCCTCTTCTTGCGTGTTTCTCTAGCTACAGGTGGCCTTTTTGATGCCATTACCAATCAGTACATTGGGTCGTTAATGGGTTTTAGTTTTATCAAAAGTGCAAATGTAGATGGATTTAGAGCTTTATAATCTGTTACTGTTTCTTGGCCTGTTCGGCCTTAATAAAATCTTTGCCGACAAAAATAAATAAATTAAAGTTAAAGAAAAGAAGGTTCGCCTAACCTACTCAAAACTTATATTGTAGTACATGTTTTGCTGAAGTATTATCTCAAACAATCAAAGTTAAACTTTGGTATATATATGTGTTCTCTTCTTGTTAAATCTCCATAAGATATCTTAAGGTGAAAGCACAAATTCTAAGACATCTTTACTACAACAATAGTCTAACAGTCTCTCACTCATCAGTTGGAGAATGGTTCTTCAAATTTCAAAATGGAGAAGATGGGGTATTACAATTTTCTGGCTATGTCTCAGCATAATTAACGGGAGGAAAGTGTATAGCAAACTACTAACCGCAAACGATGTCAAAGACTGATTTCAAAGAGAGTCAAAGCAAAATCTTGACAGAAAGGTTTGGATACAAAATCATCAGTATTTTGTCAAGAATACATGTCTTCAATTGCTAGCCAAACACATAAATTACATCAGATAAAAATCAAATGTGGAGAAATAAAATAACAGATTTAATATTATGTTAGCAAGTAAGATTTTATCTAAAAAACATCTTCAAATTCAGTTTTCATATCGAAATTCTCTCAATATATAGCGCATAATTATGCTTATGTGGTCATTTGTTTTCTGAAAAATGTATATATAAGCTTTATAATCTTACTTTAATATTAATGAAATCGTTTGTCGAAAAGGGAAAACATCGTCAATTTAAATTTCCACAAGATATCTTAATCGACGTAATAATTACAACTTCCGTCTTTACAAATAAAATTCGGATGTGTTGAAGCTAATTTGCTTTCATCTTCTTTCTTAAGATTTGAGAAAGGATGATTATCTACCTCATTGAATATAACTATTTCATTCCAACGTCCAAAACTCTCAATTCTGAGTAACAAACCTTAAGGAAACGTTTCCACACAGTTTCCACTTCCACTTGGTTAATCATATATCAGTTTGTATTTCTACTAGTCCACTAGAACAAGATCCATCCACTGCTTCATTTCTTTACCACTTACAATAAAAGAAACTAGAGTATATAGGACCATGTTACATAAAACTCGGTAACACTCATAACTGACGAGAGAGAGAGAGAGAGAGAGAGAGAGAGAGAGAGAGAGAGAGAGAGAGAGAGAGAGAGAGAGAGAGAGAGAGAGAGAGAGAGAGAGAGAGAGAGAGAGAGTATGTGTGTGTGTGTGTGTGTGTGAGAGAGAGAAAGAGAGAGAAAAGAAAGTGGGGAAGCAAATAAGAGCAAATGATGGCGAAGCATATTACATTGGGAATGATGGTTTCTTAATGTGGTAGGCTCTTAAGATTATTTCCGCATCGTCCTCATTTAAAATTGAAACCCGGCCCAAAATTAAGTTATTTCCATCATTTGTTTCGTCTCTTTTATACCACTTTTTTTTTTTGTTAATCCAAAAATTAAATATTTCTTTTATACCACTTTTCCAACGCTATGATCAATTCTAGGTAGGATTAGTGCGCTGAACCAACGGAGATTGCGGTTCACTCACTGCATGTACCTTCTTAATGCCATATTGCATCATATACTACTTAAGTTAATATTTTATGGATCCGATATATTAACTGTTGGCGGAAGCTATAAGCGCTTGATTAATGCAAAACTTTAAAAGAAAACAGTTAGTGAAAACTGTTATTGAAAGCAATAACAAAAAGCTGAAAGTAACTGTTTTTACTGTAGCTTTTGATACCACTTTGTGATTGGTAACAAGTAAAGCAGTATACCTCTAACCTCTGCGATAAAATGTTACCAATCAAACCTTATATATTTCACGGATAGGAATTCGAATACACATGTCTCAAAATATCCAATTCCAATATTTTTTTACTATCCATATCTGAATTTTCTGAAGAATCGGCCCCCAAATGCCTAGATGAAAGTGGATTTAAGCATTAGTTCCGAGTCTCGAAAACAACAATAGACCAAATTTCCGAAAACATTTAATTAGATGAGTTGCTTTTAGACCAAACATGTAACAAGGTGAGCAGTACCAAACCTTTCAGCTTTATATGTGTTGTAGCAACTAGGTTAGTTCCCGCGTTAAAACTACGGGCTTTTTATTAAAATTTTATTTTCTGATATAATATATATTAAAATATAATTGAAATTTTTATATTTTATATATTTTAATTATTATTTTGGTGTCATATTTTGTCAAAATAAAACCGATAAAATAAATTTTCTAATGTGGTATTAAATTTTTGAATGTAATTATTAAAACATATAAAACTAAAAGTAAATAAAAGCAAATATGTGTTTTAATAATACGACCAAATACATATTTTGTTATCATTTTTATTTTTATGATTAGTCTAATTTGTTTATAATTATTGTCTTTCAGAATAAAATAAATGTTACGGTTTTGTTTCAAAGTTTTGCAGTTTATATATATCACTTCAATTTTTAAAAATATCTCATGTGTATTATGGCATATTTATATATTTATTATAAAGAACTGATGTAACTCATCTGAATTTATGCTTTTATTATTGTTCTTGAATTTTTTTTATTTGTATTCATTTGTTCATTACCATTTTCTAAATCCCATAAGACTGATAAATAAATATTATTTTTCTCACTACTCATTCAAATGTAACTTCTGTTATCTAATTTCCATATCTCTATATCATAAATAGTTTATATCTTTTCATATTTGGTCATTTATTTTCTTTTTTTTTAGTTGTTGTTACCGTAACTAATTATGAGTTTTAGTTATTGCCAGTGCTGCAGATCTCAATTGAGGGTTTCCGAAACAAAATAAAAATTCCATAAGCCTAATTAGGACTGGTCAGAATTCATAAATTGAGCCAAAACTCTCGAATTCAAACCGGAATTTTCAAACTTAAACCAAGATGAATTATAAATTATATTTTGATCATGAATGAGATATATTATCTAATTCTACAAAACTTCTTGAGTCAAATTTTCTGAACCCAAATCAAACCAATTATAAAATAAAAAATGAACCAAAATTTATATACTAAACTAACCAATTTCAAATTGAATCAAACCAAAAAATGGAATTGGCCTGATCAAATTTATTTAAAATTAATATTTTAGATATATATAATATATTAAAAAGTGTATAGTTAATTTTTTCACATATTTTTTTTTGTTTTTAAATCCAAAACAAAATATAATTTAATCTTCAATGAGGCTTATTTTTTAGAGCCCGAAAACTTGAGATCCTAAAAACCCGAACCGAACTAAATTATAGTTTGAATAGATTTGTTAGGAAAACCCCCATGAAACCAAAAACACAAATGGAACAGAATTTCTAGTTTGAGTAGTCCTAAGCTCAATCACTTAAACTTATGAAAAACATTATTAAAATTCTTATGAGTATTTATTTTTATTGTGTTTTAATTTTTTTTAATTAATATTTTAATATGATGTGTATTTTTGTCTTGTTTTGATTGGTTTCTAATGTTTTCATTAACCGATGTGTTATATTCTAATAACACAAAATATTGATGTGTCAAAAAAGAGTTTTTGCATTTTTGTGCAAGGCTAACCAAGAGCTAGCCTCTAACCAGAGGAGACTAATGCACCCGAAAATTTAATAATCATTTTTAGATAGGGAAAAGACTTTAAAAATATATGACATAAATTTTATTTGTTAAAAAAATATAAAACCTTTTAGAGTTTCCCAAAAAATACACAAATTATTTATTATTTCCAATTTAACATGCCAATATTAATCCAATTTAAAATGCTGAATATTAATAAATTTTAATTTAATACCTAGAATGATAAATTGTGTATAACTTACACACTATGTATATATATTAGAATTTTGAAAATTCTATTTTACCTCTAAAATTTATTTTTAATTATTTTAATTAACAAGATGAAATTAAAATACCATTTATTTAATTAAAAATACGAATTTGCTTTCATGTTAGTAAAAACCCATACCCAGAAACGGAAATTAAAATTGGATAAAAAATAATCCAACTTCACGTCAGATACTTTAAAGGTTTTTTTTAATGGGTTTTATTTATTTTAAATGAATTTTGTAGTATCAAATTAAAGATGTGTTTGTTGACTCACCGTATCATTAGCGATTGTATTGTTTTCTTAAATCAAAGATTAATAATAAAAAACTTTTCACCGATGAGAGATTGCTTCAGTTTTTGTATATGAATGTTTCAATGTTTGTGTTGGGTCAACGTTGAGATCAAAATGTTTTTAACGGTTTACCAACCAACCAGCTTAAATGGCCAGCAGCAATCTAGGCCTATAATAACAACTCAGATAATGTGGAATTTTAAACGAAAATATTACTATTTGATATTTAGGCTATAGCGTAGATGTAACTGTACGTGTCCTATTAGCATCGACGGACATGTTTAAGAACAGAGGAAATCGTAGGAGAGAGCATTTCTGTAATTTTGACAAGAGAATGGTGTTTTGGTAATTTCAAGGAAAAAGAAAGTCGGGAAGAAATAGAAGGCAAATCAATCTTTTATTAATTAGTAAAGACTATTTAGAAGACAAGAAAAATGCATAAAACGAATTTTGGACAGTTTTTAGAGTTTATCGGGAAAGGAAACCGATAAACCATAGAAGTATCGAGAAGCTTATTTTGGAGTTTTGGAAACTACGGGAGGTCAAGACGGGTCAATTAATTACTGGAGAATTATTTTTGGAGTTCCGGGAAAATAAAAACGGCATTTAGAGATTTTTCATAAGTTTCAGGAAGTTTCGAAAATTGTGTTCCTGGGATCGCTGTGACACGTGGCAAAATGTGAGTGGCTGGAGGCTAGCCATGGGCAATCGGATACCCAATCGGTGTTTGGTTCCACCCATTCGGTTCTTCGGTATGTCGGTTCTATGCATACAAGCCCAATCGGTATTTTACAAAAAAATCGGTTCGGTCCGGTTCGGATCATGTCGGGTTCGGGTCGGTTCTCTACTCCAATGTAAAATCCGAATAAATCCGAAATACTTTCGGGTTTCAATCGGGTTCGGTTATTTTGTAACCAAAGTACTCAATGTAACTTAAAAACCCCGAAAAACCCAAAAAATATCCGAAAATCCGGAAAAATATCCGAAAAACCCGGAGTAAAATCCGAAATACCCGGAAAAAAACCCGAATAACCCAGAAATTCTGAACCAAAACTCGAAAAAATCAGAAAACCGGAAAATATCTCGCCCCAAAAAATACTAATTTATATTATAAATTAAATAGTAATAGATTTTAATGCTTATAAGTGAATATCTCATTAGCATTTTTATGTAGTTTTAAATTTTTAATAAATTAAAAGAAGTGAACTAGTAATGTAGTTGAGTTATTGGTATAGTTCGGGTTAATTCGGGTACCCAATTGGATATTGGTTCGGTTCGGGTATTACCCGATATCCAAAGTAACTTGCATTTGGGATCCAATCGGTTATTTTGCTGGATCCGAACCCGAACCGATACCGACTTTTTCGGTGCGGTTCCGGTTCGGTTCTTCGGGTTCGGTTATTATGCCCAGCCCTACTGGAGGCACCACAAGTAAATCCAGAAATCATGTGCATTTAACATGTGACTAAATGTATGCGCATTGTTGTGTTGTCTTCCATCCATGGGCCTTTGAATATACAAGTGACATTTGTCACTAAAGAAACTTGGGGAGCAAGTTTTGGTGAGGCTATAAAAGGAGCCTTAGTGCATTCAGCTCAAAACACACCAAAAACCATCGGCTCTCCTCCTCCTCTCCTCCTCCACGAACACCACCGCCTCTTCCCCTAATTAATTACTTCCTCCCCAAAATCTCTTAATTAAACCATAAAACCCCTTAAAAAATCTCAAAAATCCCTAAATAATTCCGTAAAATCCCTAATAAACCTAAATAAATCCCTAAACACTAAGTAATTCCTAAACACTAAATTAGCCTTAATAACCTCCCTAAACCTCGCTGGAATCTTGCATGATTCCCGGAGATTCGCCAGAGATTCGCTAGAGATTCGCCGGACCGCCATAAGCCTCGCCATCCTCTCGCCGGTCTTCTCCACCTCTCACCGGAGAAGTGATGCGGTCATCAGAACCAGACCAAGCCAGGCGCTCACTAACTCAATCACTGACTCAACCACTACGTCAAGCAGCGCAAAGAAACAAAGAGAAGTCAAGGCCACAATGATTTCTGATCCAAAACAAGGCATAGGACTGATTATACATCCAACAATCAATCCTAAGAAGACATATGACCCAGGAGGAATCATAACATATGGAGAAGAGATTATGGAGCCGAGAAGATCCAACAAGGAATATGAGCTTATCTTAGCTCAAGTGGAGATCAAGGTCAAGATATATAGCTCAGCTCATCATCAGCATACCACTAAGAAGAATCATCTCCAAAAGGTGACACAAGAAGAAGATACTGAAAAGGAGCTAACCATATGTAGCATCACCACTAGCTCAGCAGATAACTCAACGACTAGCTCAGCAGACTTGCCATATATGGAAGCATTCACATTTGGAAGGTCAATTCAGCACCAAACCTTTACCTATCAAAACTACAGTGTTTTGAGCTCCTTTCCATCAAGTCCAGACGTCCTCAGCTGCACAAAACCCCACAAGTTTCTCCATAACTTCAACAAGTCACACTTACCATTTTTGGAGAAGAAAGAGATCAAACACCAACGGCTTCTTTCCAAGAATGAAAGCCACAAATTGTTTGTCAATCAAGCTGTCCCAAGGATCCTCACTTATCCCTTAAAGCCATCCAGATACAAAGAAAGCAACAAGATCAAGGATCCTCACCAAAATCAGCTCCAACGGCTAGTTTCATTAAGTTTCGATTTTCTTCTTTATTTTTGGTCATATGACCGTTGTGTATAGCTTATATAAGCTTAGCATAGTCCATTGTATTATTCACGCTTTCAATCAATCAACTAAGTATTATTCAGTTTCTTCAAAGAGTGTTCTTTGTTAAGAATTTCCCCTTCTCTTGAATAAGTGTGTGATTCACCTATTCTCTAGAAAACCTTGGATTAACTTGTTTGTGTGATTCAAATAAGTTGTTCAACCACAGATTGAGAGAGTCAATCAGCCCATTGAACAAGTGAGTTGTTCATCATCATCCATTCATTCCATCCATCTTGGTCAAGTAAGAGAGCTCTTAAGCCAGTGCTTGTCCTCCGTCAATCCATCGCTCAAGCTTCCGCTCCCGGGGCTGCATCATCTGGTATCAGAGCCGAAAGGTTCCTAATCAGGTGTATTCTATCCTTATCCTTTCGGTTTTCATTGCATTTAGTTTCTTAATTTTCTGTTTTCATTTGCATCTTAAAAACAAAACAAAAAAACCATAAAAATTGTTTGTTTCCTCATATTATTTAGTTTCTGATTTTTGTTTGCATATTTTATAATTAAAAAAAAAGTTTTCAATTGTTTGATTTGAATTCCTTTAAACAAAAAAAAAGAGTGTTATTTCCATATTATTTGTCTCAATTCGAAATTAAAAAAAAAGTTTTCCATTGTTTGATTTGAATTCTTTTAAACCAAAAAAAAAAAAAGTGTTATTCCCATATTTGTTTTTGTGTGATTTCGAAAATTTTCTTAAAAAAAGAAAGAAAGAAGTTTTACATTTAAGTTTTGTGCCATAGAAATTTAGTTTCCATTTTTTACTCTTGCATCCAATTCAAAATCAAAAAAAAAAGGAAGGTTTTCACTTTTTGTTCAAACCACTTCGATCCCATTGATACTCTTCTAGTTTAAATTGTTTCAGGAACTAACTCAAACATGGGAGGAGCAGCTACTGATCAGGTCACCATGAATCAGCTTCTTGAAGTCTTGAGAAGCATGAGTGAGCATCTGACCCAGCTAGAAAATTCCCATCCTACACAACAACAAGAAGAGAATGGACTTGGGAATACACCAGGAGCTACTTATGTGGAGCCTAAACCACCAGACCAACCTTGGAGAACAAGAACGACAAAGTCACATCCACCAAGGACTTCCCAACGAAAATCAGGGAGTGACTCAAGCCGTGCAACATTCAAAGCCACCTACAAGTCAAAAGTCAGGTTAATTTGGGATGATGGATATTATTATTATGGACCTGAATTCTTTATATATCCAGGAGGTAAAGCAAGCTATATAGATTGGGAAAGCAACATGGAAGAGTACTTTAGCTACTATTGTGTTCCTAATGAAGAGCGACTCCATATAGCACTTGGACAACTCACCAAAGAGGCTCTAAAATGGTGGAACAAAGAAGAGTATGAGAGATGGTACTACAAGGAGCCAAAGATCAGAACATGGGATGACTTAAAGTTGAGCATGTGGGAGAAGTATTGTTCACAGAACAAAACTACTTATCCACCGAAGAGATCATCAACTCCTAAACTTGTGCAAGATGCCAATAGCTCTCAAACAAAGTATCAAGGTAAGTTATCTGTCTCTAAGAATACATTAGAACTAATGTGTTGTAAGTGTAAGAGCAGGGATCATGTTGCTAAGGACTGTCCAAGAAAAAGGACCACAACATCAAAAGGTGAAAAGCTAGTACCACAAGAGGCCAAAGGAGGAGAAAAGCAACCAGCAGCCTCTAAACCATTTAATGAGTTTCCCACCTTCAGATTTGCACCAGTAGAACACACTCACGAAATCCTGAAGGAGAAGCGAGAGCAGAAGCAGAGCCACAAAGCTTCACCCAATGCAACCGGATCCAGCTTTGATGCCTCATTCAAGCTCCTAGACATGCCAACACAAGGTAAGTGTTCTAACCTTGTAAATTCCAAAGAGCCAACCTGTTATAAGTGCCATAAAAGAGGGCATTTTGCTGCAAATTGTCCATCGAAGAAGTTGTTCAAAGATACAACATCAGAGTTGAAATTGGAAGTAACTAACACAAATGATAGTTTTGTGCAATCTGATATTTTAATTTCCAATTCAAGACTCATGCACTTGTCTTTGCCAAAGAGTTTTGGTGCAGGAATAAGACAAGGAGAATGGCATATAAGCAAAGGTGAAGAAAATCAATTCTTACACCTTACATGTTCAAAGGAGGCCGAGAAAGAGGAAACCAAGCAAGGCAACAACAGAAGAGTGCAAGCAAACAAGGTGAATTCTGAACTTAAAGTGAATAAACTTGTTTGTCCAACCACTGTTATGATGCACTTGTGTCTGGACAAAAAGGTTCATAAAAGTTTAGGTGTTAAAGAAGAAGTGGAGCAACACCAATGTCATAAGCCACAAGCGAGTAAAGGACGAGAGTACATTCAAGGTACCATCATGACTGTTGTACCAAGACATGAGCGAGACAAGGTAAGTCAATATCTTACTCAAACTGTTCATACTGATTCCAAGGATATGATAACGCATTTGTCTTGTCCAAAAGAACTTGAGAAAGATATAGGTCTTGAAGTCAAGCTTCGGGCAGAATCATCAGCACAAAGGAATCAAGATGAGAAATATCAGGGAGATCCAACCATTGATGGACTAGAGCATAAAACCTCTAGTAGTACACGCACCAAGAGAGAGGAGACTCTGAACCAGCTTGTCACATCCGTAATGGTAAGCTACAACCTTGTGCAACCTATTTTTAAAGTCTCAAATTCAGATATAATCCACTTGCTCTTTCCCTTAAGAGTTGACTTAGGTACAGGTCTGATAAAGATCAAGAAGCCAAAGGCAGAAGGAGTCTTGCAAGAGAGACCAAAACCGAGCCATGTTTCCACACATGAGCCACCAACAAATCAAAGGCTTGACGTATATCATGCTTCAACCAAACATGAGGTTATTTCTGAACTTGGAATGAGTATTCTTGATTATCAATCCACTGGTATGATGCACTTGTTTCTTGAGTCAAGTGTTGAGACAGGGATTAGATCTAAAGATAAGGCCAAATGGAAGATCAAGGAAAACCCACCGGACGAGACATCACTATGCTCCACCATGTCCTTTAAAGAAAACCAACACTATCATGATGTTAGCCAGGTAAGTCTATCTATAATCCACCTCATTTCTAATGACCCAACAACTCTGTTGAATGACTTGTTAAACTTCCCAGAAGTTACTACAACTAGGGATAGTGAAATAGCTTCAAGTTTATCTCTTCATAAGAAGCCCATAATGCACTTGTCTTTTTGCCAAAGTGTTGAGAATATTGCAGGTCTTAAAGAGAGCAGAAGCAAGATAAGCAAAGGAGGCGTCACACCAGCTCAAAGAAGAGGAGCATTGCTGTCCTATCTACTCAAAGAAGAACCACCGGATGCTCCACAACCCAACCAGAATCAAAATGATTCCCAAGGTAATCTTCTAAGCCCTCATTCACTTCACTGGACTAACTTGACTTATCTATGTGCAGGTTATCAAGTTTTGAGGTCAAAACTTCTTGAAGAGGGAGGGTATGAAGCGGTCATCAGAACCAGACCAAGCCAGGCGCTCACTAACTCAATCACTGACTCAACCACTACGTCAAGCAGCGCAAAGAAACAAAGAGAAGTCAAGGCCACAATGATTTCTGATCCAAAACAAGTCATAGGACTGATTATACATCCAACAATCAATCCTAAGAAGACATATGACCCAGGAGGAATCATAACATATGGAGAAGAGATTATGGAGCCGAGAAGATCCAACAAGGAATATGAGCTTATCTTAGCTCAAGTGGAGATCAAGGTCAAGATATATAGCTCAGCTCATCATCAGCATACCACTAAGAAGAATCATCTCCAAAAGGTGACACAAGAAGAAGATACTGAAAAGGAGCTAACCATATGTAGCATCACCACTAGCTCAGCAGATAACTCAACGATTAGCTCAGCAGACTTGCCATATATGGAAGCATTCACATTTGGAAGGTCAATTCAGCACCAAACCTTTACCTATCAAAACTACAGTGTTTTGAGCTCCTTTCCATCAAGTCCAGACGTCCTCAGCTGCACAAGACCCCACAAGATTCTCCATAACTTCAACAAGTCACACTTACCATTTTTGGAGAAGAAAGAGATCAAACACCAACGTCTTCTTTCCAAGAATGAAAGCCACGAATTGTTTGTCAATCAAGCTGTCCCAAGGATCCTCACTTATCCCTTAAAGCCATCCAGATACAAGGAAAGCAACAAGATCAAGGATCCTCACCAAAATCAGCTCCAACGGCTAGTTTCATTAAGTTTCGATTTTCTTCTTTATTTTTGGTCATATGACCGTTGTGTATAGCTTATATAAGCTTAGCATATTCCATTGTATTATTCACGCTTTCAATCAATCAACTAAGTATTATTCAGTTTCTTCAAAGAGTGTTCTTTGTTAAGAATTTCCCCTTCTCTTGAATAAGTGTGTGATTCACCTATTCTCTAGAAAACCTTGGATTAACTTGTTTGTGTGATTCAAATAAGTTGTTCAACCACAGATTGAGAGAGTCAATCAGCCCATTGAACAAGTGAGTTGTTCATCATCATCCATTCATTCCATCCATCTCGGTCAAGTAAGAGAGCTCTTAAGCCAGTGCTTGTCCTCCGTCAATCCATCGCTCAAGCTTCCGCTCCCGGGGCTGCATCAAGAAGTCACCGGAGTGTTGACTGGAGTAAACCGCTGGAGTCAACGCGGTTCCACCGTTCAACGCTGGCAGTCAACGCTGGTCAACGCCGGAAGTTCTCCGGAGTTAACGCCATCGATAGCAGTCAACACCGAAGGTATTGGTCAACCGTTCAGACAAGGTCAACTCTATGGGTCAAAGGTCAATGCTGGTCAACGTTTGGGTCAACCTTGGTCAAAGTTTGGGTCAATGGTTCAGAGTTATCGGGGTTCGTCGAGCTCGGGGTTCGAGGGTCTCAGAGTTCCATCAGCCGTTCTCGGGTCGCATCTGCCATCCGTAAATCACTGTGAGTTGATTATGTATGACTGACTGTTGCATTAGGAATAGATCGAGTCTGCATATAGATCAAACCGTAGAGTCGTAGGATATCGTACCAGAATTCAAATATGGTAGAATGCGGTTAGGTTGATTAAATTATTGGGAAATTAAATAAACCGACTAAGATAATAAATATGTATGACACGTTTAAATATCGTAAAATGGCATATTGATTGTTTCGTAGATAGTATTGATTGTTGCATGATTGCTTGATGGTTGAGTATTGCATTGCATATAGAGCGACATGACTAGGGAAAATATATGCATCTATAACTAGTATACAAACAGTATAAATGAATCTAACTAAAGGAAATTAAGAGATGATAACAAACCTTAGAATATTATATAACAGGACTGAGATTAGTTAGATTAAGTTAAAGTAAATAGTTAAATAATTAAAATGGGAGTTAGGAGGTTGGTAAGTTTACTAACCACAATCTGGCGGATTAAATAATTAAAAGCCTAGAAATTAAGGAATTATGAATTAAAAGACTTTAAAAACTATGGTTAAACCGTCTAGAGAGTTAGTAAGTTATTAACTCTAATCTAACGGTTAATTAATTAAATACTGAATTTAGAATTAAAGTAAAAGAATTAAAATGAATTGAATCTAAGCGTTAAATTAAATGAATTTAAATAATTATATGGGCTACGTGATTAGTAAGTTTACTAATCCCAAGGTAGCAGTTTAAACTGAGAATAAAGAATTAAAGATAAACTGAGAATTAAACCTAAATTAAAGAATAAAGTGAATTAAGTAATCTGAATGAACTTAAGTATCTGTTTGTTTCCTCATTAATGATGTGATGATATTGTTGTGGATTTATCTACTCCGGTGTTGGGTCGGATAGACTTTGATGTTGGTACCTATTCCGGTGTGGGACCGGATAGGACGGGTTGAGCTAGAGATTTTGTGTTAGTGGTGATGTTATGGTTAGGACTTGCGGGATAGCTTTTGGGTACCTGGATTAAGTCGTTAGTGATTGTCTGACCTTATCGGTCTTGCGTGGAGTTGTATAGTCTCAATGAGTCTGCTTGTTTTATTATTTATTATTATTAAGAATGTGTAGGGTGCGTTTGATCCCGCGAGTCTTGCGTTGGCGTTCCGTTGCTTCCTTCCCGAGGATCCTCGGGAGATCCTAGTCAGTTCACGTATCTTCGGGTAGTGGTTCTGGCTAGGCGTTAACCTACAGAGTGACGTCGGTATGTGTGTAGTCCGGATAAACGGGGTCACATCTTAAGGCCGGGCTGTATGAAAACTTTGGCTATCTAGGGGTAGTCCGAGTCACCGCGTATTGATGGACAGAGAATGGTGTTATAGTCGTAAGACTTTGTGTTTATGTCTAGGAGTCGTGGGAGGTTTTAGTTATCATGAAAAAGGGTAGCTAAGTATTCCCGTGGAAGTTTACCAAGTTTGCGATTGGGCCCCATGGTGTTGAGAATGCGTTAGAGATACGTTTAGTGTAGATCGAGTCCAATCGAGGGCATGTGCTGCAGTTTTCTCGATTTTCTTTGTTAATAGTATGCGTTGTTAATTGTATGCTTGTGTGTTGTGTGGAGCCTATTACGTTGTGGTAGTACGTAATCCCTTGTTTTATTTTGTTGATTGTCATTGCTTGTTATTTGGAGTTTTGTCGGATGAGCCTTGTAGTTGGGAGCCAACTCACTGGGTGATCTTAGATTGCTTATCCAACTCTTATTCCTCTTTTCAGGTTTTGGAGTAGCTCAGCGGTCGTGTAGGCTCCACTGAATAGATTCAGGTTGCATTTGGCTACAGTTTGTTTTTGAAAGCGTTTTGACTTTATTTTCGGTTTTATATTTTTTTGGGATCCCGTTAAAAGATTTTAGAAAACCCCTAGATGAAAATTAGAATAAGAGATTTAAAAGACAAAAAATGGAATTATTCCATGATATATGGTTTGGTCCAAACCGAAGAAAACTCGTGGAAGCAGTACTGGTTGAAAAGCATTGTACCGTGGAAATGAGGTAAACGGAGTCGAGGATGGATCGGTTCGAGCCTTTGACTCAAATCAGACAATCTCTGGCTTTCGTATGTAGCGATCCTTTTTTGTTTGACCTGCACGGGTTCGGCCCGTCATGTTCTTGTTTGATTGTTGGCCGGTTAGCTCGTCGGTCAGCGGATAAGTAAGATGGGGGTGTTACAGTAAAACTAAAGCTGATGTATACGAAGAAAATGATTTCATTGGATTTTGTAGTTTTTTCATCAATTAAGATGTCATTCTCACAATGTTTCAAAAAGTTGATGTGTCATCTCCTCGAGAGACACTTCTTCTATTATTGTATTGATTTGGTCAAAATTTGTAAATAGAAATAACACATAAACTTTTTTTTGATCAAACTATCGATTCATTCATTCATTTAACAAGACAGTTAATGTTCTTTAACAACCGAAAACAGTGCCTGCTTTGCCAACAAATCAGCAGAGCCATTACAAGAGCGAGGTAAAAAATAAAAAGGATAGAGTCAGAGGAGGTGCAGAGGAAAAAAATATCATGCATCAGCCCTTGGATTTCAGCACATGTTCCGCCAATGGTGAGCAGTGTGATGAGCGATTTACAATCAGAGTAAACACTCAACGATCTAAATCCCGAAGAAACTGCATCAACGAGAGCAGTTTTTACCGCGAGAGCCTCGGCCAGTAGGGCAGATGAAACAAAGTTGCGGTTTGCGGAGTTTTGTTTGATTGCAGATTCCTCTTTATCCAACACTCTGAAAATCCAGCCTAAACCACCCAAGCGCTTATCGCCATGCCAAGCTGCATCAATAAGAAGGTGAAGTTGGGAAGGTAAAGCAGGGGTTGAGGTGGGTAGTTGCTTTCGAGATAGGTTCGGCTATGGAGAGAGACGCAAGGAATGAGCTTCCCGGAAGATCCTTGCTTCCACTACAGCCTTAAGGATTAGTTCCTGTTTTGAGAAGGCTTTCTTTCAAATAAAAGGGAGTTTATAATCTTCCATAGCAACCAATAGATCCAAGGATGCAACGCTGCAGTAGTGATAACTATAGGCGGTAGATATTACCTAGGTTCTACTGTAGCAGAGCTGAAGTGGATTCTATAGTCCCTGCCGGTTTTAGCATAGCTGGGACCAAATCTCATACACGAGAAGCAAACGGACAAGAGAGCACAAAGTGTAGTTCTGGTTCGGCCTCTCCACATCTTTTATAGGTTGTACATGCATCTAATCCATGAGAGGACATGTTAGTACCCACATGAAGAGCTCATCTCATTATCTTCCACATGAAGTTTTTCAGGTTTGGGGCGTATTCAGATTCCAAATAACTCTCTTCAAGGAAAATTTTGCGGCATGGAGTGGCTGGGAGTGTATTTTCGACAATGCATACCCTGATTTCATGGTGTAGTTCCTTGATTTATTAGGTAACCACATCAAAGTATCTTTCATTCCAAGAGAGCTAGACATGATTTGTCGGATATGATCCTTATACTGAGGTAGATTCAGCCGAATAGCTGAGACATTCCATTCCACAGAGATGCCATTTCTTGTCAATAAATCGCAGACCCTTAGGTCAATATTTTATTTTGTAGGCAGTCCGATGGGTGTGAGAGAAGTGAATTGGGATAACCACATCTCAGCTCAGATGCTTATCTCACTTCCTGAGCCGATGCACTATCCTAATCATTTCCTTAAGACTTCTCGTCCTGATAAAATACCTCGCCAACCGTGTGATATAGTTGAGGTCGCAGTACAACTCTAGAAGGGAACTAAATGACAGTATTTCCCAAGAAGAATCTGTCCTATCAGAGAATCCGGAGATTTTAGGATTCACCAAGGTAGCTTTGCCAATAAGGCATCATTGAATTGCTCTAATTCTTTGAATCATAAGCCTCCGACACTTTTAGGAAGGGTCAATTTGTTCCATGACACTCAGCAAATATTTTTAGCTTCGGGTTTACTATCCCACCAAAATCTAGTAAGGATAGACTGGATTTGCTTGCATAGCGAAGATGGTAACTTAAAGGACGACATAGCATAGGACGGAAGCGCCGCGGGCACATCTTTTAGTAAGACCAGATTCTCGGCTCCAGACAGTAAGATGGACGTCCAACTGCTTGCCTGCTGCCTGATACGATCAACTATGCTTGTAAATATGTCCCTTTTCTGTCTGCCAAAGTGTTTGGACGGCCCATATATTTACTAATCCCGCCTTCCGAATGAATCTGCATCTGGGATTTCACTCTTCGTCTTGCGTCTATCAGAGTATTTGAAGAGAGTAATTGACGACTTCTGGAGATTAATGCTATGACCCGAAGCCAATTCATACTTGCGTAGAATATCTACGAGAGCCGCACAGCTTGCTTGATCCGTTTTGCAGAAAAACATATTGTCATCACAGCTTGCTTGATCCATTTTGCAGAATATCTACAAGAGCAAATGATTCATAGCTGTAGAGTTGCGTGCTACTTTCAGACCTTTAAGAGTACCATTCCCATGTGCTTGTCTACAAAAATCCGAGAGAACTTCGGTGAAGAGGATAAAGAGGTACGGGGAGAGAGGATCTCCTTCTCTTAATACCCGAGTTGGTAGAACCAATCCTTGCGGTCCCCCGTTGATCAGAAATGAGTAGGAAACCGTACAAACACACTTCATGATCCAACCAATTCATACCTAGAAAAATCCAAATTTTCTAAGAACTGATCGGAGGAAGTCTAATTTGATTCTGACATACGCCTTACTCATATTCGTTTTCATGGCCATGGAACATCTTTTTTTGCACCTGAGATGTACAGAAAATGGAATACCTCATGGGTGATGAGGACATTATCCTCAATAGCCCTGCCCGGAACAAAGGCGGACTAGTGAGGAGAGATTAGAGTCGGGAGGAGTGGTTGGAAGCGCCTGGTAAGAATTTTTGCAACAATCTTATAGTGAGTAGAGCATAGAACAATAGGTCTATAATCAGCAACTCCCTTCGGTCTTTGATCTTAGGAGTCAAACATACGTGAGTTTCGTTTTGTCGTTTGTGTATGTAGATCGAAACGAAGAAGTGTTGGATGTATTGGCAGACATCAGGCCCTATCATGTCCCAAAAGGAATGATAAAACCAAGCTGAAAAGCCATCGAGGCCTAGCGCTTATCAGAGTGTATAGAGAAGACCACATCTTTAATTTCTGAGACACTTGGAATTTTAGATAAGGACTCATTCATTTCCTGCGTGATACAAGGCGATATTACTACATCTATGACTTGAAGTGAGTTGGTAGATTGAGATGTAATGATCGCTTGGTAGAACTGTACGATAGTATTAGCAATATGGTCTTCTTCAAACACATCGATCGGATCCTCATTTCTAGCACTGAAAACTTGTTCAACGCCCTTCTTCCTCTAGTAATAGCATTGAAGAAGCTTGAGTTTCGGTCACCACATTGGAGCCAGAGAATACGGCTTCTTTGTCTGCAATACATTTTTTCCTCTTCATAGGCATATTCAAGAATCTTATTTGATTCCACAATGATAATCGGATCCGGAGTAGAGCTCGAAAGGGCCATTTACAAATTAAGCTGAGCCTCTTGGATTCTCATCATATTGCATTGATTTTTCAATTTGGACTATTCAATAATCTCATGACGAATCCTGTCCAACTTGGAAATGATCAATGCAAGTGACGATTTCCAAGTTTGATTCGGAGCAAACTTCTGAGTTTTCACGGAGATTTCTATCAAATCTTAAGTTTCCTTTACGATGTCTCTTTGCTGATAAAAATAAGTGATGAGAGGGCGATGATCCGACCCTTTAAATCTTAAATATTCACATCACCCCGCAGGAAAATTCTCTGAACAAACGACATTAGCCATGGCTCGATCTAGTCTAGATTGGATGAAATGACTATATCGGACTCCTCTGCAAGAAAGAGCGTTACCAGAGTGTTTTAAATCCCATAAGCCGCTTTGAGAGACGAAATGTCGGAAAGCGACGAATGATCCTTCCTAGCGGAGAGGACCACCCACTTTCTCTGCATTATCTAAAAGTTAATTAAAATCTCGGTGATAAGCCAAGCATCTCCTCTACCTTCGCCTAGAGTCATTAGCGAGCTCCAAAAGGTTGTACGGCTCCCTGATTTGGTGCATCATATATGAAGGTGACAAAGGAGGTTTCATTCTTAATCACGAGTTTGGTGTCAACAAGGTTTGGTGATGAATCAATAATTTCAAGCTGAATATCATCATTCCAAGGCAAAGATAATCCTCCACTAAGACCCTCCGGAGGCACAATAAAATGGTTACAATAATATGTTTTCTTATACAAGTTAAAAACAGCTTCGTCTTGGTTTTTCGCCTCCATTGGGAGCATTATATCCGGGGAAAACTTAGTTCAAAATTTCCTGCAGACGACGAACTGTCAGGGTGATACATATCCCTTAATAGTTTCAGCTCATACACGCCAAGGAAGAGCGTTTTGAGCAGACCGAAAATACACCCCTTTCTTGACTGAAGCTAGGATTAGCTTAATGGCAGGATCGGTCCATTGTGTAGCTCCCGTTACTTCAGTTCCTACATTTTCGGCTGACATTGATCCATGAGCATCACTTGAACTCTTTCTCCTCGGATACTGGACTTTTGTAACTCTTCTCTTCTTCATGTTGACCCCTTGTAAAGGGCTCTTTGCAACTCTTTTCTTGGGGATGGATTTTTCCAGCACTTTGCTTTTTCACGCAACTTTTAGCTCCACCTTTAACCGTTTTCCTAGTTTTCTTTTGTCCTACGATTTCAATACCATCATCAGTATCCTACAAGGTCGAAGGCAAAGGTCCAAGTCTCAGAGATACATGAAATCTGTCTTCACTTAATGATCGGATTGAAGAGGATTGAGGCAGGGAAATATGGTTAGCCCGATTCCGGGAATAAGAAGGCTTAGAGTTGCAGTCGATGATTTGGTTTTGACGCGTGTCCTCCAAACATTGAATCTCAATCTCTTGTAATCGACTAGATTTGGAGATTGAGCCTCTCGTACGATTTAGATTATCCTCATTCTAAGGTAAAGATATCCTTTCCAAGGCCGATCTCCTTTCACGACATGAACCTGATCCCGTAGTTTTAGACAGGGGATCTGTCATCATGTTGTCTCTTGGAGGTCGAGGCGATGGTGTATAAGATATTTGAGACTGTATTGGGGTCGTAGGCTTCTGAGAGTTCTTAACTACCCACTCACCAGCTTGAGGGCGCGAGCTCAGTTCATGTCGTTTTTGGGAAGAAGCAGAGTGCAGTGATCTAGAGAGTCATGAAAGAGCAGGGAGTCTAGAGTTGCTGATATCCCCTTGAATTGGTGTTCGATGTCTAATACCTCCCGATTCGGGATCACGAAGTTTAAGGCTATCATCTCTTATATCCATGTCCTCATGAGGATATCAAGATGGATGGCATCTTGCCTCATACCTAGTATCTCCGGAAGCAGGAGGAAGTCGATGCCTCAGGGAGTTATAACGAAACTTAGTACCACTGTTATAACCAGAGTAATTATCACTTGATGTCTGGTTAAACTACCTGTCATCTCTTCTACGGTCTCGATTTCGTTCATCTTGATGGCGCTTGTCATAAGGCAACTTATCCAAGGTACGAGACTGGCTTAAACCGATAGTTTGCTCCTTTAAGTTGCTTGATAATGGCCTTTGCTGACAGTCTTTATTCTCGTGGCAGAGAGAATGACGGAAGAAACAATGCTTCTCAAGTCTTTCATATTCAAAATCAACCTTCTTCACCTCACTGCTTCGTAGCATGATCTCCATTGATGTTTCTAAAGGTTTCAGGCCACTAACTTGAACTCGAGTACGCCCCTGCTCCACGTTGCTAGTTTCCAGGTGACCAGATTCAAAACCAATTGTTTTAACAGTCTGGTCCGTCCAGTGATGTAAGGGTATACCATGGATCTTAATCCAAAAGGAGATGAGAGCAAGGAAAGTTATCCGAGACTATGGGTTCCCATCTTTGTAAGATGATCATCCATTTCTTGAAATGGTAGGGGGCTTTGTTGAGGATCGCATAAATGTCGTTTTTTTATTCGAGTCGGATATTAAAAGAGATTAGGACCTATGTCTCGACCCGTGATGTTCCCTACCACAGACCAATGTTGTAGGAAGAGGTCGACTATAGCCTTTGGTTTTTGGAAGGTCGTTGGATTCGTCACTCATCCAATGAGTGTAAATCGATTCTCTTCTATTAGTTTGCTGTTGTCGGAGCTTGGAATCCGAACTGGAGAGCGATGAGTATGGACTTTTGAGTCATAAATCCATGTCACTTTCTCATCTTTCGAGAGTTGGTGAGACATAATGACCGAGAGTGGTGGTTCAAATCGTTTTAAATGCAACATATCAACTACCAACCACCTAGAAGCCTTATAAGTTGAAGACCAGACAGAAATTATCCTCACGCTGAGGTAATGGAGAGAGATACTCGAGAAATATCCTCAAACTGAGGTAATAAGACAAGTAAGCAAAGGAGAGGCGGTGTCGGAAAGCAGAGACAGAGTCGAGGCCTTATTAGCTTTGAGTTGTACCCATAACGAGAGGTAGATCTGATACCAATATCCATAGTGGAATCCCAAGAAAACAATCCTCACACTAAGGTAGGCTCTTCTTGTATAGGACAAAAAGAGAGAAGAACCCGCAACATATTTAGCAGGCCGGAGTGCTAGAGCTCAGACCCTTTGATGAAACATCAGATGCATACGTACGAGGAACCAGCTCGGGATTTTGAGTAGATTCATTAGACTGGATTTGTTTTTCGCCGGAATTTTTTTGGATCTTCCCAGATAGAGGTGGTTGAGGCCATGCACATGTTTTTAAGCAGAGGAAATGGGGTGAAATGCGGCAGCTATTTCAGATCGGGGAGCACAAAAATTTATCTCGGGAAAAGCGCCAGATAGAGAATCCGTACAACTCACGTGCTGTCTTAACTTACATTGAATAATATAAAACTAATATCGTCTAGAGACACAAAGAGAATATAATAACTTATTGGGAATATAGTCAAAAGCTTGATTAAAGTATAAAGTACGAAAAAAAAGAAAAAAAAATAGTATTGATGATTGATGATTTCATATTTTTTTATAAGTATTGAAAAAGTACGATAAGCATTTTTATAAGAATCGAAATAAAAATACGAGAAACACTTAGTAAAGAGTTCAGTCAAGTGTATATATAAAGAACTATCATTCTTCGACTTCCATCTTTCATTTTCTTATATAGTTCAAAACTGTAAGGAATGAATATTTCTTATTGATATTGAAGAGTTTATACACTGATTTATACAAGAGTAAGAAGCTAAATAGGGAAGGAAACTAATCACAGTAAAGACACATTATACTCTTTACATATTTTTCTAATACACCCCCTCAAGATGGAGGCTTCTTGAAGACTCCAATCTTGGAACAAGCATGGCAGAACTTGGATCGTGGCAGTGGTTTCGTCGGAGTGTCAGCTAACTGCTCATGAGTTCAAACATGCTAGACTCGTAACATGCCATATTGGATGTGATTCCTGAAAAAGTGATAGTCTAGTGCAATGTGTTTCATTCTGGAATGGAAGACCGGGTGTGCGCATAAATATGTCGCACCAAAATTATCACAGAAAACGACTGGGACCTCGGGAATATCAACCTTGAGTTCAATGAGTAAGGAACGAACCCATCGTACCTCAGCTGCAATGTTAGCCACGGCTCTATACTCGGCCTATGTTTACGAACGAGCAACACCACTTTGCTTCTTCGAAGACCAAGAAATAGGATTCCGACCAATGTAGAGGAGATAACCATTCGTGGAGACAAAATCATCTATGTCACCAGCCCAATCAACATCAGAGAAAGCATGGAGAGAAAGTGGGGATTGCTTGTGCAGTGTTATACCATGCGTTATTGTTCCTGCGAGATAGCGCATAATTCATTTTGCAGCGGACCAGTGAGACTGTGTTGGTTTATGCATGAATTGGGAGAGTTTGTTGACAGCATATGACGAGCGGTGCCTTTTAGGGACGAATTCAGAACCTTCTCGAGGTTAGCTTGCACGCCTTCTCCCCTGTGCTTGAACCGTTTACCCACCGAAGCAGCACCATCGACTCCCCCATTGGCTGGATTGCCCCAACGATATAAACACCAGCGACGCCGTCAGGAGGTTGAGAAGACTGGCCGCGTTTTTCCCTGCCCTAGGGTTTCAAAAGCGCAACCCGCGATGACGAATCTCAAATTCGACAGAATAGTCGGAAATTAAGGTTCATGTTTGATTTTTTCAAAAGGGGAAAATATTTATGAATCTTCCAGAGAAAAACGGAAGAGAAGGAGATGAAATGTTGCCTGGTGGGAAAAATTCTATCAAATTTGTTGGATTAGAACAAAGATAATGAAAAAAAGAAAAAGCTTTGAGATCTGAAACGACGGAATGGGAGGGAAACTGAAACTAGAGTGAGAGGGAGACTGGAAATTTTTGGGGATTTTTTTTGGATCCCAAATGTTTTAGAGCCTAATTTTTTAAGTGTCGCGGGACTGAAATTTTTTTTACCGTTTAACACTACTATAATGTTTGTATTGATGAATCTGCTATTAAAGATAACCGTTACATTATAAAACGAGACACGAAATTTTGTTTTCTAATGTAACAATATATCATAGCGTTTACAATTATACAAACGCTATCTAAAAACCAGTGGTATGACAACCATAACATAATTAGAAAAAGCGCTATAATACAATGCTATAAAAATCCAATATTCTTGTAGTGGTTGTGCATAACCTCTTACCTATCCAACACTTGATCTTGCTTAGGACATGTGATAGAAGTAGATATTAGATGGAGGTTATAGCTTCTTCTTTTTTCCTAATCTACCATCGTTTTAATTACCTCAACATATAAAGATTCCTACCCAAGTGCAAGTAGTAAATCAATGTAGTATTTGAGGATCGAACCCAAAGGAAGGTCAAAACCAAAACTAGATCATTAGGATCTTCTAGAAGCTAAGCAAATCGATTTAAGGGCCAAGAGTGGCCAATTACTTATCAAAAACAAGTCCTAATTGCACTATTTAGATGATGAAGATGAAAATTTACTTACTAGATAAAAGACAAGCTACGATGAGATTAAAACAATATAATTAAAGAGACTGAGAATAGGTTTAGGCATAATGGGATGAGTGTTGATATCAATTGGGTTTAGATTAGCTTAGGAATTATTACATAATATTAATCTACGAATTTGGGCTTTAATCACTCTCATTAATTGCTCTTAATTAAACATATATAATCCCTTATGAGCCTAAGTGCATTAGCAAGTTATAAATTGATACCCAAATGTTAGTCCTAGCAAGACTAACTTACAATTCCTTGTGAAAACCATTACTAGGTTCTAGAGGTTCTTTCAAGCATTTCATCAAACAACTTCTAGGCATGATTAACACTTAACACTTAGATCTAAGTTGATCAAGCCTAGATCTAACATTTATCCAACCTCTAAGATAGATTAACAACTAAGCTACCTAATCTAACCTAATCCCAACCTCAACTCATCCTAATCTAAACCATTCTCAATCAACCCAACTACTCACACATGGCTATTGGTGAAGCCATGATGAGGGAAAGGATGAGAAATGAAACAAAAGACATAAACATAATAAAAGAATCAAAAGAGAGATGATGATTCAAATCATTAAATTCAAGATCAAGAACATCAAAGATGAGTTCTTACTCTCGAATCTCTCTTACACTCTTTGAAACAACAAAACCACTCTCAATATCTCTTAAGTATCCTCTCCCACTTAACCCTAAGAACAAGTGGGAGCTTATATATTAAACTGTAAGGGTATAAAGGTCATTTGACAGCTTCTGGGCTTCAGATAGCCATTACCTCATGATGGCCGGTCGATATGGGAGAGATCGACAGTCCATCGCGTCGAGATGGACTGGTTGGCATCAATGCACCATCTCGACGTGATGGCTGGTTGAGCGGCTCGCGACGATTCTTTGTTCGCTTGTATCTCGGGTTACATAGCTCTGTTTGATGATCCGTGAAGTGTTAGGGACTCCTCTCTCTGTGCTCTTCAATATGAACATGAGAAACTCCCCATTCCATTTTCCATTACTCATATTGCCTCCTTATTTGGTTCCCAAATGCTCCTAAACATCTCTCAATGTTTGCTTCTTCCCTCTTTGCTCATTGAAACCTATAAATTGTTCTAGAAAGGCATCCTAATGCAAATGCACATGCAAATGATCCTAAAGCTAATGCAATGCTAAAATGATGCAATTACGAACAAAAAGGAATGAAAAATAGGAACTAAATGAATGAAAACATGCAAGGATCCTAGTCTAAAATGGGCTAATTTATACACTCATCCCCAGGGGCGGATCCATATATTGAAATGTGTGGCATGTGCCACATACTAATAATAATAAAAATTCTAATATGCTGTAGACAAATTGATTTGTTAGACTAAACGGTTAGTTATGTCTCCATTATCCCTCTAGTCAAAGGTTCGATACATAGTTACCACTTACCATAAATGATTTTCATAATTTATTCTATATTTTAAGCTTTTTTAACTATAAATTTATACTTATTCCTTACTTTGATGTATCTATAAAAAATTAAAAACATGCTTATTTTGTTTTTCATTCTCCAAAATTACTTCTTCAAACGAGAATTAGATGTCAAAAAAGAAGAAGAAGAGAATTTAAATAATTGTCATCTATATATGTTTTGATAGATTAATAAGCATTATACTTAGTAAATCCAGTAAGTTATATTTTAATATTTCAATTAATTATATGGTTAAATTTTTATTTTTGTAATATAAAAATATTATTTTATTAACTATAAAAAATCTTAATTAAACAACTATTTTAATATTGTATATATGCCGTTGATCATTTTTACTAAAATAATAAATGTCAAATGTTTTATTAATACAAATTTATGATAATTTTAGTTTTTTTTAGAAATTCAAAACTTTAAATATATTATAAATATCAAAAGAATTAGTGGTTATTTTGTTGAAAAAAATTTGTTAGTGCCCCCATACAAAAATCATTTCTAGATCCGCCCCTGCACTCATCAACATGTCCCGGTTTTGATAAGTGTCAGAATACGAGCGAAAAAAACTGAATATTTCTCCTTGTGTATTAACTTAGCCAATGTACACACATATATACAATGTAAACTCATATTCGGCCCTTATACAATAACCTAGCCCATTATCTCAACACTCCCCCTAATGTTGGAGAGTTTAGATTACAAACGCCCAACTTGGATAACAAAAAATGAAATTGAACACTCCTTAAAGCCTTAGTAAATATTGTTGGAATTATGTCCAGTAATCTCGGTACTGTCTCTAGAAAGTAAGAGTATGTCAATGATCAGACATAAGTCATATAATACTGGGGGTCATGATGGCTTGCTAGAGTCCGCTCATGATCTATAAGTCTTGGACTTATTGCCTTTATTATATGATCCCATATGGGTCACACGCCTAAGCTAACAGGAAAGTTATAGGAACGGCTTAGCAGAAGTACGGTAAAAGTGCTAGGCATTTACTGTACTTAGAGAGAATAAAAGGTTTTTGGCCACGGTGTGTCGATCGATACACAAGGTGTGTCGATCGACACAGTGCAGAGGAAACCAGGCGAGTTTTATAAATAAAACTCGAGTCTGTTTTTCTTTCACAACCCGAACCCTAAAACGAGCCGCCTCTCTCTCTCTCTCTGTCGCCTCCCTCCTCGTGGTCTAGCAGCCAGCTTCCTTTGTGTGCGTGTGTGAACCTCTGGAGGAGTTATCTCTCGGTGGCTCTCTGATCTCATACATACCGTCCCTTTCCGCTGCAAATCAGGTATAAGGTGAGATCATCTATTGTTTCTATTCGAGAAGAACCTAGATCAGCATGTTTAGGATAATCTGAATCTGGAATTGAATCAGGATTCATCTAAACATTCCTTCAGTGGTATCAGAGCTTTAGGTTCTGGTTTTTCTTGTTTAGATTCATGTTTAGGATTGTTTTCTTGTTTAAGAAGTGTTTTGAATCAACTATTGATAAGAGAAATCACTTAAGCAACAAGGAATTGAACCTTAAACACACTTGAAATCGCAAATCCAAGCTATATTGATTTGGAATTTGCGATTTTCATAAAGAAGTATCGACTGTGATCGCATTGCATCAATCGATGCAATGGATGGATCGGTCGATACAACCGAATGAGAATCGGCTGGGATTGCATGTATCGATCGATACGATCGCATGGATCGGTCGATACAATTCGAAGATCGCATGGATCGATCGATACGATCGCATGGATCGGTCGATACAGTCTATCGGCAAAACCCTGTTAACGCGTGAAAGCATCGATCGATGCAGGATCGATGCAGGTTCGATATTGGTGCATCGACCGATGCGGTTGGTGCACATCGATCGACACGGTTAGGGTTTTGGCTCGGATCCGTGCATTCGTAAGAGCATCGATCGATACAGGATCGATGCACGATCGATGCAGGATCGATGCTGAGAGCATCGACCGATGTGGTTGATGGATCGATCGACACAGTTGGTCCATCGATCGACGTGGTTGGTTTAAGGCTCGGTTTAATATTTTGATTAAAATTAAACGTCACGGTTTAATAAACAGATTTAATAATTTTATTAAGTCTGGTTAAACCGGGACAAGAAATCCAATGTCGAAAGAATTATTGGATTTAGTGCCTAAACCAGGATTTTCTAATTTGATTTGGTTGGACCAAATAAATTGAGAAAATCCGGTTTAGTAAATAACCGGTTGACAATTGTGGTCATCGTAGTAATTAAAATTTGGTTAGACCAATTTTAATGAACCAGACCGGTTATGTCATTTAATTGGACAATTGGGTCATGTCTTGGACATGGACCAATTCTTGGGCCTCGGGCCAAGAAGTTAAAACAATTGGGCCAATTATTTGAGTCTTTCTTCAGATTAATTTAAAATTTATTTTATAAAATTATAAAGTCGATTTTAAATTAAAGTTTCCGAAATTTTGAAATTAGAAAGTTTCTTAAATTAGAAGTTTCTGGATTTGCGGGTTTTGGATTTTAAAGAAATTTCTAAAGTTAGAAAGTTTCCAATTTTAGAAAGTTTCCAAAAATAGTAGGTTTCCAAAAATGGAAAGTTTCCCGAAATAGTAATCTTCTATTTTGGGAATGAATTTTTTAAATAAACCTACGAACCTCAAACAATATCAAGCGTTGGATGTCTTGTCCATTCTATGTCAGCTGTCGAAGCCCATTCAATTGTATTCATGGCCTTACAGTGTGAGGGTGTCTGCTTTTGCGTGGATAAGACGGTTTGTGATTCATAAATGTCATTGGGAGTCCCAGACATTAATGATTACATGACTGTATAGTCTGGTTTTCTTGACTAGGCCATCGGGAGTCCCGGGCCTTGAGACATCAGAGTGAGTTGGGCCTCGGGCCCAGATTCACAACCAAGAGTTATATCACGGATATAATTAGCCGATATAGGGCTTACCGATATAAGCTAAGGTTTGGTGACGGCCAGTGGCCCACTTTAATCTTAGTTATATGTGGATCTTGGAATCATTATATTCTATTGAGGGTAACTTATGTTATTGAATATAATGCGTGATTAATCATATTAAATTTAATATAAGATTAATCATATTGAACATATTAACTAAAATCCTTTTATCTTAATTTTCAGTTATGACTAGCACAAACAATCAAAACACTTTCTCGATCCGGTCTGTCCTTAAGATGGACAAGCTGAACGGATCAAATTTCTTGACTTGGTCGCGGAACCTGAGGCTAGTCCTCAGACAGGAGAGAAAGGACTATGTCCTTGAGAGAGCTCTCCCCGTGAGGATCGGGTCCAATGCTTCTCATGCAGTATATGATGCTTGGAATAAGCATTATAATGATGCGGTAGATGTGCGTGGTCTGATATTGGCTACCATGGACTCAGATTTGCGGGAGCAATATGAGAACATGGAGTCGCCAATAGAGATGATCAGCAGCCTGAAATTGAAATTTCAGGAGCAGGTAAGGGTGGAGAGATACCAGTTGGTTAAGTCTCTCACTGGCTGCAAGCTACCAAATGATAATCCAGTGAGTCCTCATGTCAGTAAAATGATGGGTTACATTGATAACCTGAGGAAACTGGATTATCCAGTTAGCCAAGAGTTGGCAACTGAAATCATTCTGCAGTCACTGCCGTCAAGCTATGATAAGTTCAGAAAGAACTATATCAAGAAAGGCTTAACGAAGACGCTGACTGAACTGCATGATATGCTCAAGACAGTTGAGCCAAACGTGAAGAGTACCCTGTACAATCTCATGAATGAGAAGGGTAGGTTTACTAAACCTAATGCTGACAAGGGTGAAGACAAAGTTGTCCAGATTTTGAATCATGGCAAGCATGTGTCTTCTGAGCCCGAGTCAGATACCTCTTACGTTGGTAAGTGCTGCTACTGTAAGGAGACAGGGCATTGGAAGAGAGATTGCATTAAATTCATGGAAGATGATGAGGAGTTAAAGTCGATGTATGAGACTACTTCCTCAGGTATTCATGTTATTACTTCAAGTTCTACCTTAAAGGTATTGAATACTGGTTGTGGCACTGATATTTGTGATAATATGCAGAGCCTAAGCAACAGTAGAACGTTGAAGGAAGGGCAAGTGAAACTACATGTCTGGAAGGAGCTTGGGATGCTGCTTCAGCCGTAGGGTTTTCGCTTATAGATCCCTTTGAGGCTTGGTTTTGTATTAAGTAATTGCTACAATGTACCTGCTTTAAGCAGAGTTGTTTTTCATTTTCTTGTAAGAATTTGAATGTTTTTCATTTTGATAAAAGACAAGTTTTGTTCTTTTGATCTTAATGAAATATTAATTGTAGCACCCTATTCATGGAATGGGTTTTATATCTTAAACCAAAGAGTGCCTAAATGTAACATAAATACCGAATTGGTTTAAATCTGATGAATTAAACCTGATTTTTCTTGGCATAAAGTCTTGGTCACATAGAGTAAGTCGGATTCAGAAATCCCATAGTAATGGACTGTTGGGCTCATTTGATAAGATATCTTATGAGACTTGAATTCTGTTTACTGGACCAAAAGGAAAAGGGCCTATCTTAGCCGAGCTAGAGAAAGGCCCAAAGGCTTATTGGACCTGGAACATACTGATGTATGTGGCCCAATGAGCAGTAATGCCAGAAAAATTTTCCTGTACTTCATTGTCTCTACTGATTACTTCAGTGAGTGTGACTGTGTTCATTTGATGAGACACAAGTCGGAATTCTTTGACATGGTCGAAAGAGTTCCAGAATGAAGTATAGGATCTGAATGACAAAAGTATTAAGACTTTGAATTAAATCACGAGTGAGAATACTTAAGTCATTGATTGTGTGATCATCTTAATGAGTGTGAAATCGTTTCACAGCTCATTTCTCCTGAAAACCTGAAGGTGTTTCTGTGAGAAAGAATCATATCTTATTAGAAATGATTAAAGATGAGTCACACGAATCTTCCATGATATTATTTAAGAATAACGCTCTAAAATATCTAAGTTTACACTGAAATAGTTCCACAAATATCAGTTGAAAGACACCACGTTAATGTGGATTGGAATCGATCCAAATTTGTCTTTACTGAGTATTTGTAGTTTTGCTACTTCGCTGGTTGTCCTAGAGAAACTAAGGCTTGTTATTTTTACGTCCAATCTGTTTTCTAAGAAGGGAAGTTATTTTCCAAGAAGAACAGTGGGAGTAAAAGTATAACTCGAAGTTTTCTTAGGGAAACCAAGGCTCGGTACTTTTACGACCATTCTGTTTTCTAAGAAGGGAAATTACTTTCCAAGAAGAACAGTGGGAGTAAAAAGTAATTTTACGACCATTCTGTTTTCTAAGAAGGGAAGTTACTTTCCAAGAAGAACAGTGGGAGTAAAAGTACAACTCGAAGAAATTCGAGAAATACAGGAGGCTGCTTAACCTATTGAGGGAGAGCAGCGGAAGGATTTACAGATTTCTGTAGAATCTACACCTGTGGAGCCTGAAGTTCGCAGATATGAAAGAATCAGTCACTAATCCGAGAGTGAATTCTCGTCATTAGTTCAGCCTGATGATCATTGAAAGTTCGCATGATCTGATGATCATTGAAAGCGACGAATCTGCGAAATTCAAAGAAGCGAAAGTAAGCCAGGACTCCGAAAATTACATTTTATGTAAGTTAGCTTCATCGATCCATTCATGGATGGAAGCAAACATATCGGAGTTGGAATCTTCGTTCTGTTGAAGTAGTCAAGGTTTTGACTTGAACAGGAACGAAGCGGAACTGTGTGTTTACTAAATAGATTAATGGGAGCGATATTGCATTTCTCATATTGTATGTCGATGACATACTGATTCTCGAAAATGACGTCCCAACGCTGTAGTCGGTAAAGGACTAGCTTGGGAGTTGGTTTAATGAATGACATGGGTAAAGCCACGTAGTTCTTGGATTTTGGATCTAAAGATAGAGATCCAAAAGAGCTGATAGGACAAAGTCAGATTCTTAAATTGACAAAGTCCTACACGTTTTGAGCAATCCAAGAAGGGTTTTATGCCAATGTCACATGGCATTAAGTTAAGCAAGATACAGTATCCTACGATAACTGCTGAGCTTAAATGCATGGATGAGATTCCATATGCGTCGGCAATTGGATCTATCATGTATGCCATGAAACATGCTTGTTTGATGTTGCTTTAATGTTAAGCAAGACAAATAAAGACCAGTCAAATCCAGCAAAGAATCAAGTTTCCTAAAGTATGTCCTAAAGTATTTGAGGAATACTAAGGATAAGTTCTTGATTTACGGAGAAAGTGAGGTGCTATAAGTCGATAGAGTCTGAAAGGCAAGTTTCCAATAGACAAAGATGATTTCCGATCACAGTCCGGTTATATCTTGTGTCTATCTGGCGGTGCAAGGCACTGTTGCTGACTCAATGACTTAAGCTGAACATTTCGCAGCTTGGGAAGTGGCGAAAGAGGTTGTTTGGAAAGAAGAGTTCGTCACTGAACTTGATGTGATTCCCAGCATAGATGAGACTAGCTGCACATCAGAGGTCCAAACACCTTGAGGATAGGTATAACCTATTCCGTAAGATAAATGACAGAGATGTTAAATAGATCAGCAAGTTTCAACGAATGAGAACGTTGCTAATCTATTAACGAAGCCACTCCTTAGGCCTAAGCACGAGTCGCGGACTGTTGCTGTAGGATAAGTGAAATTAAGATGTAGTCTTAATTTCAGTGGGAGTTATTAAAGGTCAAAGATGTAGTCTTAAGATTTAGTTATTGGATATGTTCTTGAAACAACATTTAAGATGATTAATGAAATTATTATTTCAAGATTATTTTAACTGTGATGAAATAATCGTTCCAAAGTGATATGAACCATTTTATAGGTCATCGAAGTAAATGACTTGATCTTGAGTCATCGAAGTCATTTAGCTTGATCATGAGACCCTATATTTGATAGATGGCTTATATCATCCTGTCCCTAGTCGAAGGTTGTTGAAATTGGAACACCAACAACCGTGTGAGACTGGATTGGTACGTGACTTATGACAAAGTCTCAGTGTGTCATAGATGCGCGGCATCAAAGTCAGTACATAGGTGTATGTTTGGGAACATACGACCGGACAAGACCCGCTTATGAGAACTCTTCAGGATATTTATATCTGTGTCATAAGAGATTCTCACTACGACTATAGAGTATAGTCCTTAGACCTGAGTTCGCATGCATGTGACTGCACATGGACTGATGCACTTTGATCATTGTCTAACGCTGTCGTTCTGCGATAGTTATAAGGACCTTGTTTGGGTACATTATGAAATGAGTAGTTTGCAGTGATGGAACAAGACGGGATTTGTCCCTCCAATATAAATGGAGTGAATATCTCTAGGCCAATCGGAGATTTGAATACTGGAAAATGCATGGCCATGCTCAAACGGAATTTCCCGAGTCATTTGGATTGTCAGTATCAAATCAGAGTCCGATGAACAAGATTAGGCTTTATAAGGATGACACCAATCTTGCCTTATGACTAATCAAGATATTGTGACAAAAGGATTATGAATACAGAGATTCCAGTACAAGTGGGAGATTGTTGGAATTATGTCCAGTAATCTCGGTACTGTCTCTAGAAAGTAAGAGTATGTCAATGATCAGACATAAGTCATATAATACTGGGGGTCATGATGGCTTGCTAGAGTCCGCTCATGATCTATAAGTCTTGGACTTATTGCCTTTATTATATGATCCCATATGGGTCACACGCCTAAGCTAACAGGAAAGTTATAGGAACGGCTTAGCAGAAGTACGGTAAAAGTGCTAGGCATTTACTGTACTTAGAGAGAATAAAAGGTTTTTGGCCACGGTGTGTCGATCGATACACAAGGTGTGTCGATCGACACAGTGCAGAGGAAACCAGGCGAGTTTTATAAATAAAACTCGAGTCTGTTTTTCTTTCACAACCCGAACCCTAAAACGAGCCGCCTCTCTCTCTCTCTCTGTCGCCTCCCTCCTCGTGGTCTAGCAGCCAGCTTCCTTTGTGTGCGTGTGTGAACCTCTGGAGGAGTTATCTCTCGGTGGCTCTCTGATCTCATACATACCGTCCCTTTCCGCTGCAAATCAGGTATAAGGTGAGATCATCTATTGTTTCTATTCGAGAAGAACCTAGATCAGCATGTTTAGGATAATCTGAATCTGGAATTGAATCAGGATTCATCTAAACATTCCTTCAAATATATCTGCAATTTTCTCCGATGTGTGAACATAAGCCAGTTTGATAAGACCATCTTGTATCGAATCTCGAACATGATGACAATCGAGCTCTATGTGCTTCGTACGCTCATGAAAAAATGGATTATTAGCAATACGCATAGCAGATTTGATGTCACAATGAAAGGAGAATGGACCATGTTGCATAACACCAAAGAACTCCAACAGACCATGTAACCACTTCTCTTCACGAGTAGACCAAGACATAGCTCGATACTCATCTTCAGCAAAAGACAGCGCAATGGTATCTTGCTTCTTGGTCTTCCAAGAAATAGGAGAACCTCCAAGAAAGAAAACTTAACCCGTCAATGACCATCTCTTATAGGATCAACAGCCCAATCAACATCACAATAACCAGTAAGGACAAGATCTGTTCCAGCTCTATACAACAATCCCTGACCAGATGATCCTTTAAGGTAACGAAGAACCTTGAGAGCAGCATCCCAATGTTCTGTAGTCGGCTTTTTCATGAACTGAGACAAGATATGCACCGAATAACACAATTCTAGACGAGTAAGCGTAAGATAGATAAGCTTACCAACAATACGTCGATACTGCGCAGGATTCGTGTGGGCGGGTCATTTAGTAAATATGAAATGGAGAGTTGTGTCTCCTCTTAGAAATTCCACAATGTGACCTAAGTCGTAACGTACAATCATGGAAGCATATCATTCCCCGTATCAGTTGTAATGTGGATTACAACTGATATGGTGATTGTGATTTGCAGTAGAAACAAAAGTATCTTGGTTTCTCTGATCCAGATAAGTATCTTCCTTTACATCAATTTTTTTTATTACATGAACATGTCCCATTAGTCCAAAATTTATGTCTACCAGCCTTTGAATTCATATGAAAACGATGTCATCTTCATCATCATAGATATCAAAGATTGGATTTGCATACTCACTGGCTTCTAAAATGGGATCTCCATCATCGTAGACATCAAAGATCGGAGCTCAATGGATCTCATTCAGGCGATCTTTTTCAGCTTGATTGTAGTGTTCATCATCACTTTCCAAAAGACTTTGATTGTTTTGTTTAACGTCCTCGTTGAAGAACGAATCATCACTTGGAAAACCTTGTGGCTTTTGGTGTACCCGAATGGCCGTTTGTCAAGGCTCGTTAAATCCTTGTAAAACCGTTTTACTTCTATATTTAAATTTAGATGAAAAAAGAAAAAGAAAGAGAGAAAACAAAAATCTTTCTATTTTTAGAAAGCTATTACAATATCTCCAAGCACAAAGCGGATAGTTCATAATATTATTCAACCATTATAATCGTATATATAACAATCACAATCTCCAGGATAGCAAATTTTTCAGCTACAAGAACAAAACAAAACAAAACAAAGGAACTCTTAATACTTTAATTTTCCACATTAGTTAAACAACGGAAAGAACAGAAATTGTACTCGTCTTGCATCTCAAGTAAAAAGGGCTCTTTGGAACGACGAAGACAAACACAGCAGGTGGGTCGAGTGTTGCCACTATTACGAAGAACTGAAATCCAAATATCTTGTAGTTTTATGAACATGGGCTTCATGAAGATATCTTTCCCGAGTAAACAACCAATATGAACTGTGACACTGCAATACTCATCGCATTTATAGAACCATTCCTTTGCATCTAATTTCGCCTCACATATTTCGCACCAGTAGTATTGACCATTTCTTGTATCTTCTTTCCCGTAGCAAAGAGTGAGTGGATGCTTATCGTGCTTGTAATGTATAACACTTGGCAAAGAAGCGCATTTAAGGCCCAAGAATGACTTGCATTCTATACACTCTAGGGAAAAAGGTGAACAATGACTAGACTTACACCCCATGCATTGACCTTTGGTAAGATTAAAGAAAAGTTCATGTGGATGGCAGCCATGGATAACTGGATCGGGGAGTGAAGCGCATCTGATGTCTAACTGGAATTCACAGCCTTCTTTGCTGCATTTGTACATGTAACCGCAGCCTAATTGGTCACAACCGTTGCATTTGAATATGCCTTCAAAACTAAAATAATATGCTCTTCCCGGTATCTCCCGAGTGTATACCATTTTCTCAAGAGGAAACGGATGAAGGACAAGAGGGTGTTTGTGTAGAGGATGGTCCTTTTTGCGACGAAGGGATGCACATGCCTCGTGGAGAACGAACTCGCACTGTATACAACTATAGAAGCTCTCAGATACCAGCACTGGGAGGATGCATGCTTGACAAAACTTGTTTTCATCACAAACGTTGTTTCTTTTGTGAAATCTTAGATGATGTTCATGACTAAAATGTTGGATAGTCTCTTCATCGATCCACACAAACGGCTCGATATCCCTGTCTTCATCAGGATCTTCAGGCACTCCTTCAAGATCTTTTCCGTCCCAAACTCTTCCTTTCACTCCACATTTGGAATGAACAGCATAGTCACATCCACTACGGCAAGAAAATTGTCCGTAGGTGACATTAATGGGATAGCGACACACTCCGCAAGGGAATAAACGAGAAGAAAGGGAGGAAGAGAGAGATAGACGGTGTTGGTGACGAGTGATTTTAATAACACGGGGTAAGTAGATACATGTCCTATGGATCATGTAGTTACAAGGGTGACAAGTGTAGACAACATCATGGGTGTTGTCCAAAGACAATCCACAAGCGTCACATGGTAAAGGGATTCGTCTTGGAAAAAGGGTGAGCGGGTGCTCATGGCTTTTTTTGTTTAAGACGGTGAGAGGTGGTGGGTTTTTAGTACAAGTGAGATTTAGACTGTAGTTGCAAATAGAACAGTGATAATACATCTCGTGGAGATGTTTCTGACAACATTTGCATTTCACCTGAGATATAGAGGAGGAGGCATCACTAGTGGATGCCTCATGTTCTTCTATCTCGGATTCGTTTAGCCATGAAGAAGGTAGATCTCTATAAATATTAAGATCAGAGAAAGAAAGAGATTCCTTTGGTGATGAGAAGGTGAATTTGAGAGGGTGGGAAAAGTGAAAAGGTGTTCTGATCATTGGCAGGTACAAGTAGCAACTTTCGTGGAAATCCAGATTGCAAGTATTGCAGTGGTAATAATTACTTTTTCCAACAGAGCTGTACCTTGAACATGCGAAGCAAAAGAACATACCATCAGATTTCTTTACAAGGTTGTGAGGCTCAGCTACATCTGATAGGCGGCATCTCGGTCGGAAATAACACTCCTTATGGAACTCCAGATCGCAGTTATCACAATAGAGATGACACTCCGCGAAATGTTCTCCTTTTCCACAGATTGCACACCTACCGATCGGACCAATTATTTGAGAAAGGAAGTGCACCGGCTGAGCTGGATCCGACTGACCACACACGAGATTAACACGAGAACTAAACTTGAATAACTTCAAATCCATTTTTTTTGTTCTTTTCTCTTTTTTGAGCAAATGAGAAGGTGAGAACTTTGAGATATAGATATTTCTTAAACTCCTTCGTCTTTTTATTGGAGATCTAAACTTGCTATAGCTGTCGCTTGAGAGTTCTATTGATTTTTAAAAAAACAGCATATTTTGCTACTTGTACATTTTTAAATCAAAGTCTTCCTTACGGGGGTTATTAACTTGGTTAATCAACTGAGGCATGTTGTGGTGTAGCTGGCTTAATAATCACAGTAAATGCCAACTATATCCAACAAATTGTTTTTAGATTAGAAAAAAAGTCTTTCTCTCGTTCATTAATTGAAACAAGTCGTGGTGCAGCTAGTACGACTACCCAAAATTTTAATATATTTTTGTAGCTTAAAAAAGTAGATATAGGGGGGAAGGGCTCATGAGAAGTTTGTTAGGTACCGATTTCTCTTTGTTAGGGAACTCTATGTCTGGTACGCGGCTATTTCTCTTTAGATATGCTTTATAATGTACTCTCCATTCTATTTGGATGGAGAGAAATCGACGAAGACACGGAGAAACTCCATCTCCACCAAACCAGCTAGTTCGAAGCATCAATCAATTGATTCGGAATAGACTCTCCACTTTCGCTTTTCCGGGATCTAAGCTCGAGGATTCTTTGAGGGTGTGGTTCGCAACACGTTGAAGATTGCAATGCGATAGATTTCTTCTCAAAGATTGTAATTATTTCAAAAAAACTTCTTTGTAGTAAGTTGTTAAACAGTTTTTGAATCAATAAAAATTAACATTGAAACCAAAAAAAAAAAAAAATGATAGAGCTGGATATAGTATATAGGATTTGCTTGGCAGATATTAGAAAAGTTTAACCCATATCAGAAGTTGCAAGCGATCCTAAGTAGTATACAAGTGACATGAATAAATTAACATACGCTACTCTAACGGAAGAACATAGTTGTGAAGTACATGCCTAATCATGGGAGAGATTATTGGATCTTGTACATGTTTAATCGTGGGAGAGATCATTGGAATGCAGTGAAGCAGATTCTCAAATATTTAAAGGGTATAACTGATGTTAGGATTAAGATTGGTGGTCAGGAGTGTGGTTCAGTTGTGGAGTTTGTGTATTTAGACTATGCAGGTGATCTAGATGACAGAAACTCGACTACAGATTATGTATTTACTCTTTCAGGAAGACCTACCTATTAGAGATATGTGTTGTAGTATGTTATTGAAATGTCAACCACATAAGCCGAGTACATGGTAATGAGAGAGGCACAAAAAGGCACTATGGGTTCAAAGACTTGTAGGAGGTGTTGAGCAAGGTGGAGTTCAATTGATAGCCAAAGTGCATTGTTTTTGGCTAAGAATCTAGTGTATCGTGCAAGAACGAAAAACATAGTTGTAGGGTTCTTGCAATTAGAGAGTTAGTCGCTTCAAGTGCCATTTTTGATATGCTAAGGTGCATACAATAGGTTCAATGGACTTTTGAAATTTGGCGCATAGATCTTGTTAAAACTTTGTCAATACTTCTCGCAAGGCATGAGCTTGCTCATCTCATAGTTGTTACATATTATTTCTTAGTGAAATGATAAAAGGACCTTTTTGTCTCTTAATACAAACTGATGGAGAACGGAAGCTATAATAACAAACAAGAATGGGAACTCTAGGAAGATTCAAGTTCTTGACGGATCTTGCTACGACAATGGATCGTGAAGCTATACGATAAACGATAGTAAATCGTGTAAGTCATATAATCTAGTAAATCGTGTAAATTGTGTAAAACAAATAATGATTTATTGAAATTATATTTTTCTTTTGTCCCTCAAAATGTTTGATTTGATAAATCATATATAATACACAATATGAGAATAAGATTAGAAATAAACCAAGAGTCAATAGAGAAGATTGAGATTAGTTGTACTTATTCATTAACTAAAAGCTTGGAACATTATAGTTGTAAATGAAGTTAGATTACCTTTTGGGTTCTCGTTTGGAGAGTTATAGTGCATCAAACCATAACAGATAAAGATTTCATAAGGGTAAAACATCCTTCAACCAAACCATCATACGAATTAAGTGAAATCCTAAGAGAAACCCAGAAACAAAATTTCCTTCAGCCAATCAGCTTCGACCACATGAGATGAGAGAAGAAGAAAGAAGCTAGTTTAGCTTTGGTTAAGTGAATCGAAACATGAGATGAAAGAAAGAGAAACAATACCTTCAGCGGATTCTGATGATGGTGAAGACTTAGCTTTGAACCCAGAATCGAAAAACCCAGACCCACGATCGGGGAGCTTGTTTGAGGCCATATATTGGCTTGTGAAGGCGAAAAATCAAGGAGGAGCGATCACGATCAATGAAACCAGGCGGTTGTGTCATGTAGATTTCTGCAGTGAGTTGTCTTTGGAGGAATGCGTTGTTAACATCCATTTGTTTGATTTCCCATGGTTTCGTTGTTGCAATGGTTAGCACAAGTTGAACAGTTGTTGTCTTGATCACTGGACTAAATATCTCTGCGTAATCAAATCGATATTGTTGTGTGTATCCTTTTGCAACGAGACGAGCCTTGTAGCGTTCTAGAACACCATTGGATAGATACTTTGTTGTAAAAACCCAGCGACAGCCTACGATATTTTTATTTAGTCACGAAGGAACCAGATCCCACGTATGGTTAGCCGTGTGAGCATCAAATTCCTTTGAACAAGCACTACGCCAATTTTCATCTTTGAGTGCCTGAGTAATAGTTGTTGGTTTCGAACTCGGTGGTGACGGTCCTGCAACAGTAAGAGAGAGTTTCTTTATTGGTTTGGTAATATTGTTTTTAGCCCTGGTTCTCATTGTGGAGATTTTGGTTTGGTGGTTGATTTGGTGCAGGTGGTAGTGAATTAATTTGGAAGTGTTGGGTTGCAGTTTGGTTTAATGGACTGGTTTGGTTTGGAGTGGGGATGTTTTGTAGTGACTCGGCCTGAGTTGCAAGTTCCAACTCAGTTATAGGTTGAGCAGTGGGCTCATTGGCAGCAAGGTTTGGCTGGGTTGTGGATGTCGACCCATTATCAGAATGAGCAGTGGGCTCGTAGGTGGGAGGAGAAGAAGAAGGCGGTATAGCGTTAGATGGCAATTCCTGAGGTGGAGCGGAGGCGATGGTCGGAGACGGTGTTGCTGGTTCAGAGTGTAGGTCGTGTACGGGGGGTCCCTCACTTATTGCCAGTAGCGGAAGCCGTAACAGTATTGTGTGAACTGGTGGCATGTGTCGATGTTTAGTTCTTCAGTATCTGTGCATAGTGAAGGCGAAGACTGGGTGCGAAACGGAAATAACTACTCTTGAAATTGAACATGCCGGGATGTATAAAGACGGTCAGTGGGTAAGTGGAGGCATAGATACACACTTTGTGTTGTGGAATATCCAACAAAAACACACTGCAGGGACCGTGAATCAAGTTTGTGCGCAGCATACGGTCTCAACCATGAGTAACACGCACAACCAAAAATTCGTAGCTTCTCATAGTTCGGCGATTGATTGAACAACTTCTGGAATGGTGAGATCTTGGATAAGACTGGAGTTGACATCCGATTTATGAGAACGAATGATGTAGCGAAAGCATATGTCCAGCACTTAGTTGGTACCAATGCAGTGGACAAAAGCGTTAATCCCGTCTCAACTATATGGCGATGCTTCTCCCTCCGCTAAAACATTATGTTCAGGTGTGTGCGGTGGTGAAGTGAGATGGGAGATTCCATTTACCAACATAAATTCTCGCAATGCAATATATTCCCCTCCATTTTCAGAAAACAGTGTACTAATACTTGTCTTAAACCAGTTCTCGACAAGAGACTTGAAGAAGAGGAATGTGGATTTGACATCGGATTTTCGTTTCAGTGGAAATAGCATGTATATCTTGTGAAATGGTATATGAAAATGATGTGATATTTGAAGTTGTTGATATAAATTTTCAGTTCTTGCTATATCAATCACCTCAAAACACTATATTAATCATTATAGTATTCAAAGTTTTATCAATCCAATGGCTGTGAGTCTAGTCGAAAGGAATGCATACAAGTCAATTAAATTTGATTTTAAACTAACAATCTAAGTGACAAAAGAAAGCAAACAAGTGAGTAAATGAGAAAAGAGATTAAGCAATAGATAAGATAAAGGGCCTAAGATGAGGTCAATGAACTAGAACTATCAAGAGATGTTCTTAACTAGGTGCTTATCAATCACACAAGCAAATAAGGAAGGTTTAATGATCTATCAAGTAGATAATCATATTCTCATACAACTAACTTTATGCTAATCAAGTATTAATCCATTTCTCAATGTAAAATTTAAGATAGAATGCATTCAATCTCAATCATTAACCATTCAAGCAAGCCTTTACTCCTTAGTCTAGAACTCAAAACATTAGATCAATCATATCTCTAGGCAAATATCTCTTTAATCAGTTCCTAATCAAGAACAATATATAAATTGTGATTAAGAACTAATCAAGCATGCAAAACAAGTTCATTTGACTATTAAACACCTTAGACATCAATTTCATTGGCTAAGCATGCAAAAACTCTAATTAGGTTCTATCAAGCATTTTATCAAACACCTTGTGGGCATGAAAAAAGCTTAAGATCTAAATCAACAATTTCTTGTAAATCTAGCATAGTGATCAACCTAAATAGAAGGATTAACATTAATAAAGCTTTAAGCACCTTTAGATCATCCCTAATCAATCCATAGTCTACCTCATCTCAAAACCCAAAGAGACTACCCCTAATCATATTGATCCCATTAAAACCCACGAAGATAATAATGAAAATCATGATTAAAAAAAAAAGAAATTAAAAAGATAACAAGTATTTAATTAAAATAAAAATAAAGGTTTACAAAATGTTTAAGATTCAAAAGGGGTGAAAGAAAAATACAAGGAAGAAGATAGCTCTCTCAAAATAGGTCTAAAATAAGTATATATGGTGTTTAGCCACGTAGTGGCAAAATAGTAATTAAAACATGTCCAAGAATTGGCTCCATCGTGGGAGCCGTGCCAGATATGGTAAGGTCGATGGAACTCCATCAGCTTGCATGAGGCCGATGGTTTAATCTGATATAGTTACGGGCGATTGGAAGCGTGTAATGAGGAAGTTGTATCGGGCCATGACTATCCGATGTAATGAGGTCGATAGAGTCTCATCAAGTAGAGGTGTCCGATGTGGTAAGGTAAGGTCCAATGCGTGAAGATCGATGGACTCATGTCCGATGGGAGCAAATGTGCTTCAAAGGTGGATGGTTTGAGTTGGGCCATGATGGGCTTAGTGGATGATGCTAGTTTGTCTGAATGAGTCTGCATGAGTCTTCATCTCGTCACGTTGTTGTCATGTTGCTGCATGCATGGAAATCGCGGCTTGGGCTGGGCCTTGCTATGGTTGGTATGATCCCATGATACAAGCTGCTTCTTCACATATTTAACTCCATTTTATCTCGTAAGGTAACTCATTCCAAAGCTTCAAAACTCTTCTCCAAATGTCATGAACTCCTATTAAGCTCTTCTAAATCTCCAAGGCACCTGAAATGATCAAGAAAACACACCAAAGGATACTAACTCTAGCCTTATGATAACTAAACACCTAAATGCATGATTTCTTATAAAAAGGCATGAAAATGAATGCAATGTACAAAGAAACTATGCAAATAAAGATCCTAAAAACATATAAAATATGATACTATCAGTTGTCGACTGAAAGAATTGGTGATGTCCAAACATCCGTATAAACGTATTCCAGTGGACTTTGGGAGACAATAAAGGTTTGAGAAAAAGGCATTTTATGGCTTTTGTTAAGAAGGCAATCAGAACATGATAGCTGTTTTTGGTTTGAAGAGGAAATAGGAATTGAAAATTCAGAAACAATTGTGTTTAAAGTAGATAAAGAGGGATGACCCAATCTTGAGTGCCATACGTTGAAGCTTGTTTTTGGATCAGAGGATGAAAGCAGAGCCATCGCTTGTGACTTCGACACCGGACACTCATAGAGTTCATTTTTAGTTCGGCCTTGGAGTAAGGGGACCCCCGTAATGAGATCCTTCACCTGAAATGAGGCAGGGGAGAATTGAACAGATACATTATTAGTGTTACACAGACAATAGATCGAGATGAGATTCTTCTGTATATCAGGAACACATAATATTTTGTCAAGATGTAAAGGTCGAGTTTGAGAGGGAAGAGATGCAAAACCCGTGTGAGAGATGTTGACATTGGTACCATCAGCAAGTAGAACATCATCGCCACCGTTATACGCTTGATGGAGTGAGAGATTGTTAAGGTCTGACGTATATGATGCGTGTCTCCGGAGTCCAGCAGCCCGTTGTTCGCATCATATGAATTACCATTAACCATATTGGCTTGTGGTTGCCATGGTTTTAATGGGTTAGTGTACACATGAGTCGGAGATGTTTGCAGAGTCTGGATTTGTGGGCACCTCCTCGCGTTGTGTCCTTGTTGATTGCAGTATTGGCACTTGGCTAAATATGGTTTGTAGGTTCGAGATTCGGGGCGATTTTGATGTTGTGTTGGCTGCCAGTTGGAAGAGATGTTGTCGAAGCGTCGAGTGTTATTGTTGTTGTACCAAGTATTGTTGTTGTTCTTGTAGTTTCTGGAGCTGTTTTTTGGTGACGATGATGAGCATTGTTTGCGGAAACTAGGAACACAATGTTAGTGGGAGGATTGGCATTTGGCCAAGTCCAACGGTGGTGGTTGTCACTGCAAGAAGTTTCACTTCATGATTGATGAGACATTTATGAACCTCTGTGATTGAAGGAGTTGTATCCTTGCCTTCAATCTGATCCACGACAGTCTTACATTAGTCAAGCAGTCCTTAGAGTATGAGTTCGATTGAATCCTCATGATCATATGGTTTGCCAGGAATGGCGAGTTGATCAAGCCATTTAGTCACATCTTGAATGTAATCATCAATGGATTTGGTACCTTTTTGTTAGATTTTTGAGTTGAGCCCAGATTTAATTGATGTGTCCCCAACTCGGTTTAGCGTATGTTGACGCGAGTGTTGTCCAGATTTGTGACGAAGAAGTAGTGTGAGAGACAATAGTTTGGAGAGGAGTGGATATTGCTCCGAGAAGGGCATTGTAAATAAGCTTGTCTTGTTGATTCCATTTTGTGAATGTAGGATTGAGCGTGACGTTGTCACCGACCGTGATTGTTGGATAAGGAGCAGCAGTGGTTCCGTCGACATGTCCCGCAAGACCATATCTGATATGAGATGGTATGGATGGTAGAGAGAGAGATGGGCCGAGAATGGGGTGAAGAGATGAGTGATGATCGAATGGAACGAGAAGCTGGCCGAAGGCACTCTCTTCTCGTCAAGGGATGGTTGAATGGTGGTTTGTGAGCTACTGAACGTTAGGAACACGTATGAAGATCGAGGCAGCAAGAAAAGCCAAGCGTCCCACTCGTCTAAGGGGCAGCCGCACAGAGAGAGTGAAATCGAAAACCTGTAGGGTTTTTTCTTGGTTCTAACTTGCTTAGTGTTTTCATAAATCAGAAAGAGTTTTAATGTTGGACCAGAAACTAATGGGCCATCGAAAATTACCCAAACAAGAACAAAGACATAAAAGAAATAGAGAAAAGACCAAAAATGGAAGGTCTGGTGATAGGCTCGGGTTTTAACCCTATACTAAACTGCAAGTGCACAGCAATATCAATGTAGTATATAGGGTATCGAAATCCACAAAGACTCCGGTATTCAATAGCTCAAGAACAGGAATTTAACTAGGAAGAAAGCAATGTAATTGAATTAAAAGCGGTGCGAGAAAGTAAATCAGTAGCAGAGATTATCGGTTGTGAAAGCAAGTTATTAAAAGCGCTAAGTCTAGGGCGTTCTCAGGAAATCAGACAAGCAGACAGTTCATTCAGTAAGAATCTAATTAAGCACAGTTCTAGAACTCAAAACACAGATGTAGAATTAACCAAATTCCTTTGCGATAATTCTCTAAGTCTAAGTGCAGCAAACCAAACTTTCGTTTGCGAGAACTAACAGATTAAACTAGCATTAATTCCAGGTTTGATATGTTCACAATTATCCTAAACCAAACTTCCGTTTGCGCAAAGTTTAATTGCCCAATTTAATTAGTTCAGATTCCTAAACCCCACTTCCGTGACGTATTTAGCAACCTAAGATCTAGATTCTAATTGATCAGGTTAGAACTAGCTTTAAGCACAATTAAATTGAAGAACAGATATAGTTTGAATCCTTAACTGAAATTGAACAAGTCTAGCAAGTCATGAAATCCTATGTGAGAAACCCTAAACCTAACAAGGAATCTACTCAGACATAGATAATGAAAACATAATCATATGATGAATAAATTGCATAAAAGAATAAGAGTAAAAGGGGTTCGAAATCTTCTCCAAATACAGATGATGTAACAGGTTCAGATCAGCCCCAAAAGCTCTAAAAATCCTCTGCTCTTAATTATGAAAGCGTATCTAATAAAAACAACTAAAACTTGATTATATAGGTATAATCTCGGCCAGGGGCTTCTTTGTAAATATCAGGAACTTCTGGATCAAAGTGCAATATCTTGATTCTTCTAAACCGCCGAGTTTCGGCCCATCTCGCTGGTGCATCGATCGATGCTAGTGTGCAACGATCGACACCTTCCTCTGTTTCTGACAGTGAACTCTATCTCTCGGCCAATCACTCCAAAAATCTCCAAAATGCTCCATTATCTCCAATTCAGCTTCAAACCTGATTATACCTGTAAAAGACTCTAAAAGAACACAAAAGACACTAAAACACAACTATATCATGGCATAAAACCGGTAAAAACCATGATATATCAACTCCCCCACACTTAGCCTTTGCTTGCCCTCAAGCAAAACATAGAACTAAAGCTTGGTGAAGAGGTTTGAAACTCTTCAAAAACTCATTTCATCCTAGAAGCTACAATACTTAGATTCCCCTTAGTAAACCACTGAAAGAATCAATCACAGGATATCAAGACCAACATGTACTTCCCCCACACTTAGCAACTGTCCTAGGTAAACTCCACAATCACATTCAAGCATTCAAATTCTCCCTACTGACTTCTGCAAGTATTTAAGTGCGGTCTCACCTAAGGAGTATCGATCAAAGGGCACATGGATTCTTACCTTATCAGCTCTAGACCACCATACTATCTTTCTCTAGTCCCTTTCTTCTCTTTCCCTTCTTTAACAACTGATTTTTCCCCATTGGGTATCATTTTATTTTTTTTATCAGTGTTCTTCCCGTTATGGGGTGTACTTTGGACACATTCCATGGATCACATGAGAGAAAATAGTGTTTGCTACCCTTCCCATGACCACTTCGGAGTTACTAACTCATCCTCAGTTTATTATCTTTTTTTTTTTACTTTATAGAAGGGGAGAAGGGAACTAAATAGGATAGGTTGACAGGCTGTGTCAGAACTAACAAGGGAATCCGACACAAAGTATACCAAGCCCTTAGGTGAGAAATCTAAGTCAGTATTAAGGTTGAAGTCAGTAAAAGGATCCTCTGATACCTGAAGTGATGTGGGTGTTCCCAGTAGGTTGATCTGTGATGGGGTTTTCTAATAGTCATAGATAGATCCTGCAACTTCATCCCAATGGTTACTTAAGTTCCTGCAAGTCTTGTAAATCTTCTCAGAAAATCATAGTTTCTTACTTAAACAATTTTGACTCAATAAAAAATTTTTTTTTGAAAAACGGACTGACTCTTAAGAAAACAGAAAACAAAAGTCAGTAGCACCTCCCCCACACTTAAGACACACTGTCCCGAGTAGTGTCCAGCGAAGGATTGGTAAAAAGAAAATAAAAATTGTTAAAGTTCTGTTGAGTTCTGTCGGGTTTACCTCTGTCGCTCATGCATCGATCGTTGCACTAAGTGCATCGACCGATACTTGGCGATTTTCGTGTATGATCGATCGTTGCTCAGGACCTCAACGATCGCTGCAATGCGATTCCGATCGTGTTGTGACGATCGACACATAAGTGCGTCGATCGACGCACTGCGAATTCATCCGAGACCTGCAAACATAACTGCACCAGAAACAAAAACAAACGTAAAATCCTAACAAAAACACCAAAAATTAAGTAGAAAAACACCAGTACCTAATGGTGGGTTGCCTCCCACCCAGCGCTTGTTTAAGGTCAATAGCTTGACCGAACGGGTGGGAATTTTCAAGTACCAGGAGGTCCTGACAGAGACTTTTTCTGTCTCTGTTCAAGTCTCCTCATCCAAGGTGGTGAGTAGGCTGTTGCGGAATGCTCATGTCCAAGAAAAGATGGAGTGAAATGTGCTCCAGGATCTATAACCATAGTATTATCCAGCTGCTCAAAATCTGCGTCCCTTATGGTGAATGTCTGCCCATCTATCAGTGGCTTTCGCAGCTTATCCATCTCATAGTGCAGTGGTTCATCTCCCAGATGGAGGTCTATCAAGCTGTTCCTAACATCAATCAACGCTCCTGCTGTAGCCAAAAAGGGTCTCCCAAGCAATAATGCTTCATCCGGATCACAGTCATATCTCAGCACAAGGAAGTCTGTTGGAACTAAGTAGTTTCCAACTCTCACCGGAATGTCCATAAGGAGTCCTTCAGGAACTCGTATGGACTGATCAGCTAGGACAAGAGAAGTCCTAGTAGGAGTAAAATCCAACATACCCAGCTTCTCTGCCACAGAGTAAGGCATCAAACTTCCAGCAGCTCCTAAATCACACAGAGAGCGCCTAAAACTATCCTCAAAGATAGAACAATCCAGCACAAAGACTCCAGGATCAGGCAGCTTCTTCGGGACCTTAGTTAGCAGAACATCACTAATATGCTGAGGACCTATTATCACCCAGTCTTTCAGATCATCATCCAGAGGCAACATCTTGTTTAAGTACCTCTGCACACAAGGATGATAAGGTGGATCATCAGAAGTTGGAATTTCTTCCAATTCTTCACCAATCTCCTCTAGTTTCTTCAGTTCTTCAATCTCTTGCCTAATCACTTCAGACACAGAGGAGTGTTGTCTAAAAATCTGTTCGTAGATCTCCTGTTGAGTAATCTCAGAGGCTCCATTGAATAGGCGATCAAGCTCCAAGTCAGCATCTATGCCATTATCATCTGACAGTTCTGTCTGTTCACACCCTGCAACGACCGACACTAAAGGTGTGTCGATCGTTGCCATCCCGTCTGGTGTATCGATCGGCACAGATGTTGCATCGATCGACGCACTGCAGCAGATTTCACCCGAGAGTTTTTCACAAATATCCGAAAATTCTTGTTCTGTCACCAACTCAGCTGTACTTAGCTCAAATCTTTCACCTAGGTGAGATCCATCATTAATGTACACAGACCAGGCCTTAACATGAGTGTCTGCCACTCCTTTTCCCTTCAGTGAGTTGGACATCTGGTTCACCTGAGTGTCCAACAGCTTCAAGTGAGTGCTCATAGACTCAAACTTCCCATTGAGGTCTTCATAGACAGCGTCCAACTTCTTGTTGCAGTCCACAGAAATCTTGGTCTGACTCTCAATCAGTTGTTCCATCATAGCCTCCATTTTGCTCTCATGGGCTGTAGGTGCAGGAGGAGTCTGATAGGATGTAGATCCATAGGTTCTCTGAGTACCTTGTCCATAGGTCTTCTGAAAACCACCAGTCTGTCCTCCATTGGAGAATCTGTTCCCCTGTTGATTACTAAATCTATTACCTTGGAAACCAGAACCTCCTATGAAATTCACATCTTCTTCCTGAGTGTCCTCCTCAGTCTGAATCACCTCTACATCTTGGGGAAAGTGGACAGCTTTCTTACTTGTCAGGAGATTGTAAACTGTGTCCAATTTGGATCTTATATTAGCTATATCAGAATTCTCTACAGTTCCACCAGATTTCTTCCTCCTTTCATCCATTGTCTTGCAACTGTTGCTGCCAATCAGGTTCTCAATCAACTGCTTAGCTTGTGTAGGGGTCCTGGTGTTGAAATTAGCATTACTGGAATTATCCAGCGCAGTCTGATAAGGGAGATCTATGCCTCTGAAGAAGATACCAATCAGCTGTACTTCTGTGAATCCATGGTGTGGACAGTCACGCTGATACTGCTTAAATCTCATCCAGGCAGTCTTCAAGGGCTCCACAGCTCCTTGGGAAAAAGTGAGTATGTCCTGTCTGGACTGATCCGAGCGCGCATCATCATAAAAGTGACGCAGGAACTCACTCTTTAAGGCTGCCCAAGTAGTATACTGACCAGGTGCCAGTTGTCTCAGCCATGCACTAGCGTCTCCAGCAAGACTGTGCGGAAATAGCTTAAGGAACAGATAGTCCGGGCATACTCCTTCATACTTCATGCCAGTGACTATGTCCTCAAACTTGTCAATGTGATCCATAGGCTGCTCTGCTTGAAGACCATGAAAAGCAATCTGCCTCATCAGCTGGTAGTAGATGGTCTTTACCTCAAAATCATTCCTCTCAAAAGCAGGAAGCACTAGAGCTGCTCGGTTTGCATGAAACTCATCAGGTCTGTTGTAGTCAGCTAGTGTCCTCTCATGAACCACCATCTCTCTACCTTGGGCCCGTTCCTGACCCTGGTTTTGGTTATGCTCCTGTTGCTCAGGAGGGTCAGGGATCACTCGTCCATCAGCATCAATCCTCTGCCCAGCAGCATTGTAAGGATTGTTTTCCGGATCCCTCAGGACACCTTCAGCATCTCGTATCAAGATCAGACGTTCTCGTACCATTCTCTCTCTCTTTTCTCTTCTGATAGTCCTTTCTAGACGTCCAAGTTCCTCTAGTCCGAGATTAACCAAGCTCGAGTTCAGATTACTTCTCGTTTTCTGCGTTGGCATAAACTGTTTGTAATCGTCCAGTAACGATCGATGCTATCAGTGCAACGATCGGTTCAATATTAAATCGCCTAGTGTCGAACGATGCAAGGGTGCAACGATCGACGCAATGCGAAATTGGTACCTGCGACAGAGAGAAAAATCGAGAAAGTCAGTAACTAAATAAAATAAAAAACAAAAACGAAAACAAAAAGAAAAATCCTAGTAAAACCCTAGGCTCGAAGCTATCGAAGACTCAAAGATTCCCCGGCAACGGCGCCAAAAACTTGATAGGCTCAGGTTTTAACCCTATACTAAACTGCAAGTGCACAGCAATATCAATGTAGTATATAGGGTATCGAAATCCACAGAGACTCCGGTATTCAATAGCTCAAGAACAGGAATTTAACTAGGAAGAAAGCAATGTAATTGAATTAAAAGCGGTGCGAGAAAGTAAATCAGTAGCAGAGATTATCGGTTGTGAAAGCAAGTTATTAAAAGCGCTAAGTCTAGGGCGTTCTCAGGAAATCAGACAAGCAGACAGTTCATTCAGTAAGAATCTAATTAAGCACAGTTCTAGAACTCAAAACACAGATGTAGAATTAACCAAATTCCTTTGCGATAATTCTCTAAGTCTAAGTGCAGCAAACCAAACTTTCGTTTGCGAGAACTAACAGATTAAACTAGCATTAATTCCAGGTTTGATATGTTCACAATTATCCTAAACCAAACTTCCGTTTGCGCAAAGTTTAATTGCCCAATTTAATTAGTTCAGATTCCTAAACCCCACTTCCGTGACGTATTTAGCAACCTAAGATCTAGATTCTAATTGATCAGGTTAGAACTAGCTTTAAGCACAATTAAATTGAAGAACAGATATAGTTTGAATCCTTAACTGAAATTGAACAAGTCTAGCAAGTCATCAAATCCTATGTGAGAAACCCTAAACCTAACAAGGAATCTACTCAGACATAGATAATGAAAACATAATCATATGATGAATAAATTGCATAAAAGAATAAGAGTAAAAGGGGTTCGAAATCTTCTCTAAATACAGATGATGTAACAGGTTCAGATCATCCCCAAAAGCTCTAAAAATCCTCTGCTTTTAATTATGAAAGCGTATCTAATAAAAACAACTAAAACTTGATTATATAGGTATAATCTCGGCCAGGGGCTTCTTTGTAAATATCAGGAACTTCTGGATCAAAGTGCAATATCTTGATTCTTCTAAACCGCCGAGTTTCGGCCCATCTCGCTGGTGCATCGATCGATGCTAGTGTGCAACGATCGACACCTTCCTCTGTTTCGGACAGTGAACTCTATCTCTCGGCCAATCACTCCAAAAATCTCCAAAATGCTCCATTATCTCCAATTCAGCTCCAAACCTGATTATACCTGTAAAAGACTCTAAAAGAACACAAAAGACACTAAAAACACAACTATATCATGGCATAAAACCGGTAAAAACCATGATATATCATCTGGTCGCAAGAGAAAAGAGGAGGCCGGTCTGACTCTCTAATGAATGGGCCTCGGATCACCTCGTTAAAAACCTTGTGAAGAAAACCCATTTGGGACAAAACTTCACAAGGGAAAAAGAGTATGATCTTTATCCCAGAGGCAGACCGGTCAAAGAATCATCTGGCTCGATACAGAAGATCATGGTCGGTCTGTGCGTCCGGAGTATGGGCCAGGGCGTGATCTGATCAAATGGGCCGCTAGCATCAGTGTGGATCATCCTCCGGGCCAACTGGTTCAGGACAGGTTGTCCTTGGTCGAGATGGCCTAGCTGGATCGTGATGTCTTCTAGGCTTGTCCTCAAGATCAGATTCTCCATGGCATTGTTGAACTCGTCATGTATTTGTCGCTGTCCCGAGCGCGTCCTTGGTACATCTCGCGTTCTTGGTAGAGCCTGGTCTGTCTTGCTCGTCCAACTCAGTGTCGGCCAAGCTGATGTCCTCATCATTCCGACCCTCTTGAAGAGGTTCTGGCCTCAGAACGGTATCACCTGCACAATAAGGAGACAAATCAGCAACATTAAAACTCAACGATATGCTCATCTCACCTGGGAGTTCCAATTGGTAGGCGTTGTCATTGATCTTCTTTAGGACCCGGAATGGTCCATCTCCACGTGGGGCAAGCTTGGACTTCCTCTTGTCTCTGAACCGTTCGGGTCGCATGTGAACCCAAACCCAGTCGCCTGGCCTAATGTCGACCTCTTTCCTGTGTTTGTCGGCTTGCTTCTTGTACGGCTCCGTCCTCTTCTCGATGTTCTCCTTGACCGCCCGGTGTAGCTTGGCGACGGCCTCAGCCTTGCGCTCTCCATCAAGATTGATGAACTCCAATGCTGGCAGTGGCTTCAGATCAAGTGGCGTATCTGGCTTAAATCCATAAACAACCTCAAAAGGAGACATCTTAGTAGCAGAGTGTTTGGCACCATTATAAGCAAACTCAACAAAAGGAATGCAATCCAACCAATGTGACAAACGTTTACCAACCGTGGCCCTTAAGGGGGCTGAGAGAGTCCGGTTCACGACCTCGGTCTGTCCATCAGTCTGTGGGTGACAAGTGGTCGAAAACAGTAGCTTGGTACCAAGATTCCTCCACAACGTCCTCCAGAAGTGACCTAGGAAGATCGGCTCACGGTCCGAGACAATGGTCCGAGGCAGTCCGTGCAATCTGACCACTTCTTTGAAGAAGAGGTCGGCTGTCTGGGTCGCATCATTCGTCTTAGAACACGGTATGAAGTGAGCCATCTTTGAAAACTGGTCGACCACAACGAACATCCCATCCTTGTTCCTGATCTTAGGCAAACCAAGCACAAAATCCATAGAAATATCGACCCATGGTCGGTTAGGTATAGGCAACGGTAAGTAAAGACCATGAGGATGTGACCTGGACTTGGACTTAAGGCATGTGATGCACTTGGAGCAGAAACGCTCCGTGTCTCGCTTCTGATGTGGCCAATAGAACTGCTCTACTAGGACACTCAGTGTCTTGTCCACACCAAAGTGTCCCATCAGTCCTCCTCCATGGGATTCTCGGATCAGGAGCTCCCTCATCGATCCCTAAGGAATGCACAGTCGCTTGCCCCTGAACAGGAAACCGTTATGCAAGTAGAAAACTCCTTTCGGTCCTTTGCTACACTCCTGAAAAATTTCACCAAAATCAGGGTCAGTATCATAGTCTTCTTTAATGAGTTCAAACCCCAAGACTTTGGCCTCCATGGTGCTGATCAGCGTGTATCTCCTGGACAATGCATCATCTACCACGTTCTCCTTTCCCTTCTTGTACTTGATGATGTATGGAAAGGTCTCTACGAACTCAAGCCACTTAGCGTGCCTCCTCTTCAGATTTGTCTGTCCTCTCAGATGCTTGAGCGTCTCATGGTCGGTGTGAATAACAAACTCCTTGGCCAGCAAGTAATGCTGACAAGTCTCCAAGGATCTAATCAACGCATACAACTCCTTGTCATAGGTGGGATAGTTGAGCGTGGCTCCACTCAACTTCTCGCTGAAGTAGGCGACCGGTCGCCCACCTTGCGTCAGAACAGCTCCAATCTCTAAACCTGAAGCATCACACTCAATCTCAAACGTCTTATCAAAATCAGGCAAAACCAAAATAGGAGCATGGGTTAACAAATCCTTGAGTTTCTGGAATGCGGTCTCCTGCGATTGGCCCCATTTGAACGGGACGTCCTTCTTGATCACGGCGGTAAGTGGGGCGGCCACCGTGCTAAAATCCTTCACAAACCGTCTATAGAAGCTGGCTAAACAGTGGAAGCTCCTAACATGGCCGATCGTGGTCGGGGTCGGCCATTCCTCAATTGCTTTGATCTTTTCTTGGTCAACCTGTAAGACCTGCGAACTCACAACAAAACCTAAAAAGACAAGCTTATCAGTGCATAAGGTGCACTTCTTGAGGTTTGCATAAAGACCCTCCTGTCGAAGAGTATCTATTACTTGCTCAAGGTGCACCAGATGATCAGCAAAACATCGACTATAGATCAAGATATCATCGAAATAAACGACGACGAACTTACTGATGTAGGCCCTCAAGACCTGGTTCATGAGGCGCATGAACGTACTGGGTGCATTGGTAAGGCCAAATGGCATGACCAGCCACTCATAAAGGCCCTGTTTAGTCTTGAAAGCCGTCTTCCACTCGTCGCCTTCCTTCATTCGAACCTGATGGTACCCACTGCGTAGATCGATCTTAGAGAACACGGCCACGCCGTGTAGCTCGTCCAACATGTCGTCCAGCTGTGGTATGGGATGTCGGTACTTGATGGTGATGTTGTTGATGGCCTGGCAGTCGACGCACATCCTCCAAGACCTGTCTTTCTTAGGAACCAACAAGACTGGTACCGCACACGGGCTGAGGCTCTCGCGAATGTAACCCTTTGACATGAGGTCCTGCACTTGTTTCTCCAGTTCCTTGGACTCGGTCGGATTCACCCTATATGCGGGCTGGTTGGGCAGAGCCGCTCCTGGCACGAGATCGATCTGATGCTCAATGCCTCGTATGGGCGGTAAGCCGGCTGGTATCTCGTCCAGAAAGACATCCTTAAACATGTCCAACAAAGAAACAACTTCCCGGGGAAGCTAAACATCGTCTGAACACGAATGTAAAGCCTCCCTGAAGATCATTAGTAGCACCTGCGTGTTCTGAACAATAGCTCTAGAAACAGAATGTGAAGAAATAATTAAATTGGTCTTACGGTTCTTCTTATCCTTGGCAAGGTGTAGTTGCATCTCATGCACTTCATGTGGTGTAAGAGGCGCGAGCTGATACTTTCGCTTGTCGTGCTTGAACGAGTAATGATTGGTCCGCCCATTGTGCAAGGACTCCTTGTCGAACTGCCACGGCCGGCCGAGCAATAAGTGTCCAACCTGCATAGGAACCACGTCGCATACTACCTGATCATGATATCGCCCAATGCTGAAAGGTACGGTTACTTGATCCGCGATCTTGATCTCCATGTCATCGTTCAGCCACCGAAGTCGGTACGGTCGCGGGTGCTTAGTCACTTGCAGACTGAGCTTATCAACCATGTTCCTGCTGGCCACGTTAGTACAAGACCCACCATCAATAATAAGACTACATACCTTGTTGTTCACGGTACAGCGAGTGTGGAAGATGTTCTCGCGTTGAACCGTCTCGGGATCAACAAGCGCACTGAGAGATCTCCTGATCACCAATAGCTCTCTGGAGTCGGGATACTCTATGGGCGTCCCTGTGTCAAGTTCCTCCATGTCTTCATCCTCTTGTTCATCCTGAGACTCGTACTCACCGGATTCGTTCAAGATCATGATTCTCCGGTTCGGGCAGTCTCGAGCCATATGTCCTTTACCCTGACACTTAAAGCATGTGATATCTCTAGAATGGGACGTGCTAGGGGTCTTACCTGGGTCTGGTCGGTTGGGCTTAGACGTCTCAATGGTCGGTTTCTTGAACCTGGATTCAACTTCAACCGGTTTACCTTTGTCAACAGGTCGTGGAGCTGGCGCGATCCAAGGCGTATTGGTCCTAGGACTGGTCGTGGTCGCTGACTTCCGCTTGTTGTGATGCTCAACCTGTATATACAAATGCAACAACTCGGACATATCGTGATAAGGTTGAAGTTCTACCTTTCGAGCGATCCTTTCGTTCAGCCCGTCCACGAACTGGGCCATCAGAGTCTCTTCTGAATCGTCAAGCTCAAGTCTGTTCCGCAATTGCTCGAACTCTTCGAAATACTCTTCGACCGTCTTAGTTCCCTGCATCAACTTAAGAAAACGTTTCTGCAAATCTCTATGGAAATGGGCAGGAACATACCTTCGCCTTAACTGGAACTTCATGTCAGTCCACGTAGAGATCGGTTCGTACCGATGGCGCCTTCGTTCAGCAGCGTCCCGGTCCCACCATGATAGTGCATGTCCTGTGAACTGGGCCACTGCTAAAGATATCTTCCTGGCTTCGGGATATCCGTAATGGTCGAAGATGTGCTCCATTCTCCGCTCCCAGTCTAGATATGCCTTCGGGTCCACTTTTCCTGCAAAAGTAGGAGACTTTAGTTTGATATCATTAGGATAGGGACGTTGTACCTCTTGTTCTCGTATGCGTCCTCGGTGAATAGGGTCACACTGGTATGGGGGTCGCGGTCCGTGACGTCCGTCCTCAAACTCATCCGTATCATCGGCCGTATCGTCCAGTCGGACGTCTTGGAAACGTCCGAGTCGTTCAACTCGTCCGCGGTGCTGTACTGGTCGACGTTGCTGGTCATTCCGAGGATGTGGCCCCTCTGGTCCGTGCTGGTGCTCTCCTGGCCGAGGCTGAAAAGCGCCGGGCCGAGGCTGCTGATCTTCCTGCCGATGCTGATGCTCGCCGGGGCGCTCCAAACGGTCCAGTCGGGCTCCGATCGTCTGGATAGCAGCTGAGATCTGAGTGAGGTCAGTTGGGCCGCCTTTCTGGGCTCGTTCATCGGCCATTATGCCTGCACACTCAACAAAAAAAATCAAACGCACCAAAGAAGAGAAATGGACAGATCTAAAAGGAAAACAAATGCAACCAAATCGGAAAGAAGACAAAGCAAAACCAAAATTTTTTTTTTTGACTAATAATCTGAAGGTAAACAGTAAACAGTAAACACTAACCAAAAATCAAGAATGAAATTCACACTTAAATCAGGTTAGTATCCAAGCAAACAAACCACAATTACTCGAAGCAACGATCAAACAATGCAGCCGGTTTCTTAGCTTCTAGCAACCTGTTTTTTTTTTTTTCTTAAACTAGAACTATAAAAGGAAAGCTTAAACCGAGATTGAAATAAAGATATTGACCATAATTAAACCAATTTCAGATAAGTTAAACCGCAAACAATGGAAACCCTAGCACCCTAACTCGCGGCCGCAAGGAGAACTACACCCTAACACCACGATTTCTTAAGCCAAAAATTCTATGGAGTAATCAGCTTAATTCAAACACAACAGATGCTAGGAAAACAAGTAGGCAGCAAGCAAGCAATGGTTCAGTATTGATATTACTAGGCTGAGAAACAAAGAACTAACAACCTAAACTCTGGTTTTTTTTTGGATTTTCGGTTTTGGAAAGAAGGACAGCAAGCAAACAAGACTAAAACTAAGTAAAGGAGAGAGATAACCTGACTGGTCAGGAGCTTTTAGGCTCTGATACCAGATGATGTGAGATGGTATGGATGGTAGAGAGAGAGATGGGCCGAGAATGGGGTGAAGAGATGAGTGATGATCGAATGGAACGAGAAGCTGGCCGAAGGCACTCTCTTCTCGTCAAGGGATGGTTGAATGGTGGTTTGTGAGTTACTGAACGTTAGGAACACGTATGAAGATCGAGGCAGCAAGAAAAAGCCAAGAGTCCCACTCGTCTAAGGGGCAGCCGCGCAGAGAGAGTGAAATCGAAAACCTGTAGGGTTTTTCTTGGTTCTAACTTGCTTAGTTTTTTCATTAATCAGAAAGAGTTTTAATATTAAACCAGAAACTAATGGGCCATCGAAAATTACCCAAAGAAAAACAAAGACATAAAAGAAATAGAGAGAAGACCAAAAATGGAAGGTCTGGTCGCAAGAGAAAAGAGGAGGCCGGTCTGACTCTCTAATGAATGGGCCTCGGATCACCTCGTTAAAAACCTTGTGAAGAAAACCCATTTGGGACAAAACTTCACAAGGGAAAAAGTGTATGATCTTTATCCCAGAGGCAGACCGGTCAAAGAATCATCTGGCTCGATGCAGAAGATCATGGTCGGTCCGTGCGTCCGGAGTATGGGCCAGGGCGTGGTCTGATCAAATGGGCCGCTAGCATCAGTGTGGATCATCCTCCGGGCCAACTGGTTCAGGACTGGTTGTCCTTGGTCGAGATGGCCTAGCTGGATCGTGATGTCTTCTAGGCTTGTCCTTGAGATCAGCTGCTCCATGGCATTGTTGAACTCGGCATGTATCTGTCGCTGTCCCGAGCGCGTCCTTGGTACATCTCGCATGGTCGGAAACAAGTCGGTCAGCTTCTTGGTAAAGCCTGGTCTGTCTTGCTCGTCCAACTCAGTGTCGGCCAAGCTGATGTCCTCATCAATATCCATCAAGAAAGGAGTGGACTTGCAAGCTCCACATGATGTAGTTGGTGCTTGTTAGTTTGGTGACATGAGAAATATTGATGCTAAGAACAGACTCATTGTTAAGAGGAATAGCAACAGGGTTGTTGTTGTTGGTTGCAGCTATGGCGGCCGTGAGGTTTTGCGAAGAAGAGAAGAAAAACTGGAAAAGGAAAGAATATTTTTAGGTCTAAAGGAGCGTTAGCTCTGATACCATGTAAGGAATGAATATTTTTTATTGATATTGAAGAGTCTATACACTGATTTATACAAGAGTAAGGAGCTAAATAGAGAAGGAAACTAATCACAATAAAGACAAAATATACTCTTTACATATTTGCCTAATAAAAATCATGTTTGATGTTTCTAATTACTTCGATTTGGCATTATTTGGTATTTATCTCGGTAAATTCGGTCGTTATGAGCCAAAGCAATTACTACACTTTTGAATAAGTCAAAGAGATGTCTAATGAAACTTACTTGATTCATTGCTCTGTACAAGGAGCATCATCACTCCCCTCTCGGGCGTCACAGCTAGTTGAAGGAACATAACGTATTGAAGTTTCACTTTTGATATTGACCAAACCATCTGAGTTCTTGTCCACAACTTGCAGATCTTGAAATATTTTCCCAACTGGGATCACCAGTCTCCCACCAGGTTTCAATTGATCAATAAATGCCTCTAGAGTCTCTGGTTATGCTTCTCCGACATGTATAACATCATATGGCCCATCCTTTCCTTCCATCCATTTTGAAACAAACAACAACTCATTATATAAAAAAGAAAACATAACATGAAACTAATCTCGAAAACTTTGAACTAAATCTCACCACCAACGTGAACAGCTAGAGATCTTTTTAGCAATGGCAAAGCAGCACCCGCTTCAATGTTCTTGATGGAAGAGGCCACCAATTCAGGGATGTGGTTCACACCAACAAACACGTCCTTGGGATCCAACCATTACCGCAAAGCACGTTGTTCAGTACACAGTCCCTATAAAGATTGACCATATTCTTATTCAATGAAAAGCAAGAAGAAGTCATGTGATCCTTGATGGTGTTCAAGAACCCATCCCAACTTAGGTTGGTCGAACTTAATAAGAGGAACTACGGTTCTTGTCTTATTAAGTTCTAGGGCGGAGTGAAGGCGGAAAGTGAAGTTCTAACCCACACAAGATGTGATCTACTTGTGATATAGAACAATACTTTTGACTTGGATTCCTCAACAAGAAAAAGAAGAAAGGGAAAAGTTTTGTATGAAACAAAAACTAAGGTTTTTCATTGATAAAAAGCATGATTCAAAGTGAACTACATAGAGAGCTTATATAGCCCTTATTCTCAAGTTCTACTAGATGTGTAAGAGAGTTTCCTGGTTTCCAAACAAATATTTGCAAAGATCCCCAAATGGAAAGTTCCTCACATGGTAGGTAGTCGGTTTTCCGGTTAAGAAAAGTCTTCATGTGTTGGTTCTCCAATGCAATCCAATCCAACCACGAGATATTATGAGAGTATAAAGTTCCTTTTTAGTCTTCAAAGCACGTTCTTCATCTCCAAGAGAGGGCATGAGTAAGTTCTAGCCAAACTTGCTCTTTTTGGGCTAAAACATGCCAAGGGTCTTCTTGGGCCTGAATCATCATGGCCTCACTGGTTTCTTGGGTTCTCCTAGAAGGCTTGGCCTCAATAAACAACTGGGAATTTTGGTATTCATCTGGGTCGTGATCTAAACCGGTTTGGCCTTGGTTGGATGCCAAAATCGGTTTATCGGCTAAATCGGATCCAAATTGGACAGTCTTGAAATCGTTGATCTTTAGGTCTTCTAATCTGTATTCCAGGTGTTCTAAGGTCTCCTGGGAGTCTTCTAACCAGTCAAGTTGTTTGTCTTGGTCGCCTTCTCCGGTTTTGTGAGTTTGGTGAAGTTTGACCTTTTGGTCGCCGATGAGCTCCATTTGAGAGATTCCCCGGGTCAAGTCTTCTAACACTGGATCTGATCTGGATCTGATGTCCTCATCAAGAAGGAATGGAGAAACTAATTTCGAGAAAGAAAACAAACAAACCGGAGTTAACATCAAGAACACGCATTCCAGGTTTCAGATGATTAGGTGCTGATATGGTCACATTATAGCCAATAGACATGGGACTATCGACGTAAGCAGAGTAACAGTCTTGTACAAAGATGCCTTTGTCCACATCCTCCATAGCTTTAACAACTTGGTCAGACGTAATTACATAATGACTTTGCAGATTCTCCAATATAGCTTTGTTCTTGTTGATACTGTTTGGGGTCCAGAATTGCTATAACAACATAATCACACCATCAAGACAATAACACCACACAAAAAATATTATTGTTGGTATCAGAAACCATAACTGGATTCGGCCCGATAAGGTCCATCGGATTTATCACTTAAGACACTTGATTTAAAGAAAATCTCCTTCGGCCCAAGATGAAATACATTAGACCTCAACCTCAAAGAGTACGCTGCCAATCTGAAGGACAACAAACGAGTTGACCTTGTCAAAACAAATCAGCTAAATTAGCTCAATTTACTGAAGATCACAGAGGTCGTTTAGACCAGTATATCATGAGATATGCATGATATAGAGCCCGGCACAAGAGATGCCAAAAAGAGCTCAATTTCAAAAAAAAAAAAATTACACATTTTTGTACGTGAACCAGTTCTACGAACGTTTCATTTGAGATCCTCTTGTAATATTGTTATTATTTTAATTTAAGATAGTAACGAAACTCAATTTGTTTAGATAGTTTTTGAAGTATCGTTTGATTTTTGAGAATTTAGCCCATCGATTTTTTTCTGAAATTATAAATTATAAATGTGAATTTTCGGATCCACATCTATCTTATCACAATATGATTGATGATGGATAACTGATAAACAAAACGTTGAATTTTTAACTATAAATGAATATTAATACTAATTAGAATTAACGATTGATATTAGTGTATCTCAATCAAAACTTTCAGAAATGGAAAGAAAATCAAACAATCAACAATTTGATAAGTTTGAATCTATGTACTCAAACCCCACCAACAATATCAAGCTAATGAAAAGTACTCTTTGATTAATAATAAACCCAGAAACTGTAAAATATCAAACTCAAAATCTGAAAATAAAAAGTGACGTTAAACCAAAGACGATCTTATGACGATTGCACTGCAAGTCTCATAACGACTGAGCATATTTACATAAGATTTAGCATAAAAAAGGGAATGTGCAGAGAAACAGATTATTTATTTAGCCGAAAGGGAAGCTGAGCAAAGCCTCTCTGTCCCATAGAGTCTTTGCTCCCTTTGCCAGCTCAGCTCCAGTCAACTCCAGTGTTGACCAGCTCCTCATTGTGCGTTGAAGTCCTTGCTGCCTTCATCTTCTCCCGCTTATCTTTCTTCAGTTTCGTACGGAAATACACCTTCTGGAACATATCAATTACCCCACCCAACGAGATGCAGCTTGTTCTCAAGCTGAAAATCCGAAAACTGCTTAGCCAACTCCAAACCCGAAACCCAAGAATTATCATGACTTGGCAGACCACACCATTGCACCAAAACTTCCAAACACTCATCACTCGAGTAACGAGTATCCAAAACCTGTTCAGGAAGCACAATAAATTCACCAGTATCAGAAAATGCATTGGGTAGCGGAGTAAGCGGAATGTTCTATTCCACAGCCGCCTTTAACTGCGGAATGTGAAAGACGGGATGATTTTTCGAAGAAACAGGCAACTTCAAACGATACGCCACAGCTCCCACACGTTCAAGGATCTCGAAAGGACCAAAGAACCTAGCAGCCAACTTCTGACAGACACGCCTAGCCACATAAGCCTGACGATGTGGACATAACTTCAAAAATACCAACGAGCCAACATAGAACTCCAAACCACGACGATGACGATCTCCAGAACGCTTCATAGACTGCTAGACCTTAGAAAGCAACTCTCTCAAATGCTGCAGCATCAAATCTCGTTCCCGTAGCATCCCTTCAAGCTCAAAGTTCTGCGTGGAACCTTCCTCAAAAGCCAATAACGATGGAGGATCTCGACTTGTAAACAACTTTAAAAGGAGTGGTTTGGGGAGAAGAGTGAAAACTCGTATTGTACCAATATTTCGCCCAAGACAAATACTTGAACTAGTTTTTAGGATGACCAGAAGAAAAGAAGCGAAGGTAAGTCTCCAAACAACGGTTAAGTACCTCCGTTTGACCGTCGAACTGGGGATGATAGGTGGTGTTGTACTTCAGTTTTGTCCCTGCCAACTTAAAGCATTCTTTCCAAAATGCACTCAAGAAAACCTGACACGATCAGATACGATGGTAGATGAAAACCATGAAGCCGCACAATCTCAGTGACAAATTTCAAAGTTACATCCACGGTAGTAAACAGATGGCGCATCCCAATAAAATGGCCATACTTACTCAAGCGATCAACGACCACGAAGATGACATTAATTCCTGCAGAAGATGGCAACCACCAATGAAATCGAGACTGATGTCTTGCCAATCCGAGTAGGAATAGGTAAGGGTTAAAGTAACCCCGCCAGTGACAACTTCGAATACTTGTGAGTTTGACAAATACTTTGGCCACATATTGCTGGACACAAGAGCGCATATCTTTCCAAAAGAATGTCTGTTGAATGCGTTTAAGTGTCTTCAACACCCCCGAGTGCCCCCCACACATACCATCATGATATTCAGCTAACAACAATGGTATGAAACGCAACGAGGCAGGAATCACCAAACGATGTTTGAAGCGCACTCTCCCATCCACCAAAGAATATCCTTTTTTGATAGTTGTCCCAGCAATCAGTTGTTGTTTAATGATCTGAAGGTCCTCATCCTGCTCAATCTCTGCATAAATGTCTTGCAGTTGAAGAGCTTGCGGAATCATTAATGCCAACAATGAAGAACAGACACCGCCCTCAGGCTGTGACATTTGTCTAGATAAGCCGTCAGCTGCTTTGTTATCAAACTGAAAATGCAAGAGCTTAATGAACCATTTCTGATAGTCCATGGAGATCTCATGTTGTTCCAACAGAAACTTAAGGCTCTTTTGGTCAGTATGTACAATGAACCGCCGGCCCATTAAGTAGTGTTTCCACTTCACTACAGCCATGACAATAGCCATCAGTTCTCGTTCATAGATTGGTTTGAGTTATTCACGAGCAGAGAGGTTGTAAGTAAAGTAAGAAATGGGACGCATTTTCTGCATCAGAACAGCCCCTAAACCCATACCCGAAGCATCCGCTTCCACGACAAAAACTTCCTTAAAATTGGGCAGTGTAAGGACTGGAGCTATCATCATAGCGCTCTTCAAAAGATCAAAAGCAGATTGAGCAGCAAAGCTCCGATCATATTGATCCTTACATAACAAATCTGTGAGCGGTTTGGCAATAAAACCATAACCTTTCATAAAGCGTTGATAATAGCATGTTAACCCCAAAAACCCACGAAGCTCCTTAACTGTCCTCAGAGTAGGCTATTTTTGCATTGCCCCTGTCTTTGAAGGGTCTGTAGAAACCCCCTGACCAGAAATGATATGGCCAAGATAATCCACAGATTCGTGTCCAAAGAAGCTTTTTTATTGGCAAAGAGTTTCTGCTCCTCAAACACTGACAAGACCAAACACAACTGCTCTAGATGTTCCTCCAAAGATTTTCTATATATCAAGATGTCATCGAAAAACACGAGAATAAACTTACGAAGATAAGGCCAAAACAACGAGTTCATCAATGATTGAAATATTGCAGGTGCATTTATCAACCCAAATGGCATAACCAAAAACTCATAATTCACTGCATGAGTCCGAAAAGCAGTCTTCGCAACATCCTTAGCCTTCATCCTGATATGGTGATAACCAGAGCGAATATCAAGCTTGGTGAAGATCACTGCTCCATGAAGTTCATCAAGAAGCTGATCAATCAAAGGAATAGGGAACTTATCTGGGACTGTAGCACGATTCAAAGCCCGATATCAACACAAAACCGATGTGATCCATCCTTCTTCTTGACCAAAATAACATGACTAGAAAATGAACTAGTACTCGGTCGAATAATGCCCGACTGAAGCATGTCTTGTACCATCGTTTCCATCACCTCCATAGTAGCATGAGGATAGCGATATAGTCTCACCGACACTGCTGAAACCCCCGGAAGCAAAGAAATATTGTTCTCACTGCCTCGGACAGAAGGAAGACCCGTAGGCACCTCAACCCCCCCCCCCCCCCCCCCCCACAAACTGATCCAGAACTGCTTGAATGGCCGGAACAATCACTTGATAACCCAACTGGAGAGACCCCAACTCCACCGCAAACTCCCATTTAGTAACTGAAGATAGCACATCCATAGAGCTCAAGGAAAACTTACAACCATGTGGAGAAGGATCACTTTTTCAATGTTACCATCCTCCCATTATGCTTGAACCCAATCTCATGAACATCGCAATCAACTAAACACTTCCCCAACGGACGAAGCCACTGAACACCAAGAATAACATCCATTTGCCCAACTCCAAATAACAAAGTCGTTGGTCAAAGATACTCCCTGCACAAAAAAAACCAACTCGTCGACAAATACCCAAACCTTCAATCGTCACACTCGTACCCAACACCTCCAAATGTGAACTCTTGGATAACTACATCTTTGCCCGAGTGACAATTTTAGGAGCCACAAAATGACAACCTCTGTCGATCCAATAGCCCCACGAACCTTCATCACAGTAGGAATCTCAATACCCAAAAATGCATTAAGAGATAGTTCCATGACAATCGGAGGCTCATGTAACTCCTCATCAGACAACTCAATCATACTTTCAACAAGAACTTCTACCTCAAAACCATTCAAGACTGTCAAAATCTGCAAATGTTTATTAGGGCACTCATGAGTCTTCGGATAACGACCTTTGCACTTAAAACATATACCATTTCGACGCATATCATCCAATTCTGCCTCGGTATAACGCTGTCGCGGTCTTTGTTCATGAGAAGAACTCCCATATTGTGTAGAAGGATTCCACTTCTTAGCTGGAACGAATGTGGCTGTGGAACGTGTCAGAGACCAAGAAGAACAATGACCTACTGTTGGAGACAAACTTACTGATCCCACAGACTTACAAAAAGAATTGTCCTCTATACCCATAACCGCAACAATGTGTTGAGCCAAGCCCCAAGGTTCCTTATTTTAATTACCTCTTGCATCTCCGGCTTCAGCCCATTGTAAAAAATATGCTCCAGATTCTGCTCATCAACACCAATCACCACCGCCTTTAATTCCTCAAATTCATTGATATAATCAATCATTTTAACTACTTGCTTCAGTGAAAATAAACGCTTCCCAGATTTATCCTCCAGACGTTGACGAAATCGCGACAACAACCTGAGCTTGAACTGGCCCCAATCCGCAAAAGAAGTTTTATCCATCTAATAGTTAAACCAATTAAGAACAGGACCAACAAGACTAACATCGACCAATTGCAAACGTTCCAAGCCATGAATAATTACCCAAACGGAAATAACGCTCAACGCGTGCGATCCAACCATAAGGACTCATACCATCAAAGATCGGCATCTCGATCTTCTTCAAATGGCTCTCGTGAGTTTCGCAAGCCGGGTGATGAGAACGAAACCCATGAGGAATATCAAAAGAATCCGCCTTAGATGAAGAGTGGACAACCTGTAATGGAGCGTTAGATGATCCCATAAAATCCTTACCCACTGCTTTAACCGGAGTCCTATGTTGCACCGAGGCGGATACATGAATAGAAACGGGTACGGGAAGGGGGACAGAAAACGGCAAAACTAAAAAATTATAGATACGGGTACGGCATAGATAAGTCTATAAATATACATATAAATTTCCATAGATTTAATGTATACTTAATTATACCTTAAAAAATGTAGTTAAAACTTGAAAAATATAAAAATGTGAAGAAATATAACGATAAAACATATTTATTCAAGTGTAATGGAAGATCTACAAGCTCATTAGAGTAGAATAAGTTATTTAATAACAAAAACTCAATTTTTTATGTTTTGGAAACGTCCTATAGTATTATTTCTATATCTCATAATAGCTAGTGTTCTCAATTTATTTTTGATTTATTGGAAACGTGAGAGAGACGTCCCTATGCCGTCCCCACGAAGTACCTGTCCCCGAAACGTTACGGGTACGGGTACAGACAGCAAAATGCCGTCCCCGTGCTACATAGCCGGAGTTTGATTCGCCTCCACACGCAATATAATCTGCATCAACTGATCAAAGTGACGATCCACCACATCAAATCGGACCTCCAAACCAGCAACACACTTCTCGATCGAGGACAAACGATGATCCGCGACCTCAGAAAACTTCGTCAACCTACTCCACTCAGCTTTGAGGAAGAGAAGATCGTTGGAGAATTCCGCCATCGTATCCTCATACTTCGCCGTCGTATCACCATAATCAATCCGAGAAGCCATCTGGAAACACCGATCAGCTTAAATCGTGTGATAACAACCCAAATCGGCCTAGTCACCAGCACCAATTTGATAAGTTTGAATCTCTGTACTCAAACCCACCAACAATATCAAGCTAATGAAAAGTACTCTTTGATTAATAATAAATCCAGAAACAGTAAAATATCAAACTCAGAATCAAAAAAGGAAAAATGACGCTAAACCATAGACGATCTCATGATGATCGCTCTGCAAGTCTCAATACGTTGAGCAGAGAAACAGCAATTGGGCTCGGTGACACTTTTTGGCTCTGTTATTCGGCGCATGACACTTTATTTCGGTGTCATAAAGCACGTGACACTTCCAGCATGGATTTGTCTCATATGCCCCTGAAGAGAGACACGTCATCCTTCTTATGCGAGTGGGAGTTGCCTGATTCAGCCGATTAATTTCTTCTTATTTTATTGGTAATTAGACTGCGCGTGGGATAGTGAATTTTGTTTTATATTTTATATTTTATATTAATTCCGTTTTAAATTTAACTCTAGAATTTTAAATTTTAAATGGAAAAGGAAAAACCTTTCATCAACCTTCCATTATTCTTCGTGGGGAGAACTTCGGGAACAGAGGTAGAGAAGCAATGGCGAGCCGCAGAGACAACAGTGACGCATTCGCTGATTCCGGTTAGAAATTGATTTGAATGTTAATCGATTTTCGGTGCATGTATAGTGAACAAGTTTTTCTGTAGCGACTTGGAGTGTCCGTTTGTGTTCTGGGTTTAGGTTTTTCAATTGGAGGAATTTGATAGAAGTGATAATTCGTTCAATTTTGAAATTGATGTGAATGATTTTATTTGGAATTAGGGTTCTATGTTATTGTTGGGCAGGTTTTAGGTTTCCCGCTTGGTTGTATGTATTTGAAGGGAACTATTGTTTGTCGGATCTGATTCGAATCGGATATGAACGTTCTTTTCGTATATGGTCGTTCATAAAAACTGAAACTTATTTCTTTATGGTTCGTATGTACAGATATCCTTGATAAAGATTGCATACCACCGTTTGAGTATGATGACGATGTTTGCGACACTCGGCTACCCGAGAGGTGGTTTTGTCGGAATCACTATCCAACAGGGAGGAAACTTCATTCCTATTCTAAGACGGACTATTTAGTGGAATTATCTCTTGCCCTGAAAGATCACAAGGAGGAGATGGACAAAATCATGAATTCGCAGTTCGGGAAGTTATTCGATGTGCCTTTGAGGCGACTGGCTTTTTTGGGCCAATTGGTACATGGTCTCCTTACACGTCAGCTGTAATGTTATAGACGTCACGAGCGTTGGTTTATCTTCGGCCCTAAGCCGATAAAGTTCTCTTTAAGGGAGTTTTACCTAGTTACTGGATTGAAATGTGACCCCTACGATAAAAGCTCTCCGGAAGCAGCAGGAAGCGTATCAGAAGAACAGGAGGGGGATGCATTGAACCTTTCTGAGGAGCCGCCAGTTGATCCACCGCAAGGTAAATTAGGGACCAACCTTATTTAGTAGTAGAGAGTCAATCTGATACATCACCAACCTTATTTTGTTGAGAGCTGGTTGATACATATGTAAGTTGGCTTGTAAGTTGTGTAAGATGATTTAATAAACTGTATTTTCTGCTTTGAAACAGTTGCTGCAAGTCATTGGGACACATTGATTGCGGCGGGGCAGATGGGCAAAGACGAGAGTATCGATCAGCTCATCAACCGTCTGAAGTCAGGGGAACAAATGGAAGGAGACACGAGGTTGCAGCTAGCCCTTGTCATACTTGCTGACGGTGTGGTTGCAGTTGAGAATCAGAACGGAAAGGTTTCCCATAAAACTGTTGAACTTGTCAAAGATGTGGACAAGTTTTTATCGTACCCATGGGGTCGTAAGGCGTTTGAGCTAACCATGCTCAATTTCACGGATATGGTAAGGAATAAGGGAATGAAGGATAGGTTGACAATGCCCTCGATAAGCATGCGGGGATTCCCGATAGCAATTCAGCTGCTTGCCCTCGAAGCAATACTGGAGCTACAGGCTAAGCTTCCAAGTGCATCTGCTGAGTTAGACTTCACTCCTCGTTCATGCAGTGGCTTGTACAAAAAGAAGACTATCGACTACAAAGATCTCATCAACGTCGAGAGCCTTCCCGAGGTATGATACATGATCATTTAGACATGTTATAGTATGCTGCGTGAACGTATACATTTATTACATTATGGATATGAACGTATATAAGAACACGTAAATATACATCTGTGAACGTATATATCTACTTTTGTTGTTGTACGCGATGTTAATTGACAAAGCTATGCTACTTTTACAGCTTACTATAGATTAAAATCTTCATGCTTCCGGTGAAGAAGTTGATCCTAAAACGTGGGAATGGAGTGATGATGACGAGGAGGAGGATGAGAGCATAGCTTACTTGGAGGCAATCCTGAAAGAGGGGAATGCGTCTATACAGCTAAATCGGAGGTCTTGGCCCGGAGGAGACAGATCGTGGCCTAGGTTGCTGACTCTAGATGAGATGGAAGTGTATACGAAGAACAAAGAAGAGAAAGAACATAAGAAGAGTGAACCCAAGGGAAAGGGAAAGAAGAGAGCAAGGAGCAGCGCTGATGTCGGTGGTGTCGCAGGTCCTTCTGCCAAGAGGAGCTTATCGAGAATGGATGAAGGTTGGTGGGTGAATGAGCGGGAGGCGGTGATTAGCGAAGCCATAGCAGAATCAGTAGGATGTAGCAAATCTTCATGGGTGCATCAGTGGCGTCCGGAGGTGGAAGGCATTGTCAAGAATGCCCTTGATACGCTTATCAAAAAGTACCACTTAGTTAGGGTGGATAAGAAGCGGGTCATGGAAAGTAGACAGGACCACGTGATTCCAGGCGATGGCATGGCTATCCCTGATCCTAGTGTGAAAAAGAAGGAAAAAAACGGGTACATTTTGAACCTGAGGTGCTGAATGGGGTCGATAGTCCAATTATGGAGGGGGCCCAAACGGGTCGTGGCAGTGGTAGCGTTGACTCTAGAGCCCGGTCTAGGCGTTCCTCGAGAATGTTAGATTATGATGTTTAGAATAAGAATGTAACTCAGATTGAAGAGAGATTTAAGAGAGATTGAAGAGAGAGAGCTCGGGACCCGATTAGGGTTTCCGAGCCGTTTAGAGAGAGAGTAAGAGAGATAGCTTATTGTGAGAAGTAGAACTCTCAATATATATTAACAAGTGATGTTACAAGGTATATATAGAAGGTACAACTAGGTTAAGGAACTAGAGAGAGAGAGACAACTGAAACTTGTTTGGTGAGATGTAGGTGATTTGTTGGTGAGAGTTAGGTGAGTTGTTGGTGAGACCAAATAGTTCCAAATAGTAGTCTTCAAATAGTAACTCCCCAAATAGTGTAGAACCGAGATTAGTTCCTTGTAGTTCAATGCACATGTCTAACTTGTGATCTCCAATTCAATACTCCCCCTCAAGCTTGAATTCAAGGATGAATCAAGCTTGGAGTGACAATGGAGATCTACCTCATTAAAAACCTTCATGAAGAAAACCACTTGGGATAAAACTTCATGAAGGGAAAAAGAGTGTAGACTCCATGGCCTTAGAGGATTCCGGGATTTCCATGAGTCCAAGCTTGGTGTGAATGGACTCACACACCTTCAAGCTAGCTGCCTTGGTGAACACATCTGCTAGTTGTTCTTCACTTCTTGTGAAGCAAGGTAACACAACTCCTTGCTCAATCAACTGCCTTACTTTGTGGCAATCCACTTCAATATGTTTAGTCCTTTCATGGAAGACTGAGTTTGAGGCAATGTGAATGGCTGCTTGGTTGTCACAATGCATGGTGATTGGTTTTATCTTCTCAATCCCCAAATCCACAAGAAGAGCTTCGATCCACACCAATTCTGTTGCTAGCTTCCTCATTGCTCTATATTCAGCTTCAGCACTTGAACATGACACTATCTTCTGCTTCTTGCTCTTCCAAGTGACAAGATTTCCTCCAATGAATGTGCAATATCCAGTAGTAGATCTCCTGTCCACTCTATCTCCTGCCCAATCAGCATCACAATACCCAACTATCTCTGTACTTTGATTGCAACCCATCCAAATGCCTTGACCAGGAGCACCACTTAGATATCTGAGTATCCTTTCAACCATATCCCAATGATGCATCTTTGGTGCTTGCATATGTTGGCTTACCTGGTTCACTGCAAAACACAAATCAGGTCTGGTTATGGTTAAGTAAATAAGCTTACCAACCATCCTTCTATATTGGGTAATGTCCTCAAATGGTCTGTCTTCAAGCTCCCCCTCTCTTATGACTTTGTAGCCTTCCTCCAATGGTGTCTTAGCTGGTTTTGATCCAATCTTTCCTGCCTCAGATAACAAATCAAGTGTGTATTTCCTTTGAGATAAGAAGAGTCCATCATTAGATCGACAAACTTCTATCCCAAGGAAGTACTTTAGAGTACCAAGATCTTTAATATCAAAAACAGATTTGAGATAAGCTTTAGTTTCTTGTATACCTGACTTGTTACTCCCTGATATGATAATGTCATCAACATAAACAAGGATAACAATGATACCTTCATGATCTTGGAGAGTGAACAATGTATGATCTCCTTCAGACCTCTTGAAACCTCTTTGCATAAATGTTGAACTCAGCTTGTGATACCAAGCTCTAGGTGATTGTTTTAACCCATAGATGGCCTTCTTGAGTCTTAGTACTTTCCCTATTTTAACAAGGCTTTCAAGACCAGTGGGTGGTGTCATGTATACCTCATCTTCAAGCTCCCCTTGAAGGAATGCATTCTTGACATCCATTTGCCAAAGTTCCCAATCAAGATTTGTTGCCAAAGACAAGATGATCCTAACTGTGTGAAGCTTAGCTACTGGTGCAAAGGTGTCCAAGTAATCCTTTCCATAAGTTTGAGTGAAACCTCTTGCAACCTTCCTTGCTTTGTATCTCTCCACTTCTCCATTACTTCTGTATTTGATGGTGAAAACCCATTTGGAAGTCACTGCCTTCTTTCCTCTAGGAAGTTCAGCTTCATACCAAGTCTCATTGTTGTCCATTGCTTTTATCTCTTCATCCACAGCCTGCATCCACCTCTTATCTCCCTTTGCTTCTTCATAGGTTGTTGGTACATATTCTTGATCCAACTTCCCAATGAACACTTGATGCTCCAATGGTACTTGAGCTAAACTGCAAACAGCTTGAATGGGATGAGCTACTGCGTTGCTGTTGAAGAAAACCATTTGCTTTTTCTCCCTTGTACTTCTTCTTAACACTTGAACTTGTTGCTGCTCATTCATAACCGGCTCCTCAACTTGATGATCCAACTCCTCAGCTTCTTCAACATGTTCTTCCTCATGTTTCTCATGCTCCTCATTTTCAGCTTGATCATGTGCAGAAGGATCAGCTACTTGCGGTTCTGGAGCTGATTCATGACTGTCCCCCTCATGATCAAGATGGGAATGTTGAGGAGTTTCTGAAGTTGGAGCAGGGACTGGAGTGGTAGGGTTTGTCTTGGCCGGTTGCTGAGGCATACTAATACCCAAGTGTTCCATGATCATCCTGAGGTTAGCTGCTCTGTCTGATTGAGAAGTGGGAAGATCCTTCAAGCTATCCCAATTCTTTTCATCATAGAAACTCCTTGTTTCCATAAACTTCACATCTCTTGAGATTAAGACCTTCCTTGTTTCAGGTACATAACACTTGTATCCTCTTTGTGTTGTGGAGTAACCAATGAACATAGCTTTGGTGCTCTTAGCATCCAGCTTATCCCTTTGTTCTCCTGGTATTAACACAAAGCAAATACACCCAAACACACGTAAGTGATCAACTAATGGATTTGTTTTGTTTAGTACCTGAAATGGAGATTGATCCTTAAGAACTCTTGTGGGAGTTCTATTGATCAAGTAGCAAGCAGTCATGACTGCATCTCCCCAAAACCTCTTAGGAACATTCCTGTAGAACATCATGGACCTTGCTACCTCCATTAAGTGTATGTTCTTTCTTTCAGCCACTCCATTTTGTTGTGGAGTATAAGGACATCTTGTTTGATGGAGAATCCCATGTTTGGACAAGTGTTGTTTGAAAGCATTGCTTGTATACTCACCACCATTGTCTGATCTAAAAATTTTGATCTTACCATTGAAATGATTAGTAACATGATTTTGAAAGTTCATAAAAGCTTCTAACACTCTATCCTTAGTTTGCATCAATGTTATCCAAGTATACTTAGATTTTTCATCAATAAAAGTGACAAAATACTTATGGTTCTCTCTAGACAAACAAGGAGCAGTCCACACATCAGAATGAACAAGATCAAAGCAATTTTCATAAGTAGTTTTAGAAGTTGGAAAAACAGACTTGCAATGTTTCCCAAGAATACAAGCCTCACATTCATCATTTTTAAACTTAACAGAAGGTAATAGAAGCCCTAAAGCCCTTGAGTGTGGATGTCCTAGTCTAGCATGCCAAATAGAGTCATCCACACTAACACAAGTAGATAAAGCAGTAGATAAAGCAGGAGATAATTCAGAAGAGGGATTAGTGTCTTCAATCATGTAGAGTTCATCCTTGGTCACACCTTTCCCAATCAACTTACTTGTTCTAATATCCTGAAACACAACATCATTAGGACTGAAAACAACATTACAATTTAGATCAGTGGCTATTCTTTTAACAGATACTAAGTTGGATGTGAAACTAGGCATAAAGAAAGCTTTGGATTCTTTATCAAATAATTTCAAATTTCCTATGCCTTCAATTGGAATTTTATCACCATTTGCAATCACTACACATCCTAAAGCTGGTTTAACATTTTCTATCAACTTAGGGTCACTGATCATATGGTGAGAAGCTCCAGAATCAATAATCAAAGGTCTGATTTTATTTGATGCAAAGAGTGAAGTACCAAGGACCTTACCAGAGTTTTCCTTGAGGGCTTTGATGAGTGCCTCAAGGTCTGACCTTCTTACCACATCATTAGTCATAGCTGGAGCTTGATGAACCACCATTGCTCTCCCTTCATCACATTGCTGCATAGAAGAAGAACCTGGTCCAGCTCCACCATATGAGTAGTTTGCCCTTTGATCCTTGAACCGGTTGTTGTGAGATGATGGTCTGAGGTTTGGGTGAAGGCGCCAGCATCTATCTTTCAAGTGTCCACTCTTCTTGCAAAAATCACATATCAAGACTCCTCTCTTGTCACCTCCATAGCTCTGCCTTTCCTCAGCTTTAAACACTCCTTTGTTGGCGGTTACCAACTCTCCTTTCCCTTTGAACAACCCAAATGAGCCTTGCTCTTTTTGAATCTGTCCACACACATCATCAATATCAGGGAGAGTATCTGCCCTTAGGATGTGTTTAATCAGCCCATTGTAGGATGAGTTCATGGTGAGTAGAAGAGCAAAGACTTTATCTTGTTCTCTTCTTTCTTGCAACACCAAAGGATCATTGCTTGGTGGTCTTAGCATCTCCAACTCTGACCATAGTGAGCTAAACTTCCCAAAGTGAGCTTTAAACTCCATGTCTTCTTGTTGGAGATTGTTAATGGACAGCTTAACTTCAAAGACTCTTGTTAGATTTGTTTTGTTTCCATATACCTTCTCGATAGTATCCCACAGCTGCTTGGAGGTCACGCAATAGGAGTATGCTTCCAATAGGTGCTGGTCAAGTGAGCTTTGGAGAGTGGAGAGGACATGTTGATCCCCTTGAAGCCACGCTTCTTCAACAGCTTCAGTTGTCTCTTCATGAGACTCACCTTCTTCTTTAGCCTCGGTTTCACCTTTAGCCTTCATCACCTTCTCTGGAGCCGTGCTCCTCATGATGTACTTCCATAAACCTCTGCCTCCAAGAGCAGACTTCACCATCCTGGCCCAAACAATATAGTTGGCACCTTTCAAAATCACATGAATGATTACCCTTGAGTTCTCCATTGCTTAAAACCGGTTTAATGCAAGGAGGGAGTTTTCAAGTTAAGTGTTGAAACTAGTGTGTTCTCAATTCACAGAGAATGCACACAATAATGAACGAGTTTAAAAACAAGTTACAATAGCAATAGTGTTCAAGAACAAGCTATCAAGAGTGTAAAAGAGCCGGTTGGTATCAAGAACTTTTAGAAACAAGTTTTGAAACCGAGAGTAACAAATTTTGAAACAAGTTTTGAAACCGAGAGTAATAAGCTTTATAACACAAAGTATGAATCAGCTTGAGAGCTTTTAGAGTGTTCAAAAACAAGTTTAAGAACAGGTTATAAGAACAAGAAAGAGCCGGTTGTAAGAACAAGCTTTATAACCGAGAAGAACAAGCTTTGAAACATGTAACAAAAACAAAGTATGCGGAAATGAATAGGTCTTAGGAGCTTATAGCTCTGATACCATGTTAGATTATGATGTTTAGAATAAGAATGTAACTCAGATTGAAGAGAGATTTAAGAGAGATTGAAGAGAGAGAGCTCGGGACCCGATTAGGGTTTCCGAGCCGTTTAGAGAGAGAGTAAGAGAGATAGCTTATTGTGAGCAGTAGAACTCTCAATATATATTAACAAGTGATGTTACAAGGTATATATAGAAGATACAACTAGGTTAAGCAACTAGAGAGAGAGAGACAACCGAAACTTGTTTGGTGAGATGTAGGTGATTTGTTGGTGAGAGTTAGGTGAGTTGTTGGTGACACCAAATAGTTCCAAATAGTAGTCTTCAAATAGTAACTCCCCAAATAGTGTAGAACCGAGATTAGTTCCTTGTAGTTCAATGCACATGTCTAACTTGTGATCTCCAATTCAATAGAGAATATCTGACTCAGTCGGAAGCACGAGTAAAAAGCAGAAGGGGAAGAAGCAGGCGGTAATGTTTTGTGAACCCGTAGAAATCTTTATGAACGTACATTGGTTGTTATTTATTGATCTGACCTTTGATGTTTAATTTGTACTGGAGACTTCTCTTAGCCCCGGTATGAGAGATGTTTTGTCGGATGATTTTGTTGATCAAAGTCCCAAAACACGTGATGGGAATGCTGCTAGAGGTGGTGTGGCCGTAGCTGCTTCTAAGGCGGCTCCCAAGAAGAAGAATCGTAAGGCCAATTCTCTGATAAGCAAGAAAAAGCGTTCTGGAGAGCATGCTACTCTTTCTGAATCGCCAGTACAGCTCCCTGCTGACGAAGGCGTGCCGGATAACGTCCCATCGGATGAGTTGAACGAGGCGGCAGAGAAGCTCCCTTCTGATGTAGATGGAAATCAGGCGGCCGAGAACCTCCACAGAGGGATCGAGACTGTACGTATTTAAGTTAAAATTGTGAACGATCATATATTTTTGTGAACGTGCATTAATGGACTTGTGAATGTTCATTCAATAGGAAGATGCTGAGCTCGTTGGAAGATCGAAGTCTTCGGGCATGGAGCACGAGACGAGACATGAGTTGAACGAGGCGGCAGAGAAGCTCCCCTCTGATGCAGATGGAAATCAGGCGGCCGAGAACCTCCATAGCGGGATCGAGAATGTCCGTATTTAAGTTAAAAGTGTGAACGATCATATATTTTTGTGAACGTGCATTAATAGACTTGTGAATGTTCATTAAACACGAAGATGCTGACCTCGTTGGAGCATCGAAGTCTTCGGGCATGGAGCACGAGACGAGAGATGAGTTGAACGAGGCGGCAGAGAAGCTCACCTCTGATGCAGTTGGAAATCAGGCGGCCGAGAACCTCAATAGCGGGATCGAGACTGTACGTATTTAAGCTACAATTGTGAACGATCATATATTTTTGTGAACGTGCACTAATAGACTTGTGAATGTTCATTCGACAGGAAGATGCTGAGCTCGTTGGAGCATCCCAATCTTCGGGCATGGAGCACGAGATGAGACATGAGTTGAACGAGGCGGCAGAGAAGCTCCCCTCTGATGCAGATGGAAATCAGGCGGCCGAGAACCTCCATAGCGGGATCGATAATGTCCGTATTTAAGTTAAAAGTGTGAATGATCATATATTTTTGTAAACGTGCATTAATAGACTTGTGAATGTTCATTAAACAGGAAGATGCTGACCTCGTTGGAGCATCGAAGTCTTCGGGCATGGAGCACGAGACGAGAGATGAGTTGAACGAGGCGGCAGAGAAGCTCACCTCTGATGCAGTTGGAAATCAGGCGGCCGAGAACCTCCATAGCGGGATCGAGACTGTACGTATTTAAGCTACAATTGTGAACGATCATATATTTTTGTGAACGTGCATTAATAGACTTGTGAATGTTCATTCAACAGGAAGATGCTGAGCTCGATGGAAATCAAGCGGCCGAGAACCTCCTGAGCGGGACGGAGCAGGTACGTACATAGTATAAAGTTGTGAACGTCCATATCTTCTTATTTGTGAACGTGCACTGATAGACACATGAACATTCATGCCACAGGAAGATGTTGAGAGGGATGGAAGGTCGAAGGCTCTTGGCTTGGATGACGGATAGTCGGATGGGAGGAACGAGGCGGCAGAAAAGATCCCTTCTCATGGAGATGGAGATCAGGCGAAGCTTCCTCGCGCGATGGAGACGGTATGGGCTTAGTCTAATTTGTGAACGATCATGAATTTTATGTGAACGTGCATTAATGGACATATGAACGCTCACCCGACAAGAAGGTGTTGGGAACGTTGAAATTCCGATGCCTAAGGAGAAATATGGAAAACGCAAAAAGCATATCCATGCAAGATCGTCAAAGAAGAGGAAGTTGTCAAAGGAGGCTCTTGATAAGGTATTTTTTTCTCAAATGATTATAAACACCACAAACGTATCTATATCGGAGCGTCCACTATGCGAACGGCCCATAATATTTGTGAGCGTTCATTAACGAATGTATGATCATGCACCCGTCAGGAAGCAGGACAGACTGCGGTTGCTGACGAAGCTGGCTCCACTACTGACGATGTGTCTAAGAAGAAAGAGACCACTAAAGAGCCGCTTGCCGCAGACCCGTTGACCGCATCGTATGAGGACACCCTAAATCCGCCGGTTCCTTCCATAGCCCCGGTATGAAGCATATCTTCGAACGTACAATACAGCCATTATACTAACACTGTTTTGCAGAATCCAGCTTGTCCAACTGTCGAGGCTCCTGGTGCCGCAAACACGGACGAGCAAATCGCCCAGGATGCCATGATGGAATTGGTATAGAGTTAACATATATCTGCGAACAAGCAGACGTAACTATGAGCGTACACTTATGAAGTCGAAACATTTGTTTTGCAGGCTGCAGATGCCACAATGGCCCGTAAGCCGGTTGGGCCAGAGTGTATGGCAGATCCACTAAATGTGCAAGATTCGGGCTTCACATCAACGAACCGAGAAAACAAAAAAGCCCCTCCGGAGGAGACTGTACGTGTCTAGATATTAGTGTGCACGATAAAAAATGGCACTGTGATCGTTCACTCAGCTGAATATGAATGTTCATACTGTAGGAATCTGTTCGCGCAACTATGCAGGATCCACACGAGGATGCCACTAATCCTGCATGTCCCCTTGACGTGCAACCCTTGAATGTATTTCCGGTAATCGACTTGGAAGACGGGGAGTCATGCGACAGGGAATACCCTCGTAGGGGAGGCAGACCAAAAGCCCGGAACCCTGTTTATGACTCCCCATTTGTCAATCTGTTTAGACCGAAGAGATTAGGTGAACCAACGATACCACCCCTCTACGATGTAACATCCGATGATACACAGGCTTCTACCGAGGCCGCCTTGAGATTTGTAGGTGAAGAGTAAGTTATCAACACCCATTCAGCTAATTTATTGTTGTCTAACTATTTTTCTTGTGATTAACACAAAGCTAACATAATTCATGGCAGACAAATCACATTGCGTACTGGCCAAGTTTTGACTGCCTCGGCGATCCACGAAATTGGGGATTTGGGTGTCAATCTGGATTATGTGGTTAGTTTAATTAATTTTTTCATGAAATGTTCAGTGACTTTAAGTAATAAAGTGGTATTGTATCTATAACTTAACATATGTATATGCACAGCAAATGCGGGTTCTGTTGTCGCTGGTTTGGAATAGACATGAAATGGCGTATCGTACAGCCCAAATAACTATTGCGGATTCTCTGTTCGCGGATACGTTGTTGAGGACCTTTGGAGAATTTGAAACTGGGTACTTTGAATCTGGTTATGGGGAAAATGAGTTCGTGTTCAAGTGGCATTCTCTCTTGGTTGAATACGTATCGGGTTGTCAAGATAATGGGTTGTCCCAGCTCCGTTGGGGTACAGATGCGAAAACCATTTACATGCCGATGCGGTGGCATGATGATAGGTGGGTTGGCCTGATTATAAACGTACAGTCCAGAAAGGTGGAGTTGTTGGACACCGGGCTCGGTGACAGCAACAGCGAAGAGGTCGCAAGTTCAATGGTACCATTCACGACGATGCTACCATATCTATTGAACCAGATAGGGAGAAGGAGGAAAATCACCAAACCCATTGGTCCTTAGAAGTATAGGATACGTGATCACGTGGTTCAAGACATAGATCTTGCTGATAGTGGGCCGGTAATTGTCAAGTTGCTCGAGATGCTTAGCAGCAACTGCAGCAAGAACGAGGTTCGCTCGATTAATGAAGCAAGTGTTGCCGTAATTCGGGCCAAATTCGCCAGTGATGTGATCAACAATCTCGTTTAGATGTGCAGTTAACATGTGTAGCACGTGACACGTTATTTTTATTTTTTTTTGCAACATATGTCCCTTTTAGTTTCACTCCGACGAATGACTTCCTTTCATAACATATATCTGGACTTCTCGTTCCGAATTGCAATTTCGTGTCAAAATTTGAATGTGCAAACGGTGATATTTGAATGTGAACGTTCATCTGCTAAGTCGAACGTTCATAACGTTAATAGCGAATGTGTGGCTGTTGAATAAAGTGTAGAAGATTTAGGTCACGTCATTATTTATTACTTTCATCATTTCCCATAAGAGGGCATTAATGACTCCGTGTTTTAAATCTGGCATAGTCGGTATTAATATGGTCATATCAGTTCACATTTTAAGAAACTCGCTAACCATAAACATATTCCAGGTGTGTTGCTGTACTGTAGTAAAATGCTTGAACTACCAGAACCCCTCCAGATTGACGTCATCAATCGGCTCGCTCAATCAAATGACATAGTTGACCTTCTAGCCGTTCGTTCCGTTTGCAAAAATCTGTATGGGTTGGCTAACTCGTCTGAAGTACTGAAGGTGGCCAATATCGACCACTTTAAGTTCAGAGCGCGGTATGTCCGCATTGGAAGCACGGGCAGGGCTTTCTTTGAAAGGTAACATAAGATGATGGAGCTAACGAGTATTTAGGTGTACTTAGGAGTACTTTCTATAAATAAGGCTATACATGTATGAATGTGGCAGGTGCCTTAACGCGAGCAATTCAACGGCTTTACTGATGGAAGGCATACGTGTGGCCTTTGTTGAACGAGACTGCGAGACGGCCATTAGCATTTTGGAAATGGGCCACACTACATGCCCCTATAACGTGCTGGCGAGAGGATTGTGTCACGTGATGAACGGAAGATCGGCCGAGGGGTCTGATATCCTGGAGACCTTGCGTTGGTGGGAAGATCTAGAGTTCGCGGCTGGTGTCGCGCGTTGGATTGTTCGCGCGGTGGCGGCGATGAGAGAGGGGGCACCGGTGAGGACAGATGGTGGCTTCTCCAGAACATTTAGACCACCGAGGTACTATGGGGCTGAGTGTGAATGTGGTTTTGATTGGAACGAGGAATACGTGTGCGAGCATTGTTTCGGACGCAGCGTGGCCATCAGGCTAAGGCTTATGTGGTGACTCGGACTTATCGCTTTCTGAATTTCTGAGCATGTGAACGTTCATTCAGCACTCTCGTGGCCGTTCACCATTGTCCAACCTATCCCTTTTTTATTATTGGACTTAATTTTCACGGCGTTGAGTTCAGTGTTAATTTATACATTAATTGTACGTGTGGTATGTTACTTATTTAAGCCCCTTTTTATTGAAATCCCCATTTGAATTCCCTTTGAATTTCCGTATTTTCCTTAATGCACCATTTACAAACAAATAGTCAGAGGTCAGAAACCATAAAACAATGTCTATAGCGGTAATTTCCTCATACTACATTAATTTATGGCCGCACACTGCTCGATGATATTTAGGTGTATTTACTGCTTTAAATGTATAGTTGACGGGGGTGGTTTTAGGTCTAATCGAGGGCATTAACACTTACAGTTTTATCTCTTTCTATCTACGTCTGAGTAGATAGAATAATTATGGACATTTAATTATTTACGGCTATATGTCATGTCAGACTTCAATACAAAGCGGATTTCCATCAGTTAATCAATGCAACCTTACTACTGGTTCCAGTTTAAAATTTTTTTTTCTTTTCCTAACCTTCTTTTTTTTTTTGGCCAACACCACAACTATCGTCGTCGTAGAACATCTCGCAAGGTATTGGTACATCATGGACTTCCTCTCCATATTAGTATAAATGAGGTTACATTTGTGCATATATTTGAGCACTTCGTTCACACTTCTACGCATCCCAGGTGGGTTGTTGTACTGTAACAATATGATTGAACTACCAGACCCCCTCCAGATTGACGTCATCAACCGGCTCGCTCAATCAGATGACATTGTTGACTTCCTGGCCGTCGGCTCCGTCTGCAAAAAACTATACGAGTTGACCCACTCGCGTGAAGTACTAAAGGTGGCCAATATTGACCACTTTAAGTTCAGACAGCGGTTTATCCGCATTGGAAGCATGGGTAGGGCTTTTTTTGAAAGGTAACAAAACAGGTTGGACCAATTTCGAAAGTTTTGTTCTACTTTCTATTAAAGTTGGCATACATATATGCATGTGGTAGGTGCCTAGACGCGGGAAATCCAACGGCTTTACTGATGGAAGGCATACGTGTTGCCTTTAGCGAGTGGGATTGCGATAGGGGAATTAGCATCTTGGAACGTGGCCTCACCACATGTCCATACAATGTGTTGGCGAGAGGAATGTGTCATGTCATGAGCGGCAGGTCTGACGAAGGCTCCGACATCCTAGAGACATTGCGTTGGTGGGACGATATAGTGTTCGCATCGGGGTTAGGGCGGTGGATTGTTCGCGCGGTCGCGGCGATGAGGGATGGGGATCCATTCTGGGTCGATGGTGGAATCGTGAGCAGATACAGACCTCCTAGGTACCACGGCGCAGTGTGTGAATGTGGTTTTGATTACAGTGGATGGTTCGCATGCGAGCACTGAAAGGATTATGGTGTTGTTCCAAGGTTCAATTCCAAATTGCAACCTAACACATAATCTTAAACAGATCTAGGTTCTTGTAACTGAATCATAAAACAAACCTGGACATTACCTTTGCAGCGGAATTTGGTGGTAATGACGAGATCAACGAACAGACGAATACCTGTTCCTCCTTGGTATCCACACGCTTACAAGCACGGATGGCTGCTAGACCGGATGGAATTCAACCAGAGAGAGAGAGAGAGAAGGAGAGCCTGCGGCTGCTCCAAAAACGCCAAAGATGGCTTGAGGTTTGTAAAACCCTTGTTGCAATCTTATTTATTCACTAATGGGCCCAAGTTTAATTAATTAAACTAATGGTCCATTAGACTTTTGGGCCCAAGACACAAATCAGACAAAAGCCCATTTGTTGTCTGCCCAACTCTCTGTACAAATACAGTAAATGCCTTAGCATCTTACCGTATTAATTCCATCTTTACTTTCCCGTTAGCTATGGTGTGTGACCCTTCGGGATCATACAATACTGGTAATAAGTCCTAAACTTATAGATCATGAGCGGGCTCTAGCAAGTCATCATGATCACCCAGTATTTATGACTTATGTCTGATCTCGACATTTATCATACTTTCTAGAGATAGTACGGTAGATTTCAGGACATTCCCAACAATCTCCCACTTGTACTGGAATCCTACACAGGACATTCCCAACAATCTCCCGATTGTACTGGAATCCTACATTCCCTAATCCTTTTGTCTCAATATCTCGATCTGGCATAAGGCAAGATGCGTGTCATCCTTATATAGCCAGACCATGTTTATCGGAACAGATTTGATACTGACAATTCAAACGACTTGGGCAAGTCCGTTTGGGAGTGGCCACTCTCTTACCAGCTATCAAGTCTCCGATTGGCCTAGAGATATTTCCTCCGTTATACGGCAGGGACAAATCCCATCTTGTTCCATCACTATGAACTACACACTTTATAATACACCCAACCAAGGTCCTTATAGCTCCCAGTTACGAAACAGCGTTAGACAATGATCAAAGCACATCACTCCATGTGCAGCCACATGCATGCGAACTCAGGTCTAAGGACTATACTCTATAGTCGTATATGAGAACGTCTTATGACACAGATATTAATATCTTGTAGAGTTCTCATCAGCGGGCCATGTCCGGTCATATGCTCCCCTACATATACCTATGTGTCGACTTTGATGCCGCGCATCTATGACCCCTCGAAACTTGGTCATAAGTCTCAACACAATCTAGTCTCAAGTGGTTGTTGGTGTTCCAATTTCAACAACCTTCGACTATGGACACTATGATTTATGTCATTTCGTCAAATATGGGGTTTCAGGATCAAGTCTACTCATGTACTTCGATGGCCCATATATAATGACATGAATCATTTTGGAACGATTATTTATATCACAGTTAAAATAATCCAGAAATCATAGATTTCATAAACATATAATATTATGTTTACATGAACCTTTCAAAACAACTAAGTAAAGCCCTTTACAAACTCCCACTGAAATTAAGACTACATCTTAATTTCATTCATCCTACAGCTACAGTCCGCGACTCGTGCTTAGGCATAAGGAGTGGCTTCGTTAATAGATTAGCAACGTTCTCATTCGATGAAACTTGCTTATCTACTTAACACCTCTGTCATTTATCTCACGGAATAGGTTATACCTACCCTCAGGGTGTTTGGACCTCTGATGTGCAGCTAGTCTCATCTACGCTGTGAATCACATCAAGTTCATTGATGAACTCTTCTATCCAAACAACCTCTTTCGCCGCTTCTCAAGCTGCGAAATGTTCAGCTTAAGTTATGGAGTCAGCAACAGTGCCTTGCACCGCCATATAGACACAAGATATAGCCGGACTGTGACCAGGAATTATCTTTGTCTATTGGATACTTGCCTTTCAGACTCTACCGACTTTTAGCACTTCACTTTCTCCGTAAATCAAGAACTTATCCTTAGTATTCCTCAGATACTTTAGGATATTCTTTACGGCAATCCAGTTATTCTTTGCTGGATTTGACTGGTCTTTACTTGTCTTGCTTAACATTAAAGCTACATCAAAACAAGTACGTGTCATGGCATACATGATAGATCCAATTGCCGACGCATATGGAATCCTATCCATGCTTTCAAGCTCAGCAGATATCGCAGGACACTGTATCTTGCTTAATGAATTGCCATGTGACATTGGCATAAAACCCTTCTTGGATTGCTGATTACGTGTAGGACTTTGTCAATTTAAGAATCCTGACTTTGTTCTACCAGCTCTTTTGGATCTCTATCTTTAGATCCAAAATCCAAGAACATACGTGGCTTTACCCATGTCAATCATAAAACCAACTCCCAAGTCAGTCCTTTACCGACTGCAGTATTGGGACGTTATTTCCGAGAATCAGTATGTCATCGACATACACTATGAGAAATGCAACATTGCTCCCACTTATCTATTAGTAAACGCACAGTTCCATTTCGTTCCTGTTCAAGTCAAAACCTTGACTACTTCAACAGAACAAAGATTCCAACTCCGATATGTTTGCTTCCATCCATGAATGGATCGATGAAGCTAACTTACGTACAGTATAACTTTTCGGAGTCCGGGCTCACTTTCGCTTTCGTCGCTTCCAATGATCATCAGATCATGCGAACTTTCAATGATCATCAGGTTCAACTAATGACGAGAAATCACTCTCGAATTAGTGACTGATTCATTCATATCTGCGAACTTCAGGCTCTACAGGTGTAGATTCTACAGAAATCTGTAAATCCATCCGTTGCTCTCCCTCAACAGGTTGAGCAGCCTCCTGTATTTCTCTAATTTCTTCGAGTTGTACTTTTACTCCCACTGTTCTTCTTGGAAAGTAACTTCCCTTCTTAGAAAACAGAATGGACGTAAAAGTAACAAGCCTTGGTTTCCCTAGGACAACCAGCGAAGTAGCACAACTACAAATACTCAGTAAAGACGAATTTGGATCGATTCCAATCCACATTTACGTGGTGTCTTTCAACTGATATTGGTGGAACTATTTCAGCGTAAACTTAGATATTTCTAGAGCGTTATTCTTAAAGAATATCATGGAAGATTCGTGTGACTCATCTTTAATCATTTCTAATAAGATCTGATTCTTTCTCACAGTAATACCTCAAGGTTTTCAGGAGAAATGAGCTGTGAAACGACTTCACACTCATTCAGATGATCACACCATCAATGACTTAAGTATTCTCACTCTTGATCTAATCAAGAGTCTTAATACTTCTGTCACTCAGATTCTATACCTCATTCTGGAACTCTTTCGACCATGTCAAAGAATTCCGACTTGTGTCTCATCAAATGAACACAGTCTTACTCACTGAAGTAGTCAGTAGAGACAATGAAGTACAGGAAATTTTCTCTGGCATTACTGCTCATCGGACCACATACATGAGTATGTTGAATCTCCAATAAGCCTTTGGGCCTTTCTCTAGCTCGGCTAAGATGGGCCCTTTGTCTTTTGGTCCAGTAAGCAGAATTCAAGTCTCATAAGATATCCAATCAAATGAGCCCAAAAGTCCATGACTATGGGGTTTCTGAATCCGACTTACTCTATTTGACCAAAACATTTACGCCAAGAAAAATCAGGTTTAATTCATCAGATTTAAACCAATTCGGTATTTATGTTACATTTAGGCACTCTTTGGTTTAAGACATAAAACCCATTCCTTGAATAGGGTGCTACAATTAACATTTCATTAAGATCAAAAGAACAAAACTTGTCCTTTATCAAAATGAAAAACATTCAAATTCTTTACAAGAAAATGAAAAACAACTCTGCTTAAAGCAGGTACATTGTAGCAATTACTTAATACAAAACCAAGCCTCAAAGGCATCTACAAGTGAAAACCCTACGGCTGAGGCAGCATCCATAGCTCCTTCCAGACACGCAGTTCCACTTGTCCTTCCTTCAACGTTCTACTGTTGCTCAGGCTCTGGATATTATAACAAATATCAGTGCCACAACCAGTATCCAATACCTATAAGGTATAACTTGAAGTAATAACATGAATACCTGAGGAAGTAGTCTCATACATCAACTTCAACTCCTCATAATCTTCCATGAATTTAGTGCAATCTCTCTTCCAATGCCCAGTCTCTTTACAGTAGCAGCACTTATCAACGTAAGAGGTATCTGACTCGGGCTCAGAAGACACACGCTTGCCATGATTCAAAATCTGGACAACTTTGTCTTCACCCTTGTCAGTACTAGGTTTAGTAAACCTACCCTTCTCATTCATGAGATTGTACAGGGTACTCTTCACGTTTGGCTCAACTGTCTTGAGCATATCATGCAGTTCAGTCAACGTCTTCGTTAAGCCTTTCTTGATATAGTTCCTTCTGAACTTATCATAGCTTGACGGTAGTGACTGCAGAATGATCTCAGTTGCCAATTCTTGGCTAACTGGATAATCCAGTTTCCTCAGGTTATCAATGTAACCCATCATTTTACTGACATGAGGACTCACTGGATGATCATTCGGTAGCTTGCAGCTAGTGAGAGACTTAACCAACTGGTATCTCTCCACTCTTACCTGCTCCTGAAAACACAATTTCAGGCTGCTGATCATCTCTATTGGCGACTCCATGTTCTCATATTGCTTCCGCAAATCTGAGTCCATGGTAGCCAATATCAGACCACGCACATCTACCGCATCATCATAATGCTTATTCCAAGCATTACGTACTGCATGAGAGGCATTGGAATCGATCCTCACGGAGAGAGCTCTCTCAAGGACATAGTCCTTTCTCTCCTGCCTGAGGACTAGCCTCAGGTTCCGTGACCAAGTCAAGAAATTTGATCCGTTCAGTTTGTCCATTTCAAGGACAGACCGGATCGAGAAAGTGTTTTGATTGTTTGTGCTAGTCATAACTGAAATTTAGAGATAAATGGAGTTTTAGTTATTTAGTTCATAATAGAGTAATCTTAATAACTTATAAGAAAACTCGCATTGCATTCAAAATTTCTTTGTTCAACCTCATAAGAATGCAATGATTCCGAGACCCATGTTCAACTAAAACCAAAGTGGGCCACTGGCCGTCACCCGGAATTAGCTTTACTTGGTAAGCATACACACAGCTAGTTATAACCATATAACTCTCGGTTGTGGATTGGGCCCAAGGCCCAATACACCAGATGTCTCAAGGCCCGGGACTCCCGATGGCCCAGTCAAGGAAACCAATCTCTTACAGCCAAATAATCACTAAAGTCTGGGACTCCCAATGAAATTAGTGACTATATACTACTTTACTTACGCGAAAACAGACACCTCACACTGTAAGCCATATCTGTAATCGAATAAGCGTTAAGTAGCTGACAAGATTGGAAAGACATCCAAGCTTGATATTGGTTTTGAGGATTTTAAGTTTTATTTCCAAAAATAGAAGATTACTATTTTGGGAAACTTACTTCTTTTAGAAACTTTCTAAATTTAGTAACATACTAAAAATAGAAATTTCTAATTTAATATTTTATAAATATTTTCGGGTTGGGTCACAAATTATAGGCCCAATTCTTGGCCCAAGACCACAGAATTCCAATTGGCCCAATAATTTGACATAACCGAGTCGGTTTATTAATCTTGGTCCAAGACCAAATTAACTATCAAAACCATCGGTTATTTACTAAACCAGACCAGCTCTAAATTATTTGGTCCAACCAAATCAAACTTAGACCAGCCTTCGGTTTAGGTTAAAATTCAATTTTGAATTTAAATCCGGTTTAACCAGAAATTAAATAATACCAATTGTATTAAATAATTTACAGTAAACCGCGATTTGGGTTAACCGCTTGAACCAAAAATAATTAAATAATTAAATAATTAAATAATTAAATAATTAAATAATTAAATAATTAAATAATTAATTATACAACAAAACCAAAATGGTTTGTTATGATTCTCTTCCTTAACAAAGTCATCGTGCGATTTTTAACAATGACAATCAAACGATGATTTGACCTTTTCAACACGCTTGAAGACAAAACGAATTTGACATCTTAATCAACCTATCAAATCGTTAACTTAAGACAAAACGAAGTCAAATGCGATTCCAAAGATTGTCAAAGGTCACGATTATTAAGCAAAGGTCAACAAGCGACTTTAAACATTCAATCATTGATCACGATTCATATGATTATTAATTCAAATTCAATAATCGATTCAGAAAGTTAACAGCAAAGGTAAAAGTAAAGTCAAATTACGATTCACACTATGACAACAAGCGATCGTGATTTCACAAGAAGACAAATAAACGATTATTATAAACCAATTGTAACATGCGATTGTTACAATAAACGATTACGACATTAATCATCGAGCTTTCTCATCGATTCATACAAAGATCCAAATTACAAGAAACTAATAACCTGGCTCTGATACCACTGAAAGGATTATGGTGTTGTTCCAAGGTTCAATTCCAAATTGCAACCTAACACATAATCTTAAACAGATCTAGGTTCTTGTAACTGAATCATAAAACAAACCTGGACATTACCTTTGCAGCGGAATTTGGTGGTAATGACGAGATCAACGAACAGACGAATACCTGTTCCTCCTTGGTATCCACACGCTTACAAGCACGGATGGCTGCTAGACCGGATGGAATTCAACCAGAGAGAGAGAGAGAGAGAAGGAGAGCCTGCGGCTGCTCCAAAAACGCCAAAGATGGCTTGAGGTTTGTAAAACCCTTGTTGCAATCTTATTTATTCACTAATGGGCCCAAGTTTAATTAATTAAACTAATGGTCCATTAGACTTTTGGGCCCAAGACACAAATCAGACAAAAGCCCATTTGTTGTCTGCCCAACTCTCTGTACAAATACAGTAAATGCCTTAGCATCTTACCGTATTAATTCCATCTTTACTTTCCCGTTAGCTATGGTGTGTGACCCTTCGGGATCATACAATACTGGTAATAAGTCCTAAACTTATAGATCATGAGCGGGCTCTAGCAAGTCATCATGATCACCCAGTATTTATGACTTATGTCTGATCTCGACATTTATCATACTTTCTAGAGATAGTACGGTAGATTTCAGGACATTCCCAACAAGCACTGCTACGCACGAAGCGTTTCTATCAGGCTTAGGCTTTTGTTCTAAATTTCCAGAAGCGTTATACTGTACTTTCAACTTTCTTAAAGTGATGAACGTTCATAAACTTTATCATACGTTCACAAATGTTAGAATATGCCCTCTGTTTAACAAGTTGGCAAGTTAATGAAACTCTCGCAGCCTTCTAGTAGCACAAATATCACCACTACTTTTGCACACCTCCCCAAAACTAATGTCTTGTAGTTATTGCAATTAAAAGGTAGTTTACAAAGTGGTTCACAGTCAACTCCATAATAACAACTCTTAATATCCTTTCTCTTTACTCCATGTGGAACTTAAATGTGGACAGGTATACGTCTAATCATAATTAAATTGTAGTGACATCCGATTGGTCATACACACCTTCAGAAGGGATAAACATCTGACCGTCTCGATACACCTTACCTTTATTATAAGTAAGTTGTTATGTCCACCTAATCTGGCACACTAATCCCGGTTCTTACTATTAACTTCTGTTTTCCTTTTGAAATCATGCTGCATCTGCCAGAGCCACTCCAACTTAGAGAGGTTGCGTTGGTGGGAAGATCTTGAGTATGCAGCATGTGTTGCACGTTGGATGGTTGAGGCCATCAGGGCTATGAGGGGTGTCTCCATTAGCAGGCCATACGCTGGGTTCTACAAAACCTTCAAAGCGCCAAGATACTACGGTCCTGAGTGTTCATGTGGCTTTGATTTCATAGGGGAATTCGACTGTGAGAACTGTTTTGCAGTTAGCGTGGCAAAGAAGCTGATGATTATGTGGTGAGCATTGTGGATGGGTATCTTGCTTCAAGTTATGATCAGTTGCACAATTTATGTGAACAGTCATTTTGTATTACTATACGTTCACAACTATGTCGGATAATATAGGTTTATGGTAGTTCCCTATTGTAAGGTCAACTTTTATATTCTTCGTATGTAAGCATAATCTATGATGTTTTATAATATGTTGTTTGTCCCATTCTATATAAGTTCATACATGCATTAAATGCCCATCCCAAGTAGTTGGGATTTAATTGTTGGACTAGTTAAAGCCATTTAATTTCTTTCCAACCACATCCAACTACCTAAGTGTCCACCACGCCTATAAAAACAATATGAGTTCGATCTTGTGTTTCTCACATATTTTGTACTTATCTTATTCATTCGGAAAAAAAATATGTTCGATACGCTTCCAGTCGCTGTGAACCTCGACATAGTCGAACGCGTAGCTCGTTCATGCTATACCGACCTTTTGCCGCTGATGGGAGTCAATAAAACCTCATATCGTCTAGCTACCGAGAGAAGCATTTTACGAGTCGTAAATATAGACCGCTTACTAGACAACGCGGCCAGGGCTTCCTTGTCAGACGATGCACGCCCTTTTTTCAAAGGTTAGTGAGATATCCACGAATTATTTTAGATCAAATAGAGCATACATGTCTGGACCGATTGTGTTTCATCAGTAACTTCTCACTCGTTCATACTTGTGAGCAGGTGTCTACTGGCTGATAACCCCACCGCCTTATTGCTGGAGGGACTACGGACACTCTTCATAGAGCTAGATCCGCATAGAGCAGTGGTTTTGTTTGTCCAAGCCCCACAAGACTGTCCGTACATCATACTTGCTCAGAGCATGTGCAAAATCCTTACTGGGAACTGGGTGGAGGGATTACAACGTCTAGAGGACTTGCGCTGGTGGGTCGATATAGAACGCTCGGGTCACATAGCGGCGCGCATACTAAAGGCTGTTATTGACTTGGGAACGCGAAAAGTAGGAACCTTCCTCTCCTCCTACGCATTCCCAAACCCACCGTGCGGTGGATGTAGGCTCCGGCCTGACGGCGACCCGGAGTGTGTTAGCTGTTGGATTTTCTGTATCTCCTACACCTTTGCTATGCTGTCCTAATTTCGAAAGTTATGAAATACCACTGAGCCTATATAAGTTAAACCGTTGGGTATGAGTTAATCAGTGGTGTTTTGGGATGCACCGCAGTTACGTGCATCTTGTAATGTACTTCCCTAATAATATTATTTCGCCGACTTTAGTGTGATAGTTGTGAACGTTCTCATAATTGATATGGACGTTCATGTATGTCCACTGAACGTTCACATATTCCAACGCAAAATGTAGCGTGAACACAATATGAAGTGGCAGTGCATAAAGTGGTACAGTTGTTAATGGGAGCATTGGTATTGAAAATTATCTGTTAGTGGGTTATATGGATTTGAAATGACACCCGGACGCTCTGTCTAATTCTCGTGATCACTGTAGTTTCTTATTATTCGGGCCCAGTGAACGTTCACTCTTACACCGGTCAAATAGTCATTACTAAAAAAACACGTCTGTGTAGTACCTTTCGAAGTCAAGTATGTTAAGTATGAAGGTTCGGAAAATTAAACATGAACGTTCATTTATAACCGTCGAGCGTTCACATAAATAAATACAAAGTAGATTGTGAACAGACTAATAAAGGAAAGAATCTAAACGCGAACATTTAACTAGGAAATAAGTTCATTACAAAGACGACTGCGATATTCAACGATTACACTTAAAAAGAAGAAAACCCTCAGCTAACATCTTACAAAGATAAGCAACCTGCAAAATCCAAAAGCACCGATCGCACATGTCATCACCCTTCGGCTTCTCCCACCATGGTTGACTCGAATTGAACTCCGAACAGTTGCACACCGTGATTAACTGGGGATCGTTTACTTCACGTTTGGCAATTAACCAATCGGGAAGCACCCTTTCCCACCCATTCCCATTTATGCTAGGCATCTGGCTGCGAAGTTCATTAGCGCGTCCTCGTGTAAAGACATTCAAGCCGAGTACTTCTTCTCCCCATTCGTCTTTGAACAATCTGCTAATCAAGCCGTGTATATACTCGGAGATGATGCATCCTCTCCCAGCGGCGACAATGATCTGACCGATCCCTTCAGCCCTCTTGTTCTCGAAGAGCATGTTTGAGACTCCTTTAAGTCTTATTGCGTGTATGTTGCCCGCGTCATAGCACTTCTCATGGAACTTTTCCTAGTCAAACCGTGGAGCCCAAACCCAGCGACTCATCTTCTTCAGATTAATGGTGGCATAGAACTCATCAGTCAGAGACAAGTTATTCAACTTGGTGCATGTAATCCTCGAGTGCCGGAGATCCTGCAAGTCATTTTCGCAGACTAGAACTAGGATCTTCCTTATTAGATCTTCCGGGAGCCCAAGCAAGTTGAATGGTGTACCTGATGCCTCCCTCCGCCTCTTTGTCACCGAACGCGTTTAGTATGGCGGATCATTGAAACGTTTCCAGGGCCAATATACATGAGGATTAGGCATTTTAGATTAAGAGAATTTAGAGCGAGCAATTGGGCCAAGGGTGATTTGAGTAATCTGAGAAGATGTGAACTGAAGATGCTTTGTGAGTAGATATATATAGAGAGTCATATATGTAACTGCTAATCATTAACTTCGCCTTTTTAGATTCGCGACGATTCGCTTGTCCCACGACGTGACGGTTATGTCTTCTACAAGCCACGCTTCACAAACCTGATAAACGTGTCATTAATGTTTACACGTTATACGAGATGGTTGGATCCTTTCCCTATACGCGCGTCTTCGTTATACCGGTCCAATAATTGAAACTTAAAGGCCTATATATAATTGACTAAATTTTGAAACATACCTTATCCAACCTAAACTCATTCGTCTTACAAACATGGCCATTCTTGATCTTCCAGAAGACCTTTTGATTACCATTTTGGTTCACCTAATCCACAACGATTTCAGAGATTTTAGACGAGTGACATCAAACTGCGAGGCATTGTTCCAGTTAGCACAAACCCCTCCTTTCTACAAATCAGTTGACTTCTTCAACAACTACATTATCTTCCCTAACCATGAAATGGCAGAGGAGTTTCGCGAGGCTTTCCTAGACCACGACAACTCCTCATGCCTACTTCTCAAAGGTATATCCGAATTCATATACAAAGATCGGCGTGTAGCAGGGGAAGAATTGGTTAAAAAATCCGCCGAAACTGGGTGGGAGACTGGTATGTACGCCTGGTCCATGCTGGTCCGGGTCATGTACGGTGAAGCAGAGGTTGGGGGAGAGGCCTAGCACTGACCCGAGACTTCGCTAGAAGAATCCGTATGCAGATTGTTGCGCATGACCGGTTGGTATGGGAGCAAATACCTTCCGATTTGTTCCGTGAGAAGGAAGCAGCTCTCGATATCAACAAAGTCCATGGATGCAAGTGTGCCACCATGAATAGATGGTTCGGATGGTGGGTGGATGGCTGGAAGAGCCATGATATGTGCGAGGAGTGTTTCTGGACTATAGAATCACTGGCATTTTGCAAGATTGTCAAACAAAACTTCAGCACCTGGCCCTATTAGCAATAACAATACCAATGTTCTATGCTCTGTCCTTCTTAATTAATAATAAATTTCATTTCTTTACGTTCCGGTCTAAGTGTGGTATGCTTTTTGTAATAAAGATTTCTTTCCTTTACCCCTCCGGTGTAGTTACCGTTGAGATAAAGATTTCCCTTAAATACAATATGTTGCTTTATGTCATCTCAATATTTATTAGTCTCCTCTACCAGTATTAATTGGGTAATTAACCTTTATTTATCTTGAAAATTAATAATGACAGCATCCATTAAGGCAGATTAGTGGCATTGGGTGGTATGTCTACTCAAAATTTAACACATATCATGTTAAGTCATCAAGGCCTATGTGTTCAATTGTTTAATTCAGCAGGAATGGTGGCATGTAAACAGGGATCCTGTTAAGTCATGAACGTTCATATTGTAAGGGGGTAAGACAAGGAAAAGTAAACGTAAGTAATATATGAACGTTCATATATTAACCATGAACGTGCATATGAGACATATGAACGTTAATAACATAATGACCATCCATAGATCTAACATGAACGTTCATTCCAAAATATTCCGGCGATACAATACTTCATTTACCCATGCATGGCGATACTATAATACATCCTTGAAGGTCAAATGCAGCGTATCAAAAAAATGCACGACCATTCAAAAAAACCCCCGAAATACATACATAGTTATAACAGACTTACGTACGTACATCCCAAAAACGGTGAACGTGCATAACCGATTAATGTACGCACATACTAAAATAATGAACGTTCATTCATATTGTTCCCGGGCCATATCAGATGGGGTTCTTGCAATTGGTCCGGTTATGTCCAGGCTGGCGACATCTTCCACACTTATTTGGCGTCTTTTTTTGGTGGGGCCCGCACTACCCTGCAAAAAAGATACACGACAACAGTCATATCCAAAGGTTCTTGTTCGACCTAATTCAAGAAAGCTTCACAACTTACAAAGATTTCAAAGACCGATTTCTTTCTCTTAGTTGGCGGCCTTCCAGAGGGTCTCCTCGTATGCGGGGTATGAAGATCCATATTTTTGAGCTCCGCCGGAACATACTCATCATCTTCGGCTGAGTTAGGTACGGGTAATACGCTGCCCGCATAAGCGCGCTTCCATGTCTCTAAACCATACCATTTGTGACACAAAGACAGGGGGTTTATTCCCAGAAATTTCGCTGCGGCAATTGCGTGGCAACAAGGTAGCTTTAGCCTGTCGTAAACCTTACATGTGCATTCACCAGTGTTTAAGGCAACATGATACCGCCGATCAGTGAGGGACGTAACTTGCACACTCCACGGTGACGCTTGAGTGACTACCAATTTTGTTGAATCCTCCGCCAACGTAAGAAGCAACTTGTCCACCTCTGGGGTCACTACCGACTGGCTCTTCGCAGCCAATTTTTTCCTCAGACAAAACCACCGCATCAGCATTGTCCGTATGAACTCAACGGTGGAAGTAATTGGAAAATCTTTGCCTTTCGCGAGCGCAGCGTTCAAGGACTCGGCAATGTTGCTACTCATCAAATTATAACGTTCTCCCTTTCCATGAACCCGTGTCCAGTGCTCAAACCCAATATCTTCTAACCATTTCACACACGCAGCACTGCGTAGGCCTATCTCATTCATAGCACCGAGGAAGTGGCCGTTCCTATATGCCCGAGCAGCATTCAAAACTAGATCCCCTAAACCCTCTACCTTGAACTTTCTCCCTACATTGCGTTCCAAGTGTACAGCACAAGCTCCGTGGTTGGCCAAGGGGTAGACCAGACTAATTGCTTTGTAGATTCCTGAATGACGGTCAGAGACAATGACCAAATCGGTGGAGTCAGGGACAACCTCTACCAAGTTGCGCATGAACCACTCCCAAGATTCATGGTTCTCACCGTCAACAACGGCAAATGCAATGGGGAAAATCTGAAAGTTCCCGTCCTGGAAACTCGCAGTTATCATGTACCCTCTGTATTTACCCCACAGTTGTGTCGTGTCTACAACTAATACGTTCCGTAGCCATGGAATACCTTCAATGGAGGTACCAAACGAGAAAAACAGACTTTCAAACCGCTTCACGATCTTACCCTTTTTTAAGTAATCAATGCAATGCAGATTGTAAACAGTTCCTGGATTTGCTTTGCGCATCAAATACAAATATGCCGGAAGTAACCTGTAGCTGCCCTCTGCTGATCCGTGGATTTCCTCAATAGCCAACTCTCTGGCTCTCCACGCTTTACAGTACGACACAGTCACTGACAGCTCCTCCATCAACATCAGAGGCAAGTCTCTCGGCCTAGGCCCAGATTTTCCATTCCCATACTTTTTCTTCATCAGCTCTGCTATAACCCTTGCAGTAGCATGCTTTACTGTTCTCGGTTCTCGAGTTAATGTCGCAAGAGTGGTGCAATTCTACTTTCCTTATCTCAAAATAAGAAGAATATGGCACGACTTTAGCATAAACCCTCCAATCACATTTAGGGTCCACACATTCCATTACTATCTTATCCGGATTGGACCGCGGAGTACGGAAGTGAAACAGCCTCTTTATAGCATAAATACACATCGTTACCTATAAATCCTTCTTGCTTTTGAACAACCGCCCAACATATACACCATCATCTTCTGCTATTATATCAATATCACCGAGTTCTTTCCCACCTTTTATCTCGTCGTCAAACATAGATTGAGCATCTTGCGCAAACATAGTAGCTTGATCGCGTATATCCTCATATATGTTTTGCAGGCTCAACAGCATACCACCTGAAGGTGTAGGCTCCATTGTGTTCTGAGTTAAAGAAGACACCAATTCCTGTTGCTCATTACCCGGTCCATCAGCATCTTCAAACGCCCTGTTAAGCTGTTGTGTCCACTGAGTTAGATCGAAACAATCATACTCTCCTCCAGCATCTGCATCAGCAGTTGTATGTTCAGTGGATCTCTGCACAGTGTTTGTCTGTCCACTAGGTTTATAATGGCGTTGTTTTCTTCCTCCTCTCCGACAGAATCAAGGCCATCAAAGTTTTGCGTTTCAGTCACAAATGTATCAACTGTAGGAAAGACAACATCCTCCGAGGCTTCAAAAGCTTCAACAATCGACTTTGCCCCTCTGGAAACAAATGCCCCAATGCTTCCTGAAGTTGTTCCACCACCGTCTGAGCAATCTGCTCCAAACACACTACTAGCGCTTTGGCTTAAAAGCAAGTCCTGGAAAGAACTCCCACCAGAACGTTGGCCAGCTTTTGCCGCGACATCATAAACTCTTTCTTTTGCCTTTTTACTCATATTCAACAACACGCTACCACCACTTTGACTAAGCTTCGGAGGTATGTCCAAACCACATTGTCTTGCTTCTTTAAACATACTGCTTCTACCACACTCTTCAAACTCAGCATATAAACTAACACCCTCGTTCTTTCTTCTAATCACTTTGAAGGTCTCCAGTCCATCTCCGCTCCCAATACATATTGGCGGCATCTTCGACGCTGCAATTGAACACATCGTCGCCGGTGCCACATACGTCAGCTTACAGCTTGTTCCATGTTCAGCATCGAACTCCTTCAACACCCGGGACTTGTATGATTCAGTTGTGTCATCGCTGCGCAAGTTTATGCACCTCCCGTACGCCCGGTAATCAATGCTGAATTCTCATTCTCCGTTGTTGGAACGATTCCATTTGCCGGCCACGACGTAAACAGGATCGAGGTGAACCTGATCAAAATAGGGATGTGCAAACATGATTTGTTAGCAAAAACACATGTCTTCACACTAATGAACGTTCATTACACAAGAAATTTGTGAACCATATTGAAATTCAGCCTCACGGTAAAAACGGAATCTGAACAGACCTCTGTTTCAGACGTGACATATGTTCATAAGAACAAAGCAAAACTAAGATGCAGATACTTCATACTTCCAAAATAGCGAATAACGAGACAGAAAGAGATCCAAAACTCACGAAAAAGGAAAATTTTCCGGTTCACGCCGTTGACGAAGTTCATATGAACAGTAAACCACTAGTGCACGTTCATACTTCCAATCCGACAGATTCACACAGGAATTTATTTACAGATTTACAGACGGTATAATTAGAAGGGATGAATTCTTACCGCTGCCATTAATGCAGATCTGGAGCGAAAATTAACCACAAAACCACTGAATTTAATTCCACACAACTATCCTCGATAACCACCAATCGGATTTATAACCTAGATCTGTGAGGAAGTGAGGTAAATTCTGAAGTTTAACTCAGGTTCTATTAATTAAATAGGCTCAGTAAGCCTAACTAGCATTAAATGCAAAGACATTGGCGGGAAACAATAATATAAATAAAATCAGCATCATGTCAGTTGCTAATCACTCACGCGCCGCGCTGATAAGGTGACAGTCACGTGTATGCCCTTCAACAATACCTCAAACGCGCTTTAACTGGCCGTGTCTCACACTCCTAGGGGCAAAATCGAGTTTCACTTTTTGTAATAATAAATAAGTGTCACCCGATTAATTACAAACACAAAAGTGTTACTTTCCTAAATGCTACGCCAAAAAGTGTTAGTTTTGCCGAATATCCCGCAGAGAAACAGCTTATTTATTTAGCTCAAAGGGATGCTGAGCAAAGCCTCTCTATCCCATAGAGTCTTTGCTCCCTTTGCCAGCTCAGCTCGAGTCAACTCCAGTGTTGACCAGCTCTTCATTTTGCGTTGAAGTCCATGCTGCCTTCATCTTCTCCCGCTTATCTTTCTTCGGAAATACACCTTCTGGAACGTATCACAATTGCCCATAGAAATCACAGTTAAAATCTCTAGATTTGAATCAAAACAGGAGAAAGAGTACTTTCATCTTCAGTGACCGGAGATAGAGGTGATCGGACACTTCAGGCGTTTAGAAGAATGCGCATAATAGTTGAAACTGCACGCAACATGAGTAAAATGGGAATATCGTGCGCTGTTTTCTATCGTCTTTTAAGTATATACCCCATAGTTTGGTATTTTATTATTTTGACCCTAAAATGTCTGATTTTATATTTTCGCTCCTTATAGAATGCTCTCAATATCGAGGTGCATAAACTAAAACGGCGTCGATTCAGACTCAAAAAGTCCCAAAACCCCCTTTGAATCTGATGACGGCAACTAGGAACAACAATCGTCGGCTTTGCTCCTCACTCTCATCATTTCTAGGGTTTTTTTATAACTCTGCAATGGCGAATCTTATGCATAGATTTCTCAGGAATCAATCCTGTTTCAGAGCAATCCCAAAGCTGACTCCCAATCATATACCACATCAGAAGCCTTGCATCAGCAACGTCGAGTCTGTATCTGAAGAATTCGATCCAGTTCCTCTTACTAATCCCGTGATTACCTTCTCGGGGTCCGGGATTAAATCCAGTGAAGCTCTGCGGTTTTACCCTAGTTTCCCAATTGGATACCGATTTAACCCGACTCTGGTTCATGGTTCGGGTCTAACCGATACGGTACCGGTGATGGAGGAGAAAGACGAGGAGGAGTTGGTGATTTACGCTGATAGTGTGAAGAAGAAGAGGAAGAAGAAGATGAACAAGCACAAGTACAGGAAACTCAGGAAGCGTCAAGGACGCAAAAAGTAGAGGTTGTTTGCTTGCTTGCTCGATTACCCTTTTGATAATATTCTCTGGTGAGGATAAATCTGAAAAACCTTTGTGTTCCTAAATGTTGGACATCAACACAGAACTAGTATTGATGAATCTATTTTTGCATTTGTCGTTACAGCTTAGTGTTAACGTTTATCGTTTGTTTTGCTAAGAATTAATCGATTTACACACAGTTGGAATGTTAGTTCTGTGTTGTAAATTCAATAATTGCAATCTTTGAGGACTTGCAATTTCGTATTTTGGTGTTGAAAGTTTTCAAGAAACAACAATAGTGGTGATAAGATTGTGATGGCATTAGCTAAGTGAGTTTGCTTTAAAGTTTGTGTCTTTTCTTTCTCGAAATGCCCCAGTATAGGTTTCTTCTCGAGAGATTTTTACAGGCTTGAGTTTGTGATCGTAGTGACTTCTCTTGGTTTCTTTGATCCGTTAGTTCCTCTTAAGTATCTTGATCCTGGAAACCCACTAAAGATAAGTGTGTTGCATGAGATTACACCTTTGAGCTGTTTTAGAGTGACCTAGAATTTGTAGGCTGAAGTCTGATTGTTTTCAAGTAACTCTTTGTTTCTTTCAGTCGTTAAGGTCAATCGGGATGATCTCACAGATTATTTTAAGAACTGGTATTTGCCATTTTTGTTGATTTTGAAAATACTGTCTTGATATAGATGGAAAATGGTGTGGATTATCTGCTTAGTTTATTTTGACACAAGGTATGGTGTTCAGCATTCATCAAGTTTCTTAACTGGAGATCCATAAACATAGTAAATTTTAGTTAAATGTAGATTTTTCAATTGGGTTGCTTTGGCATTCACCATCTAAACTGGCATATATAATTGCTTGCTTCTTCCACTGAGATTACTTGTCTTAGATCCATTGAGTGGTTACTAATCTGAGGGTTCAGTCAACCCAATTTCCAACCATTATCCTTAAATCCTGTTTCTTGAGACTTATTATTAATCATTCTTCTGCTTTCAGTTTAGATTTACATATGTTTTGGTTTTTACTTGTGAATGAGCTTAGACTTGAAGTAGATTGTTTAAGATTGAAAGTTTGCCTCTTTTCTGGTGATTCAGTTCAATTTCTTTTCTTTTTTTACGAATCAACCGAACTATTCTCGGTTTGTTTCATCATATTTTGGGTTTGATTTATTTGGTTTTGGGTTGAAAACATATAAAAAAAATAGAAATGAACAATGTGCTTTTATCAACTTGAATTTATTAATATTAGCATAATTTAGCGGACGCAGAATTTCAAATATTAATATAATTATTTTTTATTTAATTTTTGCTCAGATTATTTAAATTAATATAATAAATAATAAAATAAAGTAAATTTAATATAGCAAAAACTAACTCCATTAAAAATAAGCTAAGTAATTGATCAATCTAAAAGCATAGCCACTTCACCAAAACACAAAACAGAGTCAACATCGATCAAAACAGAAAACTCATAAAACAAGATCAAGAGTTCTGTGACACAAGAAGCGTCTTGATCGAAAAGAGATGCAGCCATGCAAGACTTTCACTTGCCATTTCCTTTTTACGGCCGTTCGTATGTGATTTACTGTTACTTAACTTAAAGTTAGCCCAAAAAAGTTTGCCAAAAATAGAAAGGAAAAGTAAATAGGAAAACAAGAAATTGGCCTCAAACAAAAAACATATTGACTGATCTAAAGTCTATATAAATAAAAATAGAGATCATTTAGCGAACTCAAACGTGTAAGATCTAAAGTCAACATTTTTATTTGCAAAATCCTTTCATTAATCTCAAGTAGTTGAGTTTTTCATCTATATATATCTCAATTGATAACAAAATAATTTCGTTCAGCCATTCATATGACATGGTAGACAGAAAATAATTATTTATCAGTTTCAATTTCAAAACTTCTCTAAAATGGGTAATCGATGTTGAAATGATCAACAATATACGATAAGCAATTTTGGTGTTATGATAACAATTATCAATAAAAAAAAAATCAAACACTTCAATAGGTTTACGAAGGTAATGATTTTCTAAAGATTTTTAATTCAATAAACAAGTTTTCACTATAATGTATTTTGTAATTTAATAATAGATTTCATGCCGCCGTTTATACTATCTTCAATATATTCCTTTATTTTTTTCTTTTAAGTAGATGAACTCTATAATAGAGATGAATTTCTCTACACTGTACTATTCTATTTTTTTTTCTAAAATGAATATTATATTTAAAATTCTATTTTTATTTTAGTATCAGTAAACTTTTTGTACAAAAGTTGAAAAAGATTTCACTATAAAATAGAGTTTAGAGGTAAAAATAGAGTTGAGTTGAAAATGTGTTTATAGAAATACATAGAGGTGAGTTGGTTAATTAGGTAAAAAAAACCTAGGTGAGCGATTTAGCTTATCACAAAGAGACTTGGTTTAGTTGAATTGTGAAAGAACGAAATTGGAATTAATGCATGTTGGTTAGTTGTAATTTAGTGATTATTGTTTAAATACATTGCATAATTAGACCATGATTGATTGTTTGCTTGTATTCCTGATTTCATGAGAACTTTCCTGAACTTGACCCTTCCGCTAATCAATTTACATCCCATTTTATTTTGCATTGCTTTTACATTAAAACCATATCGCTCAGCTTAATTCGAACCAAAAATTTTATCGTGTGAAACTAGAGTCTCTGTAGATTCAACCTCTATATACTACGACTTCATTATGTGCACTTGTAGTGTAGCTCTAGGAAAAGTAAACTTTGATCATATCAATTACTTTGATATAAGACCATTTCCAACCATACTTAATTTTTTACTCCAAACTATATTTTGTAGTAAAATTTGCTCAAACCCTATTTCATTCATTTCCAACTGCAAAATGGAGTATAAAATGAGAGTACTCTATATTTAGAATAAAAATATGGGATTATTCCATTTTTTGTTTATTATTTCATTTTTATTCAAAAATAAAATATGGTTCGAACAAAACTCAACTGTATTTTAAAATTATTTCATTTTAAAGTAAAAATGTAGTTTTAGATTGGAGATGTCGTAAGTATGTCTATTTTGAGATTACACAATATATTTCCAGCCACGTACAATCTGTAATCATAATGAAAACTTAAGAAAGAGTGAAGAAGATGATGAATAATACTACTTTTCAGTTATTTGAAGCTTTCAAAAGATTTATGATGAATTTTAACGTTTTGGATAGTAGTATTAAATTGGATAAGATTCAAGGACAGTTAATGCGCTAGATGTGTGGATCGTTCCGCGATCCCTAGACAAGGAACACGTTAATTGCACGATACTAGGAAACCTCTAACCACGTCGGTGCATTTTGGGAATTTTTTTTTTTTTTGATTAACTAGGAGGGGTTCGGGCCTTGGGCCTTAGTCCCATCCTAAGTCCGGTACCAGCCATTGGTAATACTATTTTAATGGGCGTAAACCATACTGTAGCCACCTCATGTCGAACTTGGGTGGCGAGAAGGTTTTTAGCCCTCTTTACCATTAGGCCACTACGACGTGGTTGCATTTTGGGAATCTTTTGAATTAAACAAACTTATACTGAAGAAACTTGAAGTATATTACTTACAAAAGATTGCAAAACTAAAAAAAAATGTATAATTATTTTTAGAAATTTTAGACAGTTGGTAATCCATTCAGTCACATAAACAAAAAGGTATAATCATTATTTGGAAAATTTGAATCTTTTTCTTCTAGTTTTTGTCAAAAGTTGATGAATCTTTTTTTGACATATGAATATTCTTCATCAATTGGCGTAGGATGACGAGATCAATTAAATAATGTAATAACAAAAAGGATTAAATATATGTTTCCTTACATCAAGAAGCATCCATGACCCAACACGATAATTAAGCCAAGAATCCAAGATCGATTAGAATTATTGGTTCATATCCACTGATTCAAACGACATTAGCTTTAAAAATCTCTTCTTAGCCCACAAATTGGTTTAAAATTTGTTTATTTTGATTAAATCCCAAACTTGATCTAATCTAACAAATTAAAACAAAAACCAAAAAAAAATCCATGACATTTTTTGTAATAACTCAAAATCATATATATAATTAGGCACTATTTCTCTCCACTCTCAAAGTATCCACGTCATTTTTTTTATTGTAGGTCCCATTATTTTTTCCCCTGTTAGTTTCACACGAGAATTTATTCTAAATCATTAAATGATGTAACCAAGAAAGAAGAAAATGAAGAGTCTTATCGAGAAATGCATCTTTCATGGTGGAAAGAAAAAGTCACTCCAGAAAACAGAAATCACTATTATAGTTTTGTCTGCGTTTTCTCTCTTCTCTCTCACGGACCCGATTGCTTCTGGGTTTAAGTTCCTCAAGGTTCTTTTGGACTGTAAATCACAACTTCATTCAAGCCCGTTTGTTTTCTTCTTCGGTAGACTTTTTTCAATTTATATTAATAAATCCGAAAATTAAATTGGGAATCGGAAGCGATTCAGACAAACCCCCGGTGGATCTGAGAAATAGAGGCTAAGAAAACAAACAAAGAAATCAACAAAAGCGAAGAAAAGAGGATGGGATGAAGACGATGGAAGCCTGAGCCTCCTCTCCGATGGACACGAGTTTCGAGAAGACCTCTATGACTCCGTGATCGATCGCGTTGCCGGATTGTCCGAAACTGAGTTGTAGAGAAAGCCTGAAGAGATCACCAAGGACGAGTATACTTCTGCTCCCCTTACGTATGATGGACTCAGTTTGTTCATCCCCTGAAAACGACATCTCCGTCTAATCGCTCGCATATTTCTTCTCATAGCTATTTGATTCGAGCTTAGAGAATAGCAAAATCTGGGCTTCAATTGATCTCAGCGATCGAAATTGGAAATCAAAGAACGAGAGAGACTTCGAGCAAACATACAGCATCCCACACATCAAATTCATCCAAGATGCAGAAGCAATCGGGTCGCCATTTTTTCTCAAGATGAGGTCAGTTACATCACCACTGATTAACTCTTCCTTGCTCAAGTTTTGAATGAGGTCAAGGAGCTCCCAGTATAGAGAAGTCACCTTCTATAGAAGAACTGGTCGACGGGAATCACATATTTGGTAAGTGAATCAATCACTGATCATTCAAACATTCAACCTTTTCTTTCATCGATCAAATCAAAACTCTCTTTTGGTTTTTGCAGGGGTTGTGGGAAACAAGTTTATTTAGGTAACACAAAAGATTTTTTTCTTTTCCATGATTATTGCTAGAAACCAATTCTTTATTTCCTTTTTAACCCTCTTCTTTATTGCATGTATAGGGGGTTTTGACACTGCTCTTGTCGCAGCTAGGTAACTTTGAGATCATTCTTTAGCTTTGCCTTTTGATTATGATTTGTAGATGAAATAAACATGTCTCTTTTATTAAACGTTGAGCCTATGATCGAGCTGCTATCAAATTCAGAGTCATTGATGCTGATATCAACTCCACTCTCAGCGGTTACGAGGAAGATATGAAACAGGTTCGGATAATGAATGTAGTTGGTTTATATAGTTGTGTCATGTGATTTTTCTTTTATGGTTAATGGTATTCGAGTATTATTACCCTCCACAGGTTGAAAACTTGAGCAAGGAAGAGTTTGTGTTGGGACGAATTTTATTTTTGTAACATGAATTGAATACTGTGAGTTGTGATTAAGTAGTGTATAGATTCACGTCACTGATGTTGGTATTTTTGTTTGTTACTATTGTATCTTGAAGATGACAGAATTCAATAATCGAAGGCATCCCATACCTAGCACATGCACTCTCTTGAAGATAAAAATCCAAATGCAGTGGTCAGACTTAAAAATACAGTGATATGAAATTTGAGGAAAAGAAGCTTAAACCATTGTTTAGTCATCTCATAAGTCTCTCATTTATGATATGTGTATATGTACTTAGCTCATGAGTGACATCCGAGGAAAACATTTGCCCAAAGTTCATGAAGCATCTGACATTTAACAGGATGGAAATTAGGCTTCTCTTTTTGTGCAATCATACCTCACACAAGCCATGACTCAGTTAAAGCGCCTTTGGGCAGCTGTTACCAAGTACCACCACCAGGTTTGGTTTCAAAATATTTACATTTCGTCCTAACCATGCTTGGTCTAGATCGAATCATTTGCTTTAGATCGAATAATTATGCTACACTTTGCTTGATTCTTTTAGTTGCAAGGCTTCATCAAGCATGAGATGGAAAGAGCCGAGATCAAAGCTGCTCCTGCAAACAGTAAAGCGTTTTTTTTTATGGTATGTGGGCTGTTTTAAAATATATGGTAAATGTGTTAAGTCTACGGGCAGAACAGCTCAAGCAGTGGCAGAGGAAATGTGACAATAGTCCAGGGCCATGTCGATACCATCCTTATCAGAAGTAAGAACTTCCGGCTGTTGCAGACTTTTTTTGGTATAAAGATGTTTTACTTTGTTTTCTTTTTAGTTTAAAGGAATAGCTTAGATCAGAACAGATTGGGATGCTTCACCAATCTCAGAGACTCTTTGTTTGCGTTATGACAAGTGGGTAATAATGCAATAATTATGTCTATTGTGACCAGGTTGATTTGCTTAAGGGGGCAAAAGACACCGTGTGGATATCAATTACAGCCACAAGATCTGTGGGCGCCTTGGAGATGTTTTACTATTGGAACCCTCATTTGAAGAAACGGTTAGTTAAAATGGGGATTGATCCAGCGACTCATAAACCCGAAAAAGAGACTCCTTTGTCCTCTCTCGGTCTGTCAAAGAACGCAGCAACACTTAGCCACATGGCTCAATGGGAAATTGCTCGGCTTGAAGCTGAAGCAAGGCTAGGTAGAGAATAAAAGCTTCTTCATTACCAAAGCAAATCATCATCCCATCATCATCATGGATTCACACATAAGACATTGTTAACTAATTGGACAACAAAAACAAACCAAGGTAAACAAAACAGAACATAGACTCTAAACCTCGGGCAGTTTTAAAAAATGGAAAATTTGTTTAGTTTTATATTTTTTTGTAGGCAATGCAGATCAACAACAATAGCTTGAATCTCCGACATAAACAGTGTCATTCTCGGATATGCAGGAACCATCAACCGGAATCCCATCGAAGAATGAGTTCGTTGGATCATCCAGGGTCTGACTCTGATCAAAGGACCTCAAAACGATAGGATCAATTCAACGATTCACGAATTCGAAGCCACACAGATGGCGGAAGAAGGGTTGACGGGTCTTTTGCTCGGCGGCGATTCACTAGGCCGGAGTTTTTCCTCCGATAAAAACGAAACGGCTTGCGAGAGTAGTGGTGGTGACTGCAACAACTACTACGAGGATAACAAGAACTATTTGTACATCATTTTTAGCTTTGTGGATCCTTTGCCGTCCGATTCCCCACCTATGTTTTAAATCAAGGGTTGATATTTCTCGGGAATGATTTTGATTCCTTTTGCGTGTGTAAACTCTGATTAAAACAATTTTAGAGTAATCCAATTTTTAGCTCTAATTTTCCCCTTAAATTACAGTTTCATACTATGATTTTATGGTATATGGATGAAAATTCCATGAAAATGACTGTAAAAAGGATTTTCGTTGACATGAAAAATAAGATAAATCTTGACATTACCATTCAAATGATTCTTTCATACGAAATTAGATTTAGAATGGATATTATGGCCACATTAATAAATCAAGTAGCTGATTAAATCATTTTATTTATTAGGTGAAGTACAATCCATTGCGGACCCAATATCATCAATGAAACGGGAAAATTGTATTGGAAAGAAGGTTAAAGAAAGTATCATCAATGAAGTGGCGAAATTGTATTAGAAAGAAGGTTAAAACGAACAAATAAACCCATAAATTATATATCAAAAACAACGGGGAGAGATGAAATAATATTTAGATGAAAAAGCATATTTCTCGATTTTTTTTTATAAAAACACAAGAAATTATAATTAATTTTCATATAAAAAAGTTTACAAAAGTCAAACAACATTCATAAGTTAATAACATCTACTTAATATATGTTAATTTAATGAAAATTAAGATGCACAAAAAGGCAGATTTTTTTTTTTTGGGTGTATGCATGAATATCTAGAAATAAAATATATATAACCAAAATATGCACACAACAAAGCACTATAAAATGCCAACATATGCGCGGGGGTACGATCCTAGTGAATAAAACCCTTCGCACATTTCTAATCTTGTATATATCTTGTGTGTGGGTTTTCTTTGTTATTACTGATCTAAAATATTAAGATAATAAGAAACTCTTTGACAAAAAAAAAAAAAAAATATATATATATATAACATGAAACTATAACTTTGATAGGCTGCGTCAAAAGTTCACTCATTTGGCATTTGATTTAGGCTTCAGAATATGGAATCCTTTTAGAACTAGGTCGCCCAAGTTATTCAACACAAAAAATGTTCTGAAAATGATAAACAAAAGTTGTTTAATCCTAAACCCAAACTTATGCCAAACACAAAGGAATGGAAACTATAAACAAATCGCCACGAGGTCCTCCCTGGAAGAACACATGACGTTCCCACGATCCTTGGAATTTTTTTTTCATAATACTATAGTACATTAACTATTAAGTGCTCCTGGATAGATAAATTGTACATGGAATTTTCTAAATTTTCATGTAATACATGAAAATTTCTTCTACCTTCATAATATACTCATCACCTTTTTTTCATCTACATATGACCAAAATATTTTTACAAGAATAGAAGAATAGTCACGATTGAAATATATATATATATATATATATATATATATATATATATATTAATCTAAACTATTGCTTCCATTATTTGCCTAAGCAACTTATTGCTTAGTCTTGATTTCTTCATTATTATATGATCCTAATTAATTAATCTACATTAAATGCTCCAATTGTAGGTTATGATTCAAAAGATATCAAGTTTGTTCAAGAAAGCGCTAGGCGCTAGTCGGGCGATGACCCACCGCCTAGCGTCTAGAATGCCTAGTCGGGACCTAGTCGGCGCCTAGGCGGTATATATATTTATAAAAGAAAACGATATATATTAGATATATTATATAATATATGTCATATAATTCAAATATTCTTAGTCTAAAAAATAGATTAAAACTTAAAGTATATCGAAATAACAAAAAGAATATTAGCTAAATTTATCAGCACACGACATTTACTATCAAATCTGTTAAATTTACAATATTTTTTATTGATAACCATTAATTTATGGAGTAAGAACTTATAAATTTAGTTATAAGTAATAAATTTTTAAAATTATACCAAAACAAACATGAAAATTAAAAATCAAATGATAATTGGTTAAAGATTGTGTGTAGCCGCCTAGACCCGCCTAGGACCGCCTAGACCCGCATAGGACCGCCTAGAACCGTTTAAATCCGCTTAATAACATAAACGCCTAATTCGAACGCCTAGGAGGAAATCGCCACGGTCAAGGACCGCCTAGCGCCTAGGCCCCGCCTAGGCGGCCGCCTAGACCGATTTTTAGAACACTATCAACCATGGCAATTTTCAATATCATTATCATGCATGTTGGATTAATTGCACCCACTATATCTTTTTGGGAAAGTAATAGCAAAGATGTATCTTTCAAAAGCTGGGTGCAGTTTTGTATCTTTTTTTGTCTTTTAGTAAGTTAAAATGTCTATTTTACCCTCCCTTTTACAGTCAATTTACCAATCTAATTACTTAGTTCATCTGACTATTTACTCTTATTAGTTATACATTTGCTTCTAATTTAGTTTGTTGTGAACTAGTTTTAACTTAACTAAGTAATTCATACACATTGTACAATATGAATATATGTCCCATATATGTCGGACCTGTTTAGAATTTTTGATATATTTGCTCCAAACTCATGGATACCGAAGCTTATCCAGACGAAAATATGAAATGTGTTGTGGTTTGTGGCTCTTGGCTCGTCACCGGCGATGGAGAATGGAAATTCATAGTGGACATGGAAAGGGTCTCTCGGGTCGTCCCAATGAACATGAGCATGAAGATGAAAGAGGTCGTTGCTGCTGTTATGGCCGAGTTTGGTTTGGAATGTGCTTCGAAGTTAAAGCTCAGTTACACGCCGTCTCTTACTTTGTCCTCTGTTTGCAATGACAGCTCGCCGCCTATCATCGTCACAACAGATTTCGGGCTTTCCTGTTTTTTAGATATATTGTCATCTGACCGGTCAACGAAGCTATTTTTGTCACTGGGTAAAATAGTTAGGAAAGAAGGCGACTTTGTAAAGAAAAAGGCTTCCAAGTTAGTTCACCGAGTGGGGTCCATAACTCCTAGGAATCTATTTGGTGATGCAACTCCCTCTGGTAGCAGAAATTCTCCTGTCATGCTCGACGATGACACTGTTGAAGCGCTTGACTTTATGTTTCGTTCATGTTCACCTCCAGTCAGACGTTCTGATGGATTAATAGTTCCATGTGTAAGGCCATTCGTTAAACAAGAATTTGTTGATAAGGTTTCAAATTCTCGCAACCATTCACCGGTTCAATGTGGTAAGGTCATTCCTTGTTTTCTGATAACTTCGATCCTGATAAAATTCCCACTTTAACAACTTTATTTGTCTTTGGTTTCAGAGTATCCATCCAACGCTGATTTAACGGACAGAAGTGAGAAACGTTTGGGAAACAACAAGCCACCATTCAGCTTTGAATTATTAGACAGCGATAGTCAAGAAGATGGCCTCCTCAACGAGAATATAATAATAAAAGCGCTACCAAACATTCCACCTAGCGACGATTTAGTGGATGTAGAAGTTAATTACGTTTCGGGTATGAAAGAGAATGTCTCCAATGACTGCGGGAGCAATAAAATAATGCTCCCCAACCCCCCCAAATCCCACTGCATTAGTGGATAGTTCTGTTGAGCACGCTCCAGACAAGAGGGGCCCATTCAGTTTCAATTTGTTAGATAGCCAAGAAGATGTATCCACCGATATCGCAACTGTTAATCACCCGGTGCCTGATCATTCTGATATGGTAGTAGGAGGTGAAGAAGATAACTGTACGCCTGATAGTGATGAGAATGGATCGTCAGACGAGGTACCAGTGGATGTTGGCAATGTGGATCGTGAGTTTTGGTCCAACCTCATCGATGATGAGTATGGAGGCTCCAACGCCCTGGATGTGATGTCTGAAATCTCCACTGGAATAGGTAATACATCGAAACGTAAGGCTGTTGAATCCCGTCCTGTTCAGCAAGAATACGTGTTTAGGTGGCGCGGTACTGAATCTGGTGGCACTTCATACTCTACCGACGAAGAACCAGCTGATATCCCGCCATTGGTGGATGACAACACTTATCAACGAGATCCCGTCCCTGACTTAGATCTAGACTCAATGGGTGATGATCTTTACAAGGGTAAACTATTCAAGAGCAAAGACGATTGTTTGGTATGGTTAGCAATCCATGCCATAAGGAACAAGTTTCATTACATAAAACCTGTGTCCACTCTTCACAAGGTTGTTATCCATTGCCCGGATAATAGTTGCAACTGGCGTGTTATGGTTCATGAGTCGAAGGACACATGCTTTTGGGAGGTACGCAAGGCAGAGTTACATCACTCTTGCTCTACTGATACTAGGAATAAGTACCGGAAACTTGGGACGACAAAGGTCATTGCCACTGTTTTCAAAGATAAATATTCAGATCCCGCATCTGGTCCGAAACCGACTGGACTCAAAGCCTTATTGATGAAGGAATTGCGTATCGATTCATCTTATAACAAGTGTTAGCGCGCACGGTCGAAGGCAATCACGATGCTACGAGGTACAGATGATGGATCGTATAGGAAGTTGCCAGAGTTTTTACATATGCTAAAACTCGCTAACCCTGGCACGATTGCTGATCTCGAAACCGAGGTAGACGCATTAGGCTGCGAGCGGTTCCTCTATCTGTTCTTAGCATTTGGCGCATCCATTAAAGGTTTTGCCAAGGTTCGCAGAATGATTATAGTGGATGGTACACATTTGAGTGGTAGATACGGGGGGGGGGGGGGGGGGGGGTTCTGCTTACTGCAAGTGGACAGGATGCAAATTTCCAAGTCTTTACACTGGCGTTCTGTATCGTGGACAAAGAGAATGAGGAGTCCTGGACGTATTTCTTTTTCAAGCTTGAAAAGATTATTGCTGACAGCCCCACATTAACCTTTATTTCTGACAGATGCCAGTCAATATACAAAGCAAAAGGTAGGATTTTCCCGCGTTCTCACCATGGAGCATGTCTTGAGCACGTCAAAAGGAATGTTAAAGCAAGGTTTAAATCTAGAGGTCTCGCGCAACTGGTCAATTTGGCTGGAAATTCATACAGAATTGGTGCCTACCGTGAAACATACAATCGTATACGCAACATCAATGCAGAATGCGCAAAGTATCTTGACAATATAGGCGTTGGACACTGGACCAGAGCATATTTCAAAGGTGAACGTTACAATCTTATGACAAGCAATATAGCCGAGACATTGAACAAAGCTCTACTTGATGGTAGGAGCGAACCTATTGTAGATCTTGTCAAGTGTATACGGTCTATGTTGACTAGGTGGTTCAGTTGTAGACGAAAGAAATCAGCGGCACACAAAGAAGAAGTTTCCATCGAGGTTGATAAGCTAATGGATGAACATATGCAGTCAGTCCACGGTTCTAAGATAGCTTGTGTTACGAACTTCAATTTCGAAATTGTCGGCCAGTTTGGGGGGGAATCGTTTCATGTTCTTCTGGAGGACAAGCGATGCTCATGCAGGTTATTTGACAAGCTTAAAATCCCATGCGGCCATGCCTTAATAGCCGCGGACAGTCATGATGTATCCTACGCGTCTCTATGCGATTCTCATTATAAGACATCCACTTGGAGGGCGACTTATGAAGGAGTGGTCAACCCAGGTGGGAATCCTAACGACATCGATATACCGGCTTATGTTCGCAACCGGTACCTTTATCCACCAGACGTTAACAGACCCTCTGGTAGACCTAAGGAAGGAAGGTATCCATCCTTCGGCGAATCCCAGGCAATACCCCTTACCCTTTGATGTTTATATACATTTACTCTTTATAATTTTCTAATTTTTATCTCTGCAATATTGTATTCAGAAGGAGAAAACCCCTCGCTCAACCCCAAACCGATGTTCCAAATGCGGAGGAGTTAATCACAACCGTGCTACTTGCAAAACCTAATAACAAACTCTTTATAACGAGCCATGTATTTTGTTTGATTAAGAATGGCTACTTAAAACGCTTTCATCTTGGATGACACCTTTTATTGTTTAGCTGTCCATCATTTTCGATGGATACCTGTTGCATAACTTCCTTTTGATTTGACTTGATGTTGTCTATTTTTGTAACTATTGATGTGGGTTTTGTTTTCCCCCATAAAGCTACTACTACGATTTACTAAGCAGGCGGCCAAAACTTTTTCTTTTGACCGAAATCTAAGTATATTAAACTTAGATTCAGCTATACTTGTGTTACCCATACTTACTTACTTCTTTCGGTTCCCTTCAAATTATCCATTTTACATACCTGTCGTGGATGGTTCTTTTTATTTAATTTTGGTAGCTACATCACTTTCCTTATATATTGAACATGTTTCAGAATACTTTGGACCTTCTACCACACGAGTTATATCACTGAGACCCCCTGTTACGTATTAACAACTTTTCACAAAATGAGTTTCGCTTCTGTTTCTACTGTTCCCACTTCTGATGAACCATTACCCTGCAGATCGGTAGGCATCGCAGCCCCAACCATGTGTTGGTGTGGGGAACGCATTGAAGTAGGATATGCTAGAAATCGTGCTAACCTTCGTCGAAGGTGGTTCAAATGTCCACAAGCTAGTCGGGTTAGAAAAAGATATAAGATTTCTCTTCTATTCTACTTAATTATTTTCCCATCCTGTCTTTAGAAATCCACTTTCATTTTTCTGAACAGTTCCCAATCGAAGGTCATGTTCGCGATTGGGTTGACGACGCGATTATGAAAGAGGTAGACAGGGTTTCAAAGGATTTCAAGAAGATACAACAGGACGTTAGTCTTTTACAAAATTGGTCAAACGAAGTTCGAGACGAATTAGCGTTCAAAATTGCTAGAAAGATCTCTGTCGAGGTCGCAAAGAACAACAACTCTTTTCCTACAAAGAAGCATGTGGAGGAAAAGATGACCAGGTTGTGTTTTATATGGGTTACCGCAGTGTCTTCTTGTGCAGTTGCTTGGGCTTTTTGCCAGTTGAAGGAGCACCTATATCCCGGCTGATTGTAGTGATTTTATAATAAGCGAGGATTCGACGCCAGTAGCTTTTTGTTGTACACTTTCCCATCTTCTATTCAGTCAACTTAAACTCATTTTCGTCGTTTTGTCTTTCTTTTGCCACTTTTCGTTATGTAATTGAGCTGGATACACTCTTTATCATATTTAACGCAAAACAATGGATACCAATCTGAACTAGTTGTTAAAAACTACAACTACATATATGGATACTCAAATTCTATTTCAACTTTTTCTATGTCCATGGATACTCAAGTTATATTTGACCTTCTATATATGGCAATGGATACTCACTCACTGTAATATCAAATAGGGCTCATATTTTATACCCATTAAGTTGTTCAAATTGTCATTTTTCCTATTTACTTATATTTCGTTTATGTACTCCTACACTGTTTTGCTTGTCATAATCATTTAATGAGTTGTTTTAGTATTATTTTAAGGTCTAAAGCAATATATAAATATGTTATGTCTACTCACATAACCATCTGTCCACACTTGGCCTTCGCATTACCCAAGATGAGCTCAATGAACCCCTCCCCTTTCATCGTTCCCTCTCCGACTCTACTCGACTTGCCAGCTGCATTAAGGAGGTCTATACTTGCAATAAATGCTAGTGAGAACATACTCGAGCATTTCAAAATCCGAGCTGTCTGCAAGACACTTCGCGACGATGCTGATCACATGGATACCTTGTTTGAGGTTGACCTTATCAAGACGCACCACGATTATCAAGGGATACTCCATCTTGAACGCGCATGTCTAGATGCGAAGAATCCCACCACAATTTTTTTGAAAGCCATATCGGATTTCTTGTACACAGATGGAAGAGCTAATGCATTTGCCCGCCTTAAGCAATGCGCGGTCCTGGGAATCAAGCCCGCCTTATATTGTTACGAAGTCATACGCCGTTCCATCTTTCCTGAGATGGATTCAGGTTCAACGATTCCTTTTCTTTCTCGTTTTTCTATCCGCAACCTTAGAAAGCATGTCCGCAAATTTCAACGCATAACTTGGCCCATGAACATCTCCGCGCATCTAACCGCGATATCTGACTCTACTAACCATGGTAGAATTTCATCATGCCCGTGCTCTGTCCATCGCTATTGGCTTGACTTTCTAGACGAAAAAGTTAAAGGTCTCGGTATGTGCGATCTCTGCTTTTGGTCTATTGAAACTTCTGTTTTCTTCCGTGTAATCCCGGGTACTTTTTTCAAATGGGTGGACCTCATTGACTGGGAAGCAAAGGCCGAAATATATGAAGCACCCGCCCTAAACGACGCTGTTGTTTGGGCCGCTTTTGTTGATGGTGTTGTTGATCACGAGCAAGGCACCGCCGTGTTGGTCGGCGTTAATGGGCAAATCACCATTCCTGCGGTTCAGGGCGTTTAGATATAACCGTTTTTTTAACGCTTTCTATGTTATTCGCCAACAGTATCGTAACTTTTTGTTATTCTATCCATTCATCTATGGTGGATATGTAGACATTTAGTATTGTAACTTTTTGTTATTCTATCCATTCATCTATGGTGGATATGTAAACCCTTCTTCTTCTTTTCCTATCAATTATATCATCAGTTTAGTATCAATTGTACCAAAAAAAACGTTATAATTATCAATCTGTCATTACGTTAGGTTGTTTTGGCATTTTAATAATTAAATTTGTACTTTACTATCCATTTTTAAACTTATCTTGCCTATTTATCCATCCATTGAAACAGACTAGCCACTACCTCCCCCATATATTTAATAACGATGGTCAACCTCACAACTTTTCATTATGATTGTCATTCCGGTCTTTACTTGGGAAATCGGGGACTTAAACACTCTTCATTAATTAATGTCTACTTTATGTGTCAGCATGTCTGTGTCATTTCTTTTCAGCCACTTAACTTGCCTAATCATAGCTTCTGTACTTAACCCAATACCAACGAAGTATAGTAATTAGTTAAATCGCTTTACTGTCTACAAAAAGTAAACCGGTCTCCACCTTTCTAGTTACACCCCAATTTGTCTACAGTTAGTTCATATCAACGACTGACTATATTGGTTATTGTTATACAATCCATTCTAGACTTTTATATCCATTATCATGGATACACATCATTATCATTAAATATATTACATGGATAATACTTACGACATCTTCCTAATTTTAATGGATAGGAAATAGAAGAAACAGTTCTCGCACCTATCCCCACTATTCTCACCCATCATCGTGTGAACCCACCAACAATCATCCAAATCGCTGCAGCTCCAAGAATCATGCCAACTGTCAACTTTTTTTGGCATAACCGCACGCACGTGGTACACCAACATCTCACCAATAGCCATTGCTTCATCATATGATCGTTTAGATCTGAAAACCTTATACTCAGCGTTGCAGCTTCTCCCTGCGCACCAGTTAAGAATAATATACATTAGCTTTCTCTAGATCTCCCAAATTGAATGCAGTGCGCAGACTTTCGGTGTACATCGCAAACGGATTTTTGTGCTCTACGCACTTCCTGTAGAATTTGTAATACCACGATAAATCTTCGTCTGCAAACCAAGTGAAGTCATGCCTCCTGTCCAGTCGAACTCTTGAATACACCTCCGGTGAACAAACCGTATTCAAGCCCTCAGGGCCTGCCTTAAGTAGATTCGCACAAGCATCAACGCCATCTTCTGCGACCCTAGCTGCGATTTCGGCTAGTAGCGAACTTGGTAACCACATTGCTTGTTTTTACTCTCGGCTAATGCCTACTTTTGGACCTTCTTTGTTTTTGTTTTTTAACTACAACTCTATCTTCTCTCCTTCTCTTTTAAGTTAATGTCCCTTTCCTTTAGTCAAATCCTTTTCGCTTTGACCAGTTTCGTCATTAAGTTTGAACTATCTACATGGATAGACGTATTCTCTATATCACTATCCGTGTATAAGACAACTAACATCCTTTTTACTCATCTATCCATCCAATTAGTACTTGTTAAATAGAAACATTGTACCCAATATTTTTAACGTTCACTTTAACTCTTTATTTTTGTTTTCACAGTCCAATATTTCTATTCTTGCTATAAGTAGTCTACCCAAAGAAGAAATCACCACTCAACCTGCTCTGTTTCCCCATCTTTTAATTTCCTTCTTACAGTATGAGTGATACAGCTAACAAAATTAGCTACAAATGGGGACAGCCTGTCTCCGATATAAGGCCAGTTATTCAAACCACTCATCAATTAGGTATTCCTACGAGCTGCGATTGCAAGGCTTCCTTGTTCCTAACGACCTCTACATTACCTGAGAGTAAAGGAAGGCGCCTCTATACATGTCTTTACGATCTATCGGATGTATAACTTTTTACTAACATCCATTGTGGTAACGCATTTCTATATTTTATTTTAACCCATTATCCATTCGTAGGGTCCATGTCATGGATGTGCATTCAAAAAGTGGTGGGACGACGCAGTTACTGAAGAAATTCAAAAGCTTAAAGTTGAGGCTCTCCTGAAAGAAGAATCAAACAAGTCTCAAATGGCAGGTTTAATTGATAGGGTCGACTTTCTCCTTTCAAAGATTGAAGACCTTGAAACCAAAGTAACAAATATGAGTCATTTACTCTACTGACTTTAAAAGTTATCTACTGCTTTGATTTCCGATTCCACATATATTGCTGTGTCTATCTATGCTTTAGAATCTGCTTCTGTATCCATGTAAAATATAACAAACTGCAGATTTTATGTCAATCTAATCTTATCTATTAGTAAATGAATATCATTAAAACAGATCTCCTTTACACATCCAACTTCGTTAATTATTTATCCCAAACTTAATGCGGCCTCAAATTGACGAATTTTTTTTTACCGCTTATTGTTTATTGGCAATCTCAATTACCATCCATTCTCACTTATTCTCTTCCATGGTATTCCCCTAAGTATCCATCAGTTAACCAGTTTATATTCAAAAATCACCTATCCATATGTCTTTCCCTTTAGCTATATATAATTAAATAAAATTGAAACGTGTTTTCAAATAAAATTGAGTAATATGAGCAATATAAAATGGATACGTGTTTGTCTTACGGAATTTATATTCACGTTGGAAACTGAAACGTGGCCACCTTCATGCTTCCATGAAAACAATATTTGTCTATCCATCTTTCGCAGCCCCATGTCTATCCATCAGTTAACCAGATTATATTTAACAATCATCTATCCATATGTCTTTCCCTTTAGCTATAATACCTATACATAATATGAGCAATATAATTAAATAAAATTAATTTTCAATTTTACTTGTTTTGCAATTCGGATTCCGTGTCCAATCAAATTAACAGTTTTATGGATACGTGTTTGTCTTACGGAATTTATATTCACGTTGGAAACTGAAACGTGGCGACCTTCTGGCATCCATAAAAACAATATCTCTCTACGCATTCACTCTCTCCATAGTCTCAAATCTGTTCATTCAGAATGACTTGTGCTAACCTTCTAAACCTGCCGCCCGAAGTAAGAAGAATAATCCTTGCAAAGAATGCAAGTGATCATATTCGAAAACACTTTAAAATCCGCGCTGTCTGCAAAACTCTTTCTCAAGACGCCGATCACGTGGATACTATTTCTCGTATTAACCTTATCCAGGAGGGCCAATCCGAAGGAGACCAAAGAGGCATCACGCTTTTGTACAATGCTTGCTTGGATGCCAAAAACGTTTCTGCTTTGTTTTTGAAGGGAATTTCCGACTTCATGTACACATACGATGGAAGATTAGAAGCTTTTCAAAAGATTAAATCTTCTGCCATCGCCGGTTGCAAATCCGCCATGTATTGTTTCGAAGTCATCCGGCGATCTATTTACCCATCCTTTGACTCAGGTTCGACTATCCCATTTCTTTCCCGTTCCGCTATCCGTGCTCTTAGGAAGCACGTTAGGAAATTCGAGCGCTACTCCTGGCCTATCGGAATAGCCGTCGACCTCTCTCTCATAAGGGATGAAACTGATGTTGGAAGTTTAAGATCATGCCCTTGCTCCGTTTTTAATTATTGGCTTAGTATCACCGCCGAGGATATCAAAGGTTGCGGCATGTGCAATGCTTGTTTTTGGACTATCGAGCAAGCTGTTTTCTTCCAAATAATCCCGCATACTTTTCTTGAATGGCCTGTGCTACCCCAAAATCCCATGGACGGTGTTTGGCCTGATTACGAGCAAAACGTTGGTGGTTGGGGTCATGATGACAATGGAGGCGGTTGGGACCAGGTCGTAGTGCACAATGGTGGGGGACAAAACCACGGTCATGAAAACGGCGGACAGGAAAACGCAGGCGGCTGGGAAGGCGGTGGCGGTTGGGCCAACGTCGCAATGTAAAACGCGTCTGTTTATGCCGTTTCACCCAATTAAACTTTTATATTTTTGTTATTTTTTGCGTAAACTTGTTTAATATTATTTATAACTATGACTTACTTTTCGGTTACATTATCCACCAATACATCAAACTATCCAACCAGTATTAATTTAGCCTTTCGTCTATCCACTAAACTTTTGAAATGCCTATAAATCTTGGAAATCTTACAAAATATATTCATGTACATATACTCATTTTTACATGTCTCAAATCCCCAACTTTAAACCCCTCAACCCAGCTTCTCGTGACGCTGACCCTTCAAACCGTCATCATTTCTGTGTCTCGTCAAATAACTTTTACGACTTCCAACACGTCATTATAACTGACTCCAATTTTATAATATACTTTCTCTCTCGCCATTCCCGCCAATCTTATCGACCAGTGTACCTCCAATTCGATCAATCAAATCATATGACGTCTACCTCACGAAACTATCCATGAATCTGTACTTTTTTTTTGTCTTTCATTTAACCTTTTTTGCAAGTTAAAAAAATAAAATCAAATACCTACGTTAATATCACAGGCCTCGAGCCTACAACATTTACCCCCGTCATTATTACCCTCTACTACAGTCAATAACAAGGAAACCAATAAATTACTTCTTTCTTTAATAAATCAAAACTCTCGCCGTATAATCTTCCCCAAATATGGATACGTTGCTCTTATTACCCTCCACGCTATCCATTTGTTTTACTCTACATTATCCCCTATTTTCATATATTATATCCCCATCCATTATTTACATGCAAATAGTAATATCAACAAGTCCAACGTCTATCAACGCACTTTCTTGGTTCAAACATGTAATATGCTAGCCACATAGCTCTCAGTTATTAACTATCTATATCGTCCCTATATCTATTTCATTTATCATTTTAAGTCCAACGTCAATTCATACATTCAGCAAAATCGATATCCGTCCTAATTTCCATATTTACCAATTCTTAAATATTGCTATGTATGAATCCATAGATTAACTTCATATCACCTGTCCACCCACACTTATCTTCAATTTGTCTATCCACCCATATTTGAATTGATACCTATCAAAATAGGAACACGTAATTTATGTTATCACACGTAAACCAAATACTTCAAGTTCGGAAAGACAAACAAATCCTCACGTCTCAAACACATAACTCACAATCCATGAATGTTACAAATCACACAGAATAGATAAAAAGTTCATTCGTAAATTTGTGGTACTGTCCACTTCTTATATATCTCCATGGCATACTCCTGCCTAAACTGGTCCACAAATTCATCTGTCATCGCTTCTATTCCATCTGATCTAGCTAGGGCATTCAGCTCAAGAAACTTCATTGTTACAGGTCCGCAATCACCTACTCGATCATTCGTGTACACTGTCTTTAAACGACTCCATGAATACGGCGGTAAATTCCCTTTCAGTTCCTGTTTCCCCGGCTTCGTTTTCTCCCTTGGCTTCATACTGTTACTCTCTGGGTCGAGTTTGAAGAATGCCTCCACAATGTAAGGAATCATTTCAACAATTGGCGCAATGTTTGTACCAGCTTTGGCACCACTGTTATGGATTGGCAACGGGTCTAATAGTTCAACGGTCTCTAAATCTAAATTAATAACAACCCCAACCCAGTGATCGCCGTCCCAATTCATGGGAACGTAAGCTGTTGAGACATCTTCAAACGACCTAGCCTTTGCCCGGCCGTGCGTCCACTCCCCGTATACATACTCCTTCATGCGTTCGTCCCAATGGTACTCTCGCGGTTTTTTTGACTTCATAAAGCTCCTATGTCGCCCTTGCAAATGGTTGGAAAACCAAGGTGGAAGGAACACCACCCTCTCCGTTGCGAAGTACCTAGCATGTTTCAAGTATATGTATTCTCCAAGTACCTGCATATGCTGAAGTACCCAGATACCATACATGTTACTCTTCTATTCCATTATATTTAACAAACTTTCAAAATTCTTACTGTTGTGTTCAAAAACTTCTTCGGCTCAGCAATGTCAAACAAGAATTGGTTTTTGATAGCCACCTCCCCAAACATCAAGTTCTTCAGATCGTATTTCCTACAAATTGCACGGCATGTAAGTACATCTATCATACTATCCTTTTCTATAAGCACAGTAATTTATTACCTCGTTGGGAATAGCTTCAGCGTTTCTTCCCAGGCGTCTTTGTGCTCAAAATACATATCTTCGCTTTCCCTTAACCCTACAAATACCCGAGCCAGCTCAATCTCATCATTCGATGGACTTTCTTTAACACGCTTTGGTGGGGGAGAAGAATCACTTAGGTCAACCGGTTCTTCAGATCTACCACTCAATATTTTCATTTTCCCCGTCTTCTTTTTGCGTCCGTGGTTCTTATTTTTAGGCTTGTTCCTTGTTAAGCTAACTCCTTCATTAAAGGGTACACCTACCGTTTCCTGTCACACACATAAATTAATTTATTTACTCTGTAGTCCAAATTTTTTATAAACATTTACTAAACTACCTTCGCTGGTTCCTTTGTCGTCTGTCCATCTACCTTTTTTTTCTCCTTAACGGAACTGTCCACCTTGCCTTCCATGGGTATCTCCTCATCTTTTTGTTCACAGACAACTTCGGACTCTCTTCCCGTTGCCTGTTCTTCACCACACACAGACTTCGGTCCATCTATCATTCTTTCGAGATCGCAGGAGATGGATACTCCCTCCTTATTTCCTTCAACATGAGTCCCTGGATCGCTTTGCCCCAAAAAAATACACTAACCTTGTTATTCCCTTTAAGATGAACATTTATACAAAAACTTATCTTCAACAGCTTTTATAAAGCGATACAAACCTCAAACGCAGTACACACTTCATCGTCAGTGGATACTTTCTTACTATCTTTCTCCAGTTCTCCATCTCCCGTGGAATCCTGACTTAATGAACTCTCAATTTGGCTTTGCATCTGTCCATTTGTTTGTTTAAGCCCGGCAGCAGCATTATCACTTTTGTTTCCAATGGATGCACCGTCAATTATTTCTTCACGCTCTTCTTTATTAACCTGCCAAACATCCATACAAAACTTATATCAACCAAATCTAGCTAATGGATAATACTCCAATTAATCCAAGGTTTCAAAGGTATCCATAAAGGTAGTACACACTTCACTATCCATCGACACTCTCTCGCCAGCTAACTCCTCTTGTCCTTCTTCGTCATTGACCCTGGAAATATCCACTGCGATTTCCATGCGTATGTCATCAGATTTTGTTTGCAATGGAAGCTCCGAGTCCTTCTGTACCTTAAAGTAGCCAACGTATCCATAAATATCAAACTACTTAAAGCATGCAATCGTCTCCATAATTATCTGATGCTGAATGACTTCCCTTTCTTCTGTATCACAAATTTCACTCTTGGCCAACACGTCGCCTTCATATCCCTCCACAGGGCTGCCTGTTTTGGACTCGCCATGCTAAATCCCAAAGATTTAAGACCACCGCAAAGTAAACATTATGTACAATTAGTCAAATACCATAACTTATGGATGCAAACTCAGCATATAAGCTTATCACCTGGTTTGATGGATTCAACATAGCACTGTTTACAACCCCCCCTTTTCCTAGGTTTTCTAAACTTTGATCTGCATACAAAACATCTTTCGAGTGCTTTTCCTCCTCCCCATCTTTGATCATTCCCATATGCTGCATCGCCCTACCAACAATTGATTCATCCCTTGTTTTACAAGGATCAATTGTGTCATCCAGCTGAGTACAAAAGTTGCCAATGTTAAATTCAGATCCCAGATTTTCTTGATCGAAAAAAGTTTCATCAACACTGTTGATAACTTGAGAAATAATAGAATTCACATTATCCCGATTAGTGCCCTCGTCTGTCGCATGACTTCCAACACCTTGATCACCAACTCCAGTATTCTCCGCCCCTTTGGAATTACATTTATCCTTCTTCCCCTTTTCTCTTTCACCTAAGAAAATTCTCTTCATCCCTGTCAACGTACACTTCTGGCCTAGGCTGTTCAGACGTTTGATTCCACGCAACCTACAATCCTTTGACGTCTTTCTTCGCTTCAACCACGCCACCTCTTTTTCCAAATTCTCGATTTTCTTCTCCACCCAACTCTTGAATTTATCATTACCAACAGAACTTGTCTCTGTTATACTTCCATATTCAATAGCAAGTAACAGTAGCTTTCTCTTCTTGTTCTCCCCAACAGTCTTTGATACGTGTTCAATGCCATCTTCAATAGCGAGTAATTAAGGTTTTCTTTTCTTTTTGTTCTCTACAATAGCCTTTCGGACGTATTTAATCAGCTTCTGCGAAGAATCTCCCCCAGGCCACTCCTCCTTCTTAAAGTTGTGATCACTATCCACCAGATTTTTAAAATACACCAACTTCTTATCTTTAATCTCGTCTATCCACTCCCCCCAGCCCTCTCCAAATGGTCCCATTGGTTTTAAATACGGTACCACTTTTACCTGTACATAGAAAAATACCACATCTGTATGGATACACGGATTTGTTTTAATATTCACAATAAGGAACTACACATACCTCAGATCCAAACTCTACGTCTATTACAGTCTCACTACTAATCCAGTTGTTTTTCGGAATCCTTTCGAAAGAAGTATCCATGAAGCTCATAGTTGATTCATGGTCAGGCATCCTCTCCAAGAATCCGGGAATACATCGGAAACTAGAAGTTGGAATGCAAGCGGGAATCCATAGACGACCTTTGTTTGCTGCTGCAGCTGAGTTCTGAATGTTTTAACCGGATCTTCACCAATTTTTCCCGTTCTCGGGCCAGGTTTCATTGAATTAATTGTTTTAAGAAACGACATTCTTCCCCATGGATAGCTCAAAAAATTATCAACATCGCTGAGCATCTCAACAAACTCCGGCGTTGCTTTTGCAACCTGGTTGCTACAAATAAGCACTCCATCAACAATACATATCAGCGCAAGCTTCAACCTTTTTGTTCCATTAATGTCTTTATCCTCAAGCATTTGAAGTATGTCTGAAATCTTAACCCCTTGGTCCCCCTTCTTAATGGTCTTACTCATCTGTCCAAATAAATCTTCCCATTCCGAAGTACTTCTCACCACCACTATACTCCGATCTTCTGGGTCTTCTTCTTCCGGGAACTCGCAACAATTTAAGCCTGTTATCATTCCAAACTCAACTAATGAGAATCGCAGTGGTTGCCATGCAAAAAATGTACTCAACTCGTACTTCTTTTTTGTAATTAGTTGTCTCCCCAGTAGTCCATGTATCAATTTCCCTGAAATTGAACACTGCTTTACCGGGAGGCTAAACAAATCTCCAAAACTAGAATCCTGTAATCTCTCCCACTCCGGCGTATCCTTCAATAGCTGCCAAACTTTGTTTAGTATCTCCGGTTTCGAGTATATATTCAGTCTACCATCTGGATATCGATCTGTTTTGTACAATCTGCTCGGTAGTTCTTTGTCCACCATTGCCTGAAAAATACAAAATCAATTGCAGTAGCTTCATTCTCAGATTGGGGGTCGAAACAAAATTGATTATTTCTAATGAAGTCTAGCTTACCTTACTGTTGCTGTAGAAGAGAGAAGCTCGTAAGAGAGAAGATCGAAAGAGACCACTTTTTTTCCCCTTTTTGTTTTACCCTAAATTAAAAGCATCTGATAAATTATTAAATTACCCTAACTATAAAATTTCTAGTTAGCAAATGAGTAATTGCTCAGGTCATTTAGTCATAAGGGCATTTTTGACTTTTCATTGTCTCTCTCATCAAAAAAAGATACACAATTGAACAAACATTTAAGAAGATACCAATTTGCAAGAAAAAGATAAAAAGATACACTCAGTGCAATTCACCCCATGCATGTTACAATGCTTTTTCACTATTAGCTAAAATAGTCAAATCAAAAATTGAAAGAATAAAAAGCAATAAATTGTAAATTATACATACTTGTACACGCATCTCATACGAGCAAGGAACCCATCATACGTGTAGTTTCTTTTTTTTGATGGATTAAAACTTTTAAATCATGAATTCATAATTTTTCGTTTTTTTTTTTGACATTGAAATTTGATTTTATTACGATCGGTCTAATCGGTTAGCATTACAAGCTAACCAAACCGATTCTTCATAATTTACATATATATATATATATATATATATGTATATATATTTATAAAACGGAAAATTATGAATTCATGATTTAAAAGTTTTAATCCATCAAAAAAAAGAAACTACACGTATGATGGGTTCCTTGCTCGTATGAGATGCGTGTACAAGTATCACAAAAGTATTCCGCAATTCTGACCAAGACGTATAACACGATTACTTAATTCTTTTTTTTTTTCCCTGAAAGATATATTATTAACTAAGATCCAATTTACAACCAAGATTACAAGGAACACATTCCTGTCAACCAAGACCAAACTGGTCATCAACATTCCAAGACACCGTAAACAAAACGGTGAGTTGGACCAAAAATTGCAACACAGAGGGACTAAAAGCCCTTACTTAATTCATCTCTTCTTTTTTTTTGAATAATACTTAATTCATCTTACAAACGTCGATGGTATATTAGTCATTTCATCTTTCAGGAAATTTTCTCTTTGCCTATATATATCTCCAACACCAATCTCTCAACTTCAAACAAACAAACAAAAATCAATAGAAAAAATATGAAGAAACTTCTCTTGATCTTTCTGTCCTCCTTTCTCATCCTCCAATCCGTTCGCGGGTTTGATTACCACGACAAGGAACTAGAGAGTGAAGAGAGCTTATCAAAGCTATACGACAGATGGAGGAGCCACCACTCTGTTCCTAGGAGCCTTCATGAAAGGGAGAAGAGATTCAACGTTTTCAGACACAATGTGATGCATGTTCACAACACCAACAAGAAGAACAACCCCTACAAACTTAAACTCAACAAGTTTGCAGACTTAACGGTTCATGAGTTCAAGAATGTCTACACCGGCTCAAACATTAAGCATCATAGAATGTTGCAAGGACCGAAACGTGGCTCGAAACGGTTCATGTATGAGAATTCAACCCGAGTTCCGTCCTCGGTTGACTGGAGAGAGAAAGGTGCTGTCACTGAAGTCAAGAACCAAGGACACTGTGGTAAGTTTAAAAGCAAGTCCCATTAGTGAGAAATGTTATTGAATATATTGCACATGATCAAAATAATTTAGGGCCTACTTAATATTTTGTTATAATTTAAAACTTTAGTAAAATTTTGCATATAACATAAATATTAGAAATTTATAATAGATGAATAGTTTAAAACATGTAATCTGGCGTTGTGTTCACATATGAGACGTGAATATATAATTATAAACATATACTCATTAATGTGTTAATATAAACTTGAGGATATACAAAATTGTCTGTTGACAAACAAACAAAAGAACAAAAAAATTGTCTGAACTATAACAAAATGTTTAAATTTAATCTTAATGTTAATATCTATTTGGTGAATGATTTGATATTGGTTAAAAATTACCAGGAAGTTGCTGGGCATTTTCTACGGTTGCAGCCGTAGAAGGAATCAACCAGATCAAGACGAACAAGCTAGTCTCACTGTCTGAACAAGAACTAGTGGATTGTGATACTTACCAGAACCAAGGTTGTAACGGAGGCCTAATGGAGATTGCATTTGAATTCATAAAGAAGAATGGTGGAATCACCACAGAGGATAACTATCCCTACGAAGGCACTGATGGAAAATGTGACGCTTCAAAGGATAATGGCGAGATTGTGACGATTGATGGGCACGAGGATGTACCAGAAAACGATGAAGATGCTCTTCTTAAAGCTGTCGCAAACCAACCTGTATCTGTTGCAATTGATGCTGGAAGTTCTAATTTCCAGTTTTATTCAAAGGTAACAATAAAAAAAAACCACCAAGTATCATAAACAAAGACTATAAATCACAAGATCTAGAATCTCTCGGTAAAAAAAAAAAAAAATATATATATATATATATATATTGAATTTTTATAGCATAAATTTCATATCTCAAACATAATATATCTACCATGCTTTTACATTTCAAGAGACAATTAAAATAATTAACTCAAAAGACTATGTCATATAAATGTGTATATATTTAACATATCATTGGTCATATCTTTTGGTAATGCGTTGTAGGGAGTGTTTACGGGATACTGTGGAACAGAGCTGAACCACGGTGTGGCGGCGGTTGGGTATGGATCTGACTCAAAAGGGAGAAAGTATTGGATAGTGAGAAACTCATGGGGACCTGAATGGGGAGAGGGAGGCTACATAAAGCTCGAGAGAGGGATTGATGATCCGGAAGGAAAATGTGGTATTGCGATGGAGGCCTCTTATCCGGTCAAGCTCTCATCTTCTAATCCAGATACCTCCAACGATGATGACATCAGAGATGAGCTCTAGATATGTGTACACATTGTGTAACTTAAACCCATGTCAACGCTTATCACAATTCATTATCATTTCTTGTTTGTTAGTTTGGTCTCCATGATTTGATATTGACGTTTGGATTTTAATTTGAATAAAAAGGTTTTCGTTTTGAGTTCTAAACAAGCATTAAGAACAGGTTCTATCGGTTCACAATTCTCCTAAACCAAATCTCTTTGTATCTAGTCAAATTGCTCACACTAAGTTTATTCAAATTGTAACTCACACTCTCGTGCTAAGTTAATTATCTCAGATCTAAACCCTAGGTGATCGTCCAGAATTCAGTTTTAAACGCAACTTAGGTGATGAACGAATAGATTGTGAATCCTAAATAATCAGTTATCTAAACATGCATAAAACCCTTATGAGAATTCCTAAATCTAACTAGGTTACTATTCAGACATATTATCAATTAAACAACACATCATGAATAGAAAACCAAAAGACTGAATAGATAAGATAAAGGGGTTCGAAATTCTTCTCAAGGTTACAAGTAGCAAGAATCAGCCCCTTAGCAAAATCTCTCAATCTCCAAAAGCAAGAACAAAGTAAGAACAAGATAAACTGAATAATGAGTCTGAAAACCTAATTAAAACTCCTAAACTCGTTTTGGAGCTAGATTAGAATTAGGAGAAACTTCGAGGTCTTTATGCAATTCTTCAAAACTTGTCTCAACTCGGCGTATAGCTTCTCTCGCGCTCAGTGTCGACCGACACCAAGGTCAGTGTCGGTCGACATCCAGTCGTGGCCGAGACACCAAATTCAGCTCCTTGCACAAGTCACCAGAAATGTCCTATAATCCCACTCTTTGCTGCAAACGCAAGCCTGCTTGTAGAAGACTCAATAGACTTGAAAAATCAGGTTAAAGACTCAATATACACAACTATATCATGGTTGAAAACCTAGAAAACCATGATATATCAAGCATGCCCACCAATTTGTCAAACTTCATATCGTTAGTGTTCATGAAGCATTGTAAAATCGCCTTGTGTGCAACAAACTTTCCAGGGAGACATCGAATCAGTTTTTAACCAACTTCTTCTCCTGATATTTCTTACCAAGAACTGAAGCATCATTAGCTATTGTGCCCAACATTTTAACAATCCTGGATGAGTTCAAACGACTCTCGGGTTTGGGTTTAAACCGCGATAAAACGGCTCTGTTCTTAGACGGTGGCAACTGCAATCAAACTCAAGAGATAGCGCAGCGACTGGGTTTGAAGCAGTGCTCGTTTCCGGTCCGGTATTTGTGACTTCCCCTTACCTCAAGAAAGATGAAACAACAAGATTATCAGCCTCTGCTTGATAAGATCTCTCACAGGTTCACCTCTGACTTCAACTAATTCAAGCGGTGATTTTCTCAACTGTTTTGTTCTGGGCATCAGTCTTTGTCCTTCCCAAAAAGTGCCTTGAATCTATTGAAAGAATGTGTAGTGGCTTTCTTTGGAAGGGTGTAGCGCAATCAGCTAGAGGTGCAAAGGTAACCTGGGTATCGGTTTGTACTTCTAAGGAGTCGGTGGTTTAGGATTAAGAAGGTTGGGGGCGTGGAATAAAGTTCTATGCCTTAAACTGATTTGGCTCATCTTTGCCTCCGGAGGCTCTCTTTGGGAATCTTGGGTGCGCAGGAACTTGATTGCTTCCAACAATTTTTGGGAGATGGATCATCCTAGATCAGGAAGCTGGTTGTGGAAAAGCCTTTGTAAACTTCGACCTCTTGCTCGCCCCTTCATTATCTGCGAGATTGGCTCATGCATAATGGCCAGTTTCTGGATGGACAACTGGACCGGCCTAGGACCTTTGCTTGATCTGACTGGACCTACTGGTCCCAGCAGGACCGGAATGCCTCTAATGTCGTCGATGTCTGATGCTTTAACTAACGGTCGATGGTGGATTGAGTTGTCTAGAAGTAGAAACCCTATTTGTGTTCTGCTCCGAGATTGTCTCCCCCCACCTGATCCTATCGCTTCTTCAGACTTGGAGGACTGCTACAAATGGCAAGTAGGAGACGCAGTCCCGACATCTAAGTTTAACTCGGCTCAGGTTTGGCATCACCTCAATCCCTCAACTGATACAGTGCCTTGGTTTGACGCGGTTTGGTTCAGACACAGGATCCCAAAACACGCCTTCATGACTTGGTTGACGGCTAGAAATAGATTACCTACCAGAGATCGAATGCGTGGATGGGGTCTAGAAGTTCCTCATGAGTGCCTCTTGTGTGATGCTGGCTCTGAATGTATTCAACATCTGTTCTTTTTTTCTTAATCTATGCATATTAGTTGATTAAAAACAAAGGCTTGTGGTGACGTTGAGTGACCAAAATTTTAGCACATCATGCTATTAGCATCACTAGCTCCTGATACATTAAGGCACATAATCGTATAGTTATCTTTCTTGTTGTTTTTTTGCAACAACAAAAAAACCTTAATATTGATCCATTGGTAATATCTATATTATTAAAACAGAAATACAAAACAAAAACTACCCATTCTATTTGATTTATTTACTGAGAATGAGATTAAATTCTTTTGTTTATTGGTTATTTCATTAAGGGTATATGAGTCTTTAAAAACAATTGCAAGTGACAAGTTTTTTTTTAATGGAACCGAGATTTACCAAACCGTGTAATTTCTGGTTTGTAACAAACATTTAAATAAAATCAATATCAAACCAGATATCTTCAGACAATGTCAGTGTTCTCAGTTATTAAGAAACGAATGAAACATAATTCTTTAACCATGTGTTTCAAACCGGTTTTGTTTGGATTCTGACTTTATACGTGTGAGTTTTGAGCTGATGATGTCAGGTTTTTTTAAAAAAGAAGCTCATTGGTTCAAACCGGTTTTGTTATGATACTCTAAAAGGTTCCAACAGTATAATAATTATTCAATTATTTGAAAGATTCCAAAAATACATACCGGTTTTTCCAACAGTATCATAATTATTCAATTATTTGAAGGATTCCAAAAATACATACCGATTTAGAAAAACCGGTTTTGTTAATGACTAATTGATGATCCGTTTAAAAAGAAATAAATTAGAAACGATTATTAAATTTAAATTATACTCCTAATATTCTATTTTACAAAGAAAAAAACTACCGTCCTAAACTTTATGTCGTGAGAATCAAGTTTAAGAATAAATCATCAATTCCAAAACCTGCAACAACCAAACGAATATATCAAACTTAGAAAATCAGCATAATATCAAATGAATATATCAAACAAATATACCAAACGAATATATCCAAAGTTTAATGCATCATAATATCAAAAATACCAAATTCCCTTAACAGCACACAAATATACTTTACTATATATTCTTAAGAAGATATGAAAAAACAAACTTATCAATGTATAAAGACACAATTATTGGTTACATTAGAAAATTGCAACTACAAAATATTCAGCTAATATTTTCGTATCAGGAACAAATTTCTTTTTCTACGTCTTAATATCTCTCTACTAAGCGGTTAAAACAATATTATTTCACTATTTTTTTCCAATTAGAATATCACAATCTAACTATAACTGAATAATCTAAATATAATAATCTCTGAAAATATCTTAGCTAATATTTTCTAAATCTTAACAAACCTAAACAATGCCTCATTGTATAAATATAACTAATCTATCGTGAACCTAACATTCTCTCTAAGCAAAAACTTATTTCTTATTTTTCATCTACCATCTATCACAAAATGAGTTCTACTTTTCCAAATACTAACACTGGTTTCACTAACCTTTTAATTGTTCTTTCAAAACAAGTTGGCAGATCCTCATCAAAGTGATTCACTCTGGGAAGCCGCTCAATCTGTAGAGACATTGAAAACGATATCGTAAGTCTTCTCCACAAAATAATATGAGATTATCATATCGTTTGAACTTAATAAATACGTTCTTAGTCTACATGCAAAAGTTCAAGTTGTGTTTAGGTTTACTTCAAAAATTGGATTGAAGATTTTGATTGTAGAGTTCGACGGGAAGCAACATAAACAGACGAATGTTGTCTTCTATGGGATTTTGCAAAACCAACAAACTACTAAGAAGTTATGAAGAAAACAAAAGTGTTTTGTATAACTCTTTACCATTAATTTTTTTCTCTCCAGATTATCATTATCTCTTTAGTTACAATAAACTGTTTTTTATTTATCTTTTACTATATTGGTCTTTGCTTTTTGCTTTTAATATAGCTTTATGGCATAAAGTTAACATTCCAGTTCAATGTATCTTAATTGACATGAACAAATTTTTTTATTTCAAGTTATATTCAATAGAGATAGTATATATATATATATATATATATATATATATCTAATTATATGTATGTTTTATTTGACTAACCTTTTTCGTTTTTGGTTCTCTTTGTATGTAATCAAGGTTAGAAACACGCTCTCTTCTTTCTGTGGAACAAATGAGTACCATGTTAGTTATGAAACTTGTCTCTGCATTAGCAATAGTTGACTTTTATGGTGTAGATGTTGGTATTACATGAATCTGATAAGAGCCTTATTCTTCAAAAGATGGTAAGTTTATGAAAATACCTACAAAAAATAGTCTTCACTTTCATAAACCTTTTTCTTCTTCTTTTTTGGCAAATCATTACATTTTTCCATAGTCATATGTTTAAGACTACAAAATTGATATATGTAAATAGAGGATCATATGTTTCTATCGTATCAATATTATGAGCAAAAAAAAAAACGTGTTAATCACAAAACATGTAGAAGGTAGTATATTTCACTCATAGCACAGTGTACTTTGATAGAGCAGTGATGCTTACCTATAGATACCACTTCCTTGCACTGAGACATGCATCTGGCGAGGAACAAACACATTACTTTAAAAGGTAGAAACAGAAGTCCACTAGATAAAGTATCGTCATACTCTATGTTGCGCTAGGTATCTATACCTGTAATTAACAGGTTTATAATGAGAAGCAGCAATCTCGACTTGCCAAAAAATCAAGCATGTTCTTTTAACTGACGCAAGCGGCCAAACATTAACACTGATTTTTTAATTAATGCAATGTGTGTACTTTCCGGTATGGTACGACAGCTTCAACCCCCGTGACCTGTCATTTAAACATCCACTACAGGTTTAAATATCATGATGTATGTATAAGAGTATTTAGTTTCGTTTCGGTTTTGTGTAGATTCAAGTATGCTCCTTTCCGTCTCTTTTGAATCTCATGTGTTCTTACCTCTTACCTAAGCAAAGGAAATTTTGTGATATTGAAGTAATCGTATAGCATATAAAACTGACCAAGATACTTCTGATGCATCTGCATCCTTGCTCTAAGCAACTTGAATTCTGCATCTAGAGATGAGGCAAGTGAGAATAGTCATACACATATGGGAAAACCACAAATGCACAAAAATGTTACAAGTATATGAATTGTACAGTAATGCAAAACTTAAATTATGAGCAGAATGAAGAACTTGTCATGAACAATGAAAAGGCAAAGAGTCATTAAGAAAATGTAACCGGGTCTTAAAATTGACGATTTACATGTTCAATCACATTTTATGGATCTGGGTTTTTATCGAACAAAAAATACCTCTTTCTCAGTTGCATTCTCGTCTTTCTGTAACAAAAAAAAACAGAAACATAAATCAGTTTCTTCAAGAAGATGATTCTACACTCTGCTCAAACCAAATTAATACATAAATACAAGATACAATAGGCTTGGGATGCAGAGCAATATGCGCATAAACTTCGTTTCTAAGGTACAAACACCTCTCTCCTTCCAGTGATTTGCGTCCTTGTCGAACCGATACAACTTCGATTTCCTTTGATTCACAAACAAATTTTATATACAAAAATTTCAAAGACCATCACTTAGAAGCCGAAACTAAACTTTAGCAAATTCGATTAAATAAGCATCACCTAAATCACAAATATCATCGAGAATGGCGTCTTAGTCTTCCTCAAGCATGAACAATTATATGATAACAACATAAGAGCTTGATTTTGACAGTTTAAGTGATTATCATGCATGAAATCAGATTTCCATCTGAAGGAAAAGGATCTTCACTTGGCGATGCTTATACTAATTTATACTTTTGTTTTCCTTTCATTACAGACAAAAAGTTTCCGATTATTTGCTTATTATGTTGTCAAAATTTTAATTTGGGTTTCGTTGTCGAAATGGGCTTGTACTATTTTGGGTTTAAGATATTGTCTAAATAATTTAAACAAAAGTATTTTCCTAATTTCTAAAATGGGCTTTAAATGTTTTTTTGTTGTTAAATGTAACAAACATATTATTCCTATAAATTTAATAAATCAAATAATCATGAAATTAAAATTTTAATTGTAAATTAATAATATATAAATTAACCATAATAGGTAAATAATAGTTTATTTCTAGGGAAATTGGGCTGTATGACTATCAATGAGACCAAAATTAGGGAAATGAAAAGTGGCTTTTTGAGGTGATGGAAAGGTCGAGATTGCCCATCACCAACATCTCGGCTACACTCTTGACAATAGACTCTAACACTCACAACTTTACTTTTAGGTCTGACATTGTACTGCCATATAACCCCACCATTGAAGAGCCCATCAATAAACCCTGGCTATAATATCCATCATCTTGAAACCCTGAACCCGACTTCTTTTTAGCCAGGCTGAAGCTCTTTTCAAATCGGTAAGATCCGATTTCTCTGTTTTTTTTAAATCGTTGCTTAGCTACAATGCGTTTCCGTCGGAAATGAGTTTGTGTTCATGCTTGTTTCCGTTTGAGATGAGTTTCCGTCAAGATTTCCATACTTGTTCATTCAAAAAACTGTCAAGATTTGAAATTTGTATCCATTTTAGGTGTTTCATTAGTATTCATGGGTGTTTCATGGTTTTCGTAAGCTTGGTTCCCATTGTTTCTCTCTATTGACTTCCGTCTTTAACCTGTTTTGAATCCTTAATTTATTTTTATTCATGGGTGTTCGTGGGTGTTTCATGGTTTTCGGACGCTTGGTTCTCATGGTTTCTCCCCATTGACTTCCTTATGGGCGAAATGGGGGTGTTTTTCAAATTTCAAAAGCGTTTTCCTTCACTTAAGCATGTTTTAAACCATAAGAACCTTGTCCTCTGTTTCTTTTAGTAGTCTTCTACCCTTTCGAAACAGTAGTTCTCTGCGTTTCTCATTATAGTAGTCGTTTAGTCCTCTGTTTCCTCTAAAAGTTGGCTACCTTTTCGATACAGAAGTTCTCTGCGTTTATCCTTTTAGTAGTCGTTTATGTGTATCCAACTACTTTATTCCTAAGTAGTGGGTTGTTTCCATATGCGCTTATTCTTATAGTATTCGTCTATATCACTGCGTATACTTGTCTCCGACTACGCTTTTTCTTTTTATTACTTACCTCAAAATAGCAATCTGTAGTCGTCTACATTTTGTCAATTATTTTCCTGAAATATACTTACGCAATTCTCATTTTCCTTTGAAGGTTAACATGGCCCCACTTTCCCTTGATGAAGATCTAACGGACTTACTACCTAAAATTCTAACCTTTGTTGGTAGATCCTCTGCAACGGATGCTTGTCGTCTAGGATGCTGCTCCAAAGTTCTCTATCGAACATTTAAAGAGCCATCAGTCATATATGTGCTCGATATTGAGGAGTTCGTGCGTGACCCAGATCTTATTGACCGTTTTCCGGAATTCTTCACTTTGGCAGTTGAGTCAAAAAAAACCCAAAGCTAATTACTTAGCCGGTTTGCATAGGTTACTAATTGGAGCTGAAATCTTCGATTCTGCTCCTTTTTTGCGTACTGCATCGAAAGGTGGGGTTGACGAGGCTACATTCTTGTCTGCTGTTTTTGCTGTGGCGTTTGGTCATCCTGACTTTGCGATTAAAATTTTGGATCGTATCCATGAATGGAGATTCCGTATGGATTACATGGACCATCTACCCCAGAAAGTTATCAACACCATCACGATGATGAGAACCACTGATGTCCGCTACAATCTACCACCTGTGTTTGCCGATTTCCCTTCATGTTTTCTCCACCACGATCGCACCACCTGTCCTAAATGTTACCTTTTCTGGCACTACCAGCTTATGAGGACTGAGATCTGAATTTTATTTTCAATAAGTACCATGTGGTTTTTAGTACTATGTCATGTTTTTAGGTACTTCTGGTTAAGTGTTTCTTTTCATTTGTTTTGACTATTTATCTAAAGTATATGACTATATGTAGTTGCATATTTATATTGACTAGCTGTAGTTGCCTATTATGTTGCCTAGATGTGGACTACTATCGTTTCTTATATTGACTAGATGTAGTTGTCTATTTTTCGTTATAACTGCCTTCGTAACTGCAATCATAAAGGGATGTCTTTAATGTGTCTTCTCGTTATTACGGTCATACTCCTGTAAATAGATGATAAAAACACTATCAGACAGAGGTAACTGCCATACAAATTGTTTTGTAAACGAGCAACATGTTGAGGCTAAATGAGAATCTCTTACTAACGATTCTAGAAAACGCCCTCCGGTGTGGTTTCTGCGAATTTGTTCGTGCAAAGGCAACATGCACGACGCTGAGGGAGTTGGCTGAGACGGAAGAATTCTATAAGAATGTTGATTTCTTCTTCCATTAAATACCATTAGTTCCAATTGCCCCTGCCGTTGAATTTGTCGAAGTTTGCATTACCAACAACAATCGTTCAGCGCTTCTCTTAAAAGGTATGTTTACATGCATGTACACTAATCAGCAGGCTCTAGGGGAGGCTATGATCAAACGATCTGCTGAAGGTGGTTGAGAAACTGGTAAATACATCTACTACATGCTAGTGCGATTAATTTACGGGAATGAAGAATTGCAAAAGCGCGGGCTAATTCTAACTAGAGAAGTGGCAAAGAAATTTCGAAAGCAAATAAACGCCAGAGAAGTACTACCTTGGCCAGTTGAACCAATTAACTTTTGGTTAGAGAAGGAAAAGGAAGTAGATCTCAACAGCGTCACAAAGTGCGGATGTGCTTCTATAAATCGATGGCTATGCTATTGGGATGAACGGTGGAAGCCACCTACCATGTGCAATGGATGCTTCTGGACCTTAGAAACGATGTTGTTTTGCAAACTAGCTAGAACCAATTTTGGCATATGGCCTAGACTTTTATAAAAACATTGGTAAGGACCCCTTTGTAATGGTGTATTTCCTCCAGTAATATTATAAGACCTTAACTCATACTTTAGTATGGCATCTCAATTATACGACTATTATCTTGTAACTTATTTAGTCAATGTATTTGTTTTTTAATTGATAAATAGTTCGTTTATTTAATAACTTGCTGTCGTAGAAAAAGTAGCCGACTACTATCCTTTATTTTATAACTTAATTCCATAGACAGATGATTACTCGCTGTCTCAAATACGGCCCAAGTCCAAATTACCAAATTGCCACCATAACGTTAAAAAATCCCTCTGACACTAGTTACTTTTTGCTTCGATAACTGTTATCACGTTTTGTTTTTTTTTAAAAACCTCCCCTTTCTTTTCGGATGGTTGAGCGTCCCACTTAACGAGCCATTAATATCATTTTCTCACTCTACCACCACTTTCTTCTTCAACCTCCATCTTTGTATTTCATCTTTCCTCCAAATCCTCTGTTCAGGCCCCAAAACTTTCTCCCGAAGTAGAGAAGAAACCCAGAAGAAAAGAAGGTACCCACAACAACAAAAAAAGCAAGTCGCTTTCTTGCCCCAAATTCTCTAGCCTAGGTAATTTTCATCACCAATTAGACGCCCAAATTGATCGAATCTACTCCATAATTTTAAATTTTAGCTTTATGCATGCTTCTTTATGTCGATTTCTACTTTTCGTATTGTCGTTTTGCATGTATCAAACTAGTTAACTTAACAACTTAATTTTTTCACATCTTTCGCCTATCTGTGTATTTTCTTCTTCGATTTAGCCTTTACAGTAATGTATTTCCAGATTGACAAACCCAGGTTGCTGCTATTTTGTTTTCAGAGTCGTGTGTGTGTTGAACAATTTATAGCGGTTCAGATTGTATTACTACTTTGAATACTAGTTTGATTATTAGTCGTTTACAAGTGTGTCGAATACTTTTTCTTTAATTAGATCTGTATTGACAAATAACTACTTGTTATAGGTAGTTGACTATGGGTGATACGAATCTACCCAAACGTTTATTCAAAACGGGGCATGAACCAAAGGGCGACAACAAACTCAACACATACTACCAGCTTAATTATATTGAAGCCGTTAAATTTTCTCTCGAAGATGACGACATGGAAAGGATACAGAACTCCCAATTTGGGAAACTGATTAATATCGGGAACCAAGTAGCAACGTCTGTCCGATTTCTCCACTTCCTCCTATCTAGGCAGCTTGTCATCAGGAAGCATCACGAAATCTAGGTCCTGTTTGGTAATCAACCGATTAGGTTCTCGATCAGGGAGTTTGCTATTGCTACAGGTTTAAGCTGCTCAGATATTAATGAGGCCATTCCTCAAGCAGAAGAAGGGGAATTGTCGAAGTACATGAACCAAATGTTTGCAACGGAAGCGAACCCTACACCTCTTTGGATCATGAACAAACTTTTAGGCAAACCTTACAAGAACAAAGAAATCAGGTAATAGACTTTTAATTAACTATCTTGCTTTCTGTTTCAACATTCTTTTTCTGATTACTAGTTTATACATTCACGTAGCAGTAGTCGACTACTTTTAATTAGCTACCTTGTTGTCAGGTTCAAATTAGCTCTCTTGTTACTTGTTGAGGGAGTTCTTTGTCCAACATCCAAGCAGTCCAAGATCAATGGAGATCTAGTTGTGATGGTCCAAAATACTGAACGCTTTCTAAACTATCCATGGGGTCGCAAGTCTTTTGATATGACTCTAGACCATATCAAGAGTCGGACCGCCACTTTTTCAAACCTTTGTCAAGCTTCTTGTGCCATTAACGGTTTCCCTCACGCTTTACAAATGGTTGTCTTGCTTTCTGCTCCCATCATTTTATCTAAGAAAATCAAAGGCAAGTCTTCAAAACTTATTCTAGCTGATGATGATGCTGAGGAAGATACTGTCCAGATAAATCGGCTTGGTACCCAGAAATCAATAACTATACCCTTGCCTTACGTCAAAACGCTAGATAAAGATGGGAAGGTACATGGTTTTGTTCAAAAGTAGTCGTCTACCTTTCAATATAGTCGGGGTTTAAGTTGTCTCTAAACCCCATTGTATTCGGCTAACTAGTAGTTGTCTACCTTTCAGGTCTCAGCTAAAGCAATAATCGATGACCCAGATGAAATTTTAAACGAAAACGAAATTGGTTACGATGATGAAGTGGAGGACAACCGCATCGATAACCTCCTGGAAGCTATTAAGCGTGGCGAAGTGTTCACGATGAAGTCTTGGATTGGTGGTGCAAAGGCAAGCGATCATTTGAAGTTGACAAAAGGTCAAACATCCACCACGGATACGGCACCTCCAAGTGATATAAATGTTGAACGTCTAATCGAAGATGTTGCTACTGCTTTTCTCAAGAAATCCGAGGAAGCGAATAAACCACTTTTGGATCAGATGAATACTGTAAATAAGAACATCGCTCTCATATAGATAGAATTTCAATCCAAGTTCAGTACACTTTCTGCAGAGATTAGTAATCTCAGGAGATCTGACATCAGTTTTATTCCACCTCCTAAACCGCCGTTAAACCCATGTACAACAACTGTTTCTTCTCAAGAGAAAGTTGGTTCGGCACCTGCAACTGATGGAAAAGCAGGTGTGTCTGCTTCTGAAGATGATAGTGGAGACGAAACAGAAACAGGTGATGATTCTTCCGAAGAAAACCAAAACCAGAACAAGGAAATACCTTGCAATCAACAAGAGGTTCAGGCGAACAAAGAGAAGCAGGTACTCAACTTTGTTATCTATGTATAGCCAACTATACTTATAGCCAACTATAAGTATTTTCAATTTGTTGTTTTATAACTACACCAGGTAACATCTGGAGATGAAGAAGAAGAAGAAAGTTCATCGGACGAGGAAGATGATGAATCCGACGCTGATAAAATTATCCAAAAAGTTATAAACACTGACTTTGATACACAAGAGGTAATTACTTTTCGTATTTGTCTAATAGTATTTGAATACTAATATTCTCAAAGTTATAAATGTGGATACCAATTTGCTATTAATTTTATATAGGAATTGGAAGAGGAAGCGCAGTTGATGGCAACCGACGAAGGAGACAACCATATTCAGGTCATTACGGAAACCAACAAGGAGCCAGTCCCGTCCAAGGCAACTGTCCCGACAACTGTCCCTGGAGCAACTGTCCCGTCCAAGGCAACTGTCCCGTCTAAAAACAGAAAACCAGCTTCTACTTCAGAAGAAGAGACCACTGGAGAAGACACAACTGGTGATGAATATGAAACTGGTGAGGATTCTTCCGAATAAGAACAAATTCCTGACAAAAACGTGAGCAAAGAAAACGTAGCCAAGCAACAGGATCAGGGGATAAAAGAAAAAAATGTTTCAAAGTTTTCTCTTTCTGTAGTAGTCGACTACCTATAACCAACTACAAAGAATTCAACTACATTGGTAGACAACTATATTATAACTACACTTACTTTTATTTAATGTTTCTAACTCCCCCAGGCAACAGTCTCCACCAAGGCAACATGCTCCACTAAAGCAGCAGTAGGTGCAAAGGCAACAGGCTCCACCAAACCGGCAGCAGGTGCAAAGGCAACAGGCTCCACTAAAGCAACATGATCAACCAAGGTAATTAACCAGCAACAGGTACCTAAGTAGTCTACTACTTTTATAGTTGTCTATTAGTCTCCAACTACTTGTATAAGTATTCACTTACATTTTTTCATCATTTTCAGGCAACAGACTCCATAACCAATGCTCCACCATTGGTTCCAGTAGGTATTACTGAACCAAAATTCTCATTGGGCCTGACTCAAGATGCAAAAACTCCACCTCCCGCACCTCCAGCTCAACGCAAAAGTAGTAGACAACGCCTTGCTTCATCAACATTTGCAGATTTTGTGACCGGTAACATAAGGCCCAAAATAAACCACGAACTCGCTCTTATATTTGTGAGCCCCAGTCCTGATGAAATATCTATGCTACATTCGGCCATCAATGCATCACCGTAAGAAAACATTTTTTACAGTATAATGACTATTTATAGGTCTTACTATACTAGTCTTCTAACCATACTTTTATAGATCTGACCGTATCTTTCCACCATGGAACGGGCTTACGTTATCTATCACCGATTTTAAGGAAATGATCTCCCAGGATTCCCCGATGTCTGTTCGTGTAAGTTCACCAAATTTATATGTTTATTAATCGTAGTCAACTACTTCCATAGACGATTACTAATGGTTGACTATATATTCAGTCGATGGACGCTGTTATTTTCTTAATTCGCCATAATATTGCATCTACATCGACATCCTCCCTCAAGGGTTATGACTACTTGGCGTACGAGTTCGTCAGATTAATTTCTAACCTCCAAATTCAGAGCAAGAAACTCCCTGACGTATCAAACGAGGCTGTCACATATGTGAAAACAAGAAGGGAGTGGTGCAAAGATGTCTTTATGCTGTACTGCCCATATCTGCTGGACAATGGTCATTGGGTTGGCCTATCCATCGACCTGGACAGCCACAGCATAGGCGTTCTATCAAGCAAGCAAAGGGTGCCTGACTCTGAGATTATGAGTTATGTTACTCCCTTAGCACAAAAATTTTCATTCTTCATTCGGAAAGCTGCTTACAACTCAGAGATGAAGACTCTGTCCACTAAACCGTTCATCATTAATATCGGGAAGCCACTAATGCCGAAAGAAAAATCAGGTAAGCTGCATCTTCAAAATAGTTGACTATTCCATGCTAACTTATTATTAGAATAGTTATAACTGTAGCCGACTACTATTACAGAAAATTCTGGGATACACACACTTATGCTACTCGACTTGAAGTCATCCGGCCAGATTTCCCTCTCTCCTCATGTTACTGAAGCCGTCGTACGTGATGCATCTCTGAAGTACCCTTTCTCTCTGTTCAAAGAGATCGACCATAGTGGTACTACTTAGAGCATTATGTGAAATTATGACTTGTGTGCTGTTTTGGTTATCTCTTATCTGTAAACTTATGTAAAACTATCCTAAGTTTGTTTTATGTGTAAATTATCTGTCTATCAATGTAAACTTATACAATATGTTACTTTCCTCAGTTTATGTTTTCCAACGATTGGTGTTGTTTGTAAAAACATCTAACTACTAATATTCATCTACTTCAACATATTTCTAACTATTTTTATTGTTTCTTCCAAACGTACCTATTTATTATAATCCAATTACTATATTGTAGAATTTTAGTTCTGTCATTACTTAAAGTATTAGTCTAGTAGTATTCAACTATTATTATTTGGATGGTATCTATTTTTTATTTCTAATCGTCAATTTATCTGACTACTAGTATTCAACAACTTCATCATATTGACTAACTACTTTTTCATGTAGTTAGTATTCAACTAACTAAACATATCAGTCTACTTATAATCATCTACTTGTTATTCATACATTTATTCATAAAACAACAACCAGACAAAATTGCTTAATATAAGAAGACGGATAATTGCCATTAAATATGGGAGTTTTAAACAACTAGAGAGTATTATGCCAATCAGGCTAACTTAAGTAATTCCAAAACCTGATGCATTGTACCAAAAGCAAATCATCAAAATAGTTAATAATTCCCCATACTAATAAGGATTACAAGTGATTTGATGTGCATCAATTCTGCTTCTCCCATGGCAAAAACACAATAAGTTTCCTTCACCTCTCCCGCCTAGGTAATTTGCAAGACGCCCTGTTGTGTCCTTTTCCAAGACACCTACTGCAAACTCTCGTAGCCTTCTTCGCCCGCCGCTAATTCAAAAGGTAGCCAACTTTAGAATTATATCCACTAAAATAGTCAACTACTTTTTATTAACAAATAGTCAACTGCATATGTTTTACCTTGAATTCTCCTCTTGAGAGGATCCTTTGTTTCTTTGGTCGACCTGGTGGGCGCCTCATCACCGGCGGTAGGAGATCTACATTACCAGAAACTACTGGTGTCGGAACCGGATGAAACACACCTTCATAGATTGTTTTCTGAATGCAGTTATGTACACAATTCCGACCAGCTTGTCTGTTGTGTAATTACTATAAGATAAGGCTGCTAAAGCGTGGTTACAAGGTATCTGGATCATTTGGTACTCTCTGCAGCTGCACATCCCTTTTGCTAAGTTCACTTCGAACCTCACTCCCTTAGGGTCTCTGTGATACCCCATATCCAAAATACGATCATCGGGCAGCAGAAAGTCAACCAGGGGCAAAATTGTCATTTTTGCCAAGTGAGGGGCAAAATGGTAATTTTGCCAAAGTTCGAGACGGAAGCCGAGACGGGCCAAATATTCTTATGTTTCAACATAAAGAATGTTTAGAAGACCAGAATTGGAAGAAACGGAGCAGAAACGTGTTTTACGGCTTGTCGGGAATGGAAACCGACAAAACCCGAAGAAACTTCAAAAATTCATAACCGGAGTTACGTAAGTCCGAATGGAGTGATTCGACTTTCTAAATTCATATAATTTTATGGAGAATCTGATTTTGGGGATTTGAAGATTTATGGGAACATCCAGAGGGTTTTTAAAATATTAAACCCAAGATCGAGAAAAACCGAAGCTACGGGTTAAGGCGGTTTAAGGGTTGGTTAAGCATGGTTTAGGAAGGGTTTTTGGAAACAAAAACACTCAGAAGGTACATGTGTCATTGCCCAGGGTCGCCACATACCCTAGCGATGTGTCAATGCATGGTGTTGGTTCATGCATCTTGTTACATGCAAGGATTAAGCAAGTATGTGAGGAGAAAAACTTCATTTTTGCTATCAAAAACCTCTCTCTAAACACAACCCACGCCCTTACCTCTCTCCTCTCTCTCCAGATTCATCTGGAAAACCCAGAAATTCCCTATGCATCTTCAAAGAAACTCAAGAACATTCAAAGTGTTCTTGAGTGTTCTTCATATCCTTTTACACCAAAAATCCCATAACTCTCTCAATATAAACCCAAATCCACTTCTGCAAAGTGCTATAGCTTCCTATCTCCCTCCTCTACAATCTCCAGCCAGCCACCGTCGTCGTCGTTGCCGGAGCTCGCCGGAATCTGGTCGGAAAGCATCCGCGGATTAGGGTTTTGGTGGATATCTCTCTTCCTTCACCAGATCTGAATGTTTTGAGCCATGGATGGCTAGATCTTTTCTTTGCGGTCAGTTTGATAGGTGGATCGTCTTCTGAGTCACCGGAAAAAGGGGTGAACCGGCCGGTCAACTCCGGACCACCGTCGGTCAACGCCGGAGAAGTCGCCGGAGCCGGTCACCGGAGAAGCTCAACCGCCGCCAATCTTCAGACGGTTCTTCAAGGAGTGTGATGGGATGGTTTGATTCAAGATTTGGGTTGGTTTAAGGCTGGTTTAGCCTTGGTCAACGGTTAGGTCAAACCGGTCAATGTTTGACCAAAACCGGTTTAACCTAACCGGTTCTAATTAGACCGGTTCAGTTGGTTCTGATGGTTCAGTGGTTCAACCGGTTTGGTTTGGGAAGTCAACCGGTTCAATTCAAAGTCAACGGTCAACAGTCAAAGTCAACGGTCAACCGGAGGTCAAAGTCAACGATGTGGTCAACGCCGGTCAACGCGTTGACTCCGGCCATTGACTACTTGCGGTTCATGTCAGGGTGTTCGGGAAGCCTCGGGGTTCGAGTTCGTGCGTATGGGAAGTTCGGGTTTCAGTTCGGAGGTCTCGGGATTCATACCGCGTCAGACCGTCATTCCGCGCCTATCTCACTGTGAGTCGGCTCACAAACCTTTAGATTCATTTAGACCGAGAATCGAGAAACCGTAGTGCTAGGCTTGCATACCCGTTAATTAACCTGATTAGTAATTAATAATTAATTGGACGTTTAATGTTAAACCGGTTAGGATCGGATAAGCATGTTAGGGTTTAAAGAATTACAAAGGTTAATCAATTGTGTGACTCTAGGTTGTTAGTAATGATTGGGTGATTCATTCATATAGACCGTTGTTTAGGACCGTATATGCATCTATATATGTATAAGAACGATGATTAATGAATCTATATACGGGAATTAAGACGACATTAAAATATGAGTTAAACCTAAACAGGCGTATAGAATATTGTAACGGGATCGGGGTTTAGGTTTAATAGCGGGATTGGGAAATGAATAAAGTTAAGTAATAATGAGACGTCGGGGAGTTAGTAAGTTTACTAACTCTAAACCGACAGATCGAGAAGTTAATAAAAGATATCTAGAATGGGTTAAATAAGGAATGTGGTGAGTTTGTAAGCCGTCTACGGGTTAGCAATCCGCTAACCCAAGGTAGCGGATGAGAATGGATTAAAAGACTTAGAAACCCTAATAAGCATGCTTGTGTTGTGATTGTGTGATTGTGTGATTGTGTGATTGTGTGATTGTGTGATTGATTGTGATTGCGTGATTGTATTGCTGTTGTTGTGAGCTTTGTGTGCAGGCTTGTTAGACTGCTCGGTGTTGGGCCGAGCAGTTGCTGTGGATACTTACTCCGGTCATGGGACCGGGTAAGTTAGTGGTACTGACTAGGTATCTTACCTAGTCAGAGCGGTGAGATTGGTAGTGTAGAGGCTTGCGGAATGGTTGGGGTTTGCTATTATTATTGATATTGACTGCGTGATCTGTGCTAGAGTCCCAGCGAGCTTTGCGTGTTTATATTTCTGCACTAGGACTCTAGGGTGCGATAGATTCCGCAAGCCTAGGTTTTGTTTACTTTCCGGTACTTCCGACCCGATTGGATCCTCGGGTTTTACCTAACCGGGTCATGGTGATTCCGGTTACGGTGTTAACCTACTGGGTGACGCCGGTAGGTGTGTGATTCGGAGAATACGAGGTCATGTCCTAGGGCCGAATCACATGGAAACTCTGGCTATCTAGGGGTAGTCCGAGTCACCGCGTATCGATGGACGGAGAACGGTGTCCTATTCGTGGAACCTTGTGTACACATTTAGGAGTCGTGGGTTAGTTACCATATAGGTGACAATGTAAACCCGTGGAAGTTACCGAGTTCGTAGGGCCCAGTGTTGTTTGATATTTCTTTTGTTGCGCGATAGATAGATCGAGTCCAATCGAGGACATGTGCCGCAGTGCCTTCGACTTCCCTTAATTCTCTTTATCTTTGACATTGGTTGTGTGTGTGGGTTTATCACGACATGGTAGTGCGTGATCGACCATTTATTCCTGTTGATTGTTATTTTGGGTTTTGGGACGGGAATCTGTAGTTCTAAATAGACTAGAAGCCATTAGTGGGGAGCCGATTCACTGGGTGATCTTAGATCGCTCATTAGACTCTTTTTTTGTTTTTCAGGTTTAGCAGCGACGGGCGCGGGAGATCCTTGGTGTAGTATCGGGATTGCTTGTGGCGAGATTTGATTCGGGATTTGATTGTTTTATTTCGGTTCGGCTTTGGCGCCATTTTGTGATTTTGATTGGTTGTGCATTTGACTATTTTGTATATTTGACTTGACGATTGTTTGTGAAATTCTATTAAACGTTGTGCTTAACGTTTGATTACTCAAAAATGAAATTGTTTCCCTGATATGAGGTTACGTCCGAACCGACACAACTCACCGAAGTGGTACAAGGTGTACAACTTGTATTACGGAAGTGAGGATAGCGAGGTCAAAGATGGATTAGTGCGAGCCTTTGTCTCAAACCGATCCGTCTCTGACTTCGTCCTGTGACGAACTTTTCCTGTTCGACTTGCTCGGGTTCGATCGGTCATGTTCTTGTTTGATTGTTGGCCGGTCAGCTCGACGGTCATCGGAGAATGGTAGAGGGGCGTTACAGTCTCTCACCTCAAACTCTTCGCAGTTAAGAACGGTCACCTACATTTAGACATATACATATGTTAAACTACACACAGATGAATACTTTATATACCGTAGCTGTCTACGTACGTGGCTGACTACATTAAATACTTACTTTCATATTAGTGCTGTCAGTGAAATTACATCTAGAAGTTCTCTGAATTTTGGCGTTAAGGTGCTATCATCTGATGAGGCTGCTGCTTTTCTCCTCCCAAACTAACTTATCAGACTCATTCTTATAGCTTCAAGCATCAAGATAAGTGGAAACTCTCTACACTCTTTTAAAACCTTGTTTAATGACTCAGCAACGTTGGTTGTCATCAAATTATATCTTTCACCCATGCAGTATGAACGTGTCCAGTGTGGTAGCCCCAAATCAAGTAGGTATTGAGCGCACTCAGGATTCACAGATTGGAGTTCTGCAAATATTTGAGAAAACTCTAAAACGGTATAAGCTTTAGCTACTCTAACCACTAGTGAAGGCAACCGGCTTTCCCTAAACTTTGTTGTTACATTCCTCACTAGATGCACTAAACAAGCTCCATGTCCAGCTAGAGGATACACCTATAAACACAAGGTTCAGAAATATCATCAGATATTCAACTATAATTAACAAGTAGTCGTAGACAATTACTTTTCATCGACTACAACTAGACAACTACGTTACCTGTCTCAACCCCTTGTAAATGCTTGAATGTCTGTCTGACACAAACATTAAACAACTATCATCGTTTATGATTTTCTTTAGGCATTGGAAGAACCATACATAGGATGCATCGTTTTCACTGTCGACTACCCCATAAGCTATTGGAAAAATTTGGAAGTTTCCATCTTGTGCACTAGCACAAAGAAGACATCCACCATAGCGTCCAGCTAGATGAGTCTCGTCAATGAGCAATACCGGCCTCAGGAATTTAAGCCCAGCAATTGAGGGAGCGAATGAAAGGAATAGATACTTGAACCGTTTACTACCATTCTTGTCAACGTCATATAATGTTTCACAAACTGTGCCGGGTTTGAGTTTTTCAGGTTCTCGACATAGGATGGCAGCAACGCGAAGCTACCTGCCACTGAGCCGAATGATTTTTCCATAGCGATTTCCCTACACCTCCACGCTTTCCAGTACGAGATGTTTACCTTAAATAGACAACCATTTTTGTCAGAAATATTTATACCTCAATTCTCGACTACTGTTAGTATTCAAAAAATAGTAGTTGTCTATCAAAACGCTATTTACCTGGAAATCTTCCTGCATTATCCTTTGAATCTCAATGGGACCTGGTCCTTTGCGTCCATCAATAAATCTAGTACGAATTAACTCCCCAATTACTTGTGTCGTAGCTTGTCTGTGGTACTGACGCCTATCGTCAATCGGACATGTGTGTTTGAAGTTTGCCGTTTTGATCTGGAAGTTTCCAGTACGGTCCATCCTAGATGCATACACACGCCAGGGACACTTTTCGCTAATGCACATGAAGTCCATGTAAGTTGGTGTTGATCGTGGAGTTTTGAAATGGAACTTTTTGTTAATCGCGTGTAAAGCCATCTTCAGTTTGCACTCAGCTTTGTTCCTAAATATCCTTCCCACAAATATACCGACACCCTCGTAGCTAACATCATCCAAAGCATCGTCTATGCCTAAATAAAAACATTCATCAATGGCGCAAAATAATAGTTGCCTACAAATAGATAACTACGCTAAATAAGTAGTTAGGAAAAAGTAGGCGTCTACATACCATCCCCTGGCAATTCATCAACAATTGGTGGAGCATCTCTTCCAAACATAGCTGGCGGCTCTTCCGTGTCTTCGAAAACTCCATCAATCGTTTCTTTTGCGCAGCTAAACCTCATTGACTGTTGTGTACTGCTCTCAGGTTCTTCATCAGCTTCTTCACCTGAGTTGTATTCACCTTTGTCCGATTTAAAACCACCAGCATGGTTTTCCTCATCATTTTCGTTTACTGCAAATTCATGCCATTCTTCGTCAGAGTCGTTAGCAGATGTGTCTACACCTTTTCCCTTATCAATATCTTCTCCATCAAGACAGAGTATCGTCATATCTTCCATCTCTTCGAGATTTTCTGGTTCTTGTTCGTCGTTGTCCAAGTCGTTCAATGCGAGCAAAGCTGCAGAGTATACAACTATGTTAGCTATGTTAAAAAGTAGCCAACTATACAGTTCAAAGTATTCAACTAATTATGTATACGGTTACAATCAAAGAACTGATCCCATTAACAATAACCTGACTATTCAACTACTTATAAATACACCTTAGGAATCGACTATCTCACCTTCAATCTCAGCATCTTCAACTTTCTCTTCTAGGTTTTGATACAACACCATAGCTAGTTTATACGTTGCATTTTAGAACAAATAAAAAACAGTGTTAGACCATATCATACCATTATAACCCGATATTATAACACTGTTTAGGTGAATCTTACCACTCTTCTTAGGTGTCATCCCCTTTTCCTCATTCAAGCAGTCAACCATATCTGTTAACCCATGAAAGTAGTCAACTACTCTAAAATCAGCCACGTTGGAATCAAACAGTAGGCGACTATTTACGAAGAAAACTTACCAACATCATTCTCTGCAATTTCAGTACCTTTCAAAGTCACACACAAGTTGAGTTGATCAATTTCACCTCTCATTTCGACAAACAAGGACACATCGTCGTCGTTTTGAACCAAAACAGGTGGTGTGTCTCTTCCCTCATCCATCAACATGTACTGCGGCCATTGGTATGTTATTTCCACAGCTCGATCTTCTTGGATATTCAACTTTTCTTTGACTATCTTTTCAAGATAGTCATAAGTTGACCTGGAACTCAACCAAATGCCTTTGCTGTTTCCTTTTTTCTCGACCTCGAAACTCCAAGTTCCATTGACAGCTTCACGCCATTTTCCTCTAACCAGCAAAACTGTCTTCCTTCCATCCATCTACAGTGAACGAAAGGTTAGATCTTTAGCAAAGTATTCGACTTTGTCTACAACTCTAAATAGTCGTCTACGATTTTTTTGTGACAAAATGAATGTCGGATTCTTACTCTGACAAAACGAGATATTCTGTTGTTCAAGGGACCAGATAAGTCTCTATAAGCCGAGGAATGTAGGTGACCCAATGGAGGTGAAGATAGTCCTCCTTGAAATTTTGAGCGGGAAAAAAGAATCGCCAGCTCATCTATGGATAGGTTAGGGGAAAAGTTGTCGACGTTACTGCTCAAAATAAATGGCTAGCGGCCAAAGCTTTCTGAAAAGTGACTGTTGCTTTTCAGCGACCTGTCACTTTCGGTTCAGACTGTCGCAGACGAGGTAACAAGGGCATAGTTGTCTGCTTTTGCGTGTGAATTTCATTGTGTCTTGTCATGGACCTAATTTCGTGTATAAACTTTTTATACACCTAATTTTTGACCCAATTCCTAATATTGACCCAATTAACCCTTATTTCTATAAACTAAAAAAAAATTAAAAAAAAAAATCCAAAAATATATACTAAAAATATCTCCAAAATAAAATATAATCTTCATATAAAGAAGCTTATCTAAAAAAAATATTATAATTATGATTTTGTGGTTACAAAATGAATGCACCATATTCAAACACATACTTTCTCAAATTAATTATTAACTATATAATAATAAAAATGTTAATATTAAAAGAGAGAGAGTATAATTTTATATAATAAGGAAAACAACAACAATATAATATAAGCTATTATTTAACTAAAATCATAGTTGAGCGTTCGGTTACCCGTTTAAGTTTGGTTCGGGGTTTTTCAAATTTTGAATTTTTGGGTTTATAACTATAGAACCCATTCAAGGATTTACAATTTTGGGAACGGGTTCGGTTTAGTTACCTGAGGGTTTGATTTGAGTTTGCGTATCTAAAATTACCAAAAATTATTTGAAAAAAACTCAAAAAACTGAAAAATACTTGAAGTATTTTAATTATAAAAACACCGTAAAAATCTCTTAGACTACCTAAAAACAACATAAAGTTCCAAAAATATCTATAATACCTAAAAATTTCAATAAAAACTAATAAAACTACTAAAAAATATTCAAAATATCATAATTACCTAAATTTGGATAAACTTCGAGTTATTTCGGGTATTTGTTCGGGTTTAGATTTGGATATGGTATTACGCGATATATGAAATACCTTGACAAAAGATCCACTCAAGTATTTTTCTAGAACAGAATTGAATCGGGATCGGGTTCTCCGAGTTAAGTTCATGTCGGATTTTGGGTTCAGTTACAAACGCTCAATCCTACCTAAAATAATTAAAATAAACATTATTATTATAAAAGATATAAAATGATATGAAAAAACTTTTGTAACTAATTCCCACGCTTAGTGCGGGTTAAAATCTAGTTATCTGTTTAATTACGACTATCATTTGATATTGTCATCCAAAAAATTCGGAGTTCCTTATATAATTTGAGACTAAAGTAAAGTAGTATGTGTTATTGTCCAAATATTTTTTATTATTATTAATTATTGTCTCAATCTTGAGGCCGGTGGTCTTTAAATGAGATAAATAAGTTGTTATATGAGAAGACGCAAGTGGTCCCGTGGTTGTGGTTCACCTCTGCGTCCATCTCATCTGGAGTTCGACTCCACCTTCCTTCCTCCTGCTGGAAGGACTGGGTCAGTGGGCCGGCCCGTTGTGGCCCATACAGCGAAAAAAAAAGTTGTTATATATTATAGTTTAATATAAACTCGAAAGAACTTTGAGAGAATTCAGTGTAGAATCAAAATTTAGTACACTACGATAAAAGTGATTTAATCACGAATAAACAATAAGCCTAAAAGAAACGATATCAAAACAATTTAACAGAAAGTGTGGAAATCAGAATATATGAAGATTAGATTTGATTTCTTTCTTTAACTCAAAGAATCACTCGTAGTATGACATGTCAAATCAAGATTTAAGAGTCCTATGATATAACCATAGGAAACCGTATCGCAACACTCGATATCGGTTATGTCGAACATATTTGTAACACCCGTCTCCCGGCAAACCGGAGATGCGGAATTAGGGCACCCGTTGAACCCATTTCGGTCCAACCGGGATGCCAACTCAACTTGTCCCAGGACCCGGCGCTTCCTTCGTATTCAAATACACCAATGATGCCACACGACTGATCAATCCCGCATCCGGACCAGCAAGAAAATGGGGACAGGGAAAGGGAAGAGGACTGAGTAACTATTTCAAACACAATTACCCAGCGAGGGCGGATTTAAGGAACCCGCGATCCCGGCTTACGCCAAACAATTACAAAACACAAGTCCTAGGCTAATATCACCTTGCAATCATCACCCGAAGTTTTTCACCATGCAACCTATGTCCAGATACGCTGGACTCCTACCGCCCGAAGCGCAAACAATTCAACAGCCCAGGAACCCGCCATTGGCCCCGGTGCTCAACAACTTGGGGGGCTCGCCAAAACCCCCTTCCGAAGATACAAGGAACACGTACCCAACCTCGATATACGTGTGCCGCCCCTCGATATACGTGTGCCGCCCCTCAACACCCTTTCGAGGGCCCTACCACAGTTCTAATTCATACATATCCAACACGCACAAACAACGTTTTCGGTTTAAGCGATAACTTAGCATTCTACGTTATTTCAATCAATCACCGTTATCTCTAGCCTAGGCTACCTAGGAAAGATAGTATTAACAAGGGACTATCGTCCGGAACCGAATGAAGTAAGAAAGGGTCAAGACCGATCCTCACCTTGGCCAAAGAAGAGAAAAGAGTAATTTGGGAATCCCTGACGCCCGAACGGATTTCAGATCTGGAAAGAAGACGGAAAAAGAAGTGAATTAGGCTTTCGTTTTGTTCGAATCGGACTTAGGACGGGCAAGTTATGGCCAATCGAAGTTTGGTTGACTGAAAGTCAACGGTCAGGTCAAGTCAACCGGTTGACCCGGTCAACCCAAACCCAAACCAAGAATGAACCAGGCCCAAATCCATAACCGGTCCAATTTCCTAAACCAGATCCTAACCAAACTAAAACGGGATGGAATTGATTTAAACCAGGAATTGAATTGAACCAGCTAAACCGGAAATCAAATTGAAATTGGAAAGGGATTGGACCAAACCAGGTTAGACCGAACCAAACCGGTCAACGAGTTGACCCGGTCAAGTTGACACAGCCGGACCGAGTCGACTCGGTCGCCGGCGGTGACTCCCAGTGGCGGACGGCGGCTCTGGTGACCGGCGACGGCGGCGCGTGACGGTGGCGCGGCGGCGCGTGACGAACAGCGGCGGTGCGTCAGATCCACTCGTGGATCTTCCGGTGGTGCGTGCGGGCGCGTCGTAGCTCCTACAAAGGCGTGGTTGGTAGCTACGGCTTCGTCTCGTCGAGAGGAACGCGATGGTGGTCTCGGATTTTCCAGATTCCTCACGGTCAGAAAGATACAAGGCTCTTAGATCTTGGGTTGAAAGGAAACAGATCTGAAACGAGGTTTCAGGATTACCTTCGACATCAAACGATGGAGGAGCTACAGATCTGGTCTCTGGGGGCGGTGGCTGCGACGGAACGGGAGCAGGGCTTCGCCGAGAATCTCTTCTTCTTGGTTTCTCAATGGGTGGCTACTCCTATTTATAAGGAAAAAGGCTAGGGTTTTCAAGAAAGGAATTGGGCTTTTGGGCCTTGGACTTGGGCTTTCTTCTTTTTAATCAAAATTTTTGGGCTCGTGGTTTGGGTATGTTACAATATTAAACTACGATACTCTCGAATTAGACACGAACCTAAAATAGAATGGAATTTAAGGTACTTTTTTGAGTTTTACTCTATGTGATTTTCGTTTAGGATGTTTTACAAGAGAGGTTTAGGGGTCCTATATATAGGTTTAGAAAGGAGGCTCGGTTTAGGAAATAAACCGATTTGTGCAGCAAGTCCGCAGACTTGTCCACCAAGTTTTTCTACTTGGGCCGCACACAAACTTGTCCACCAAATTTTCACAAATTGGAAATATTTCAATCCCACAATTATTTATGGACTTAACTCATTTCTTTTAACAGAAACACATTTTTAATAAAACTCATGTTTTTAACATGTCTTTATTAAAAAAACTATTTCCAACAATCCCTCACATGAATAGAAATGTCTCTAAACATATGTAGATGCAACTATCTAGACATGCTAAACTTACTAATAGACTCGACCAAACTAGACTTGATTAGACTAAACAGACTTTCGAGAGTATACGAAAATGTAATTGTATCTGAGAGGTAGCATTTTTCAGCTTTGGACCAATCATTTTCAATATCTTTCGGGTTTACTCGGCCAGGGGGTGAACATGATGTCTTGAACCACCCGGACTCTGATGTAAACCGAGACAACAGATATCGCACAGCGACATCTTCTCGTAGAACTATGTTCTCTATTGTGTTCATTTTGAACATGCCTGGTATTCGTGTGTGAAGTTGGAGAGTATAGCCTTACATTCATTCTCCTAGAAACGGTCTCATTTCACACTCACTAGCTGATCTGCCATCAGCTTTCTTTCAAGAAGTATTTGTATGTACTGCACTATTACAAAGTTATGAAATCATTAAAAGCCAACGTTTAATCTCATTACACACATATAACACTATTTTATCATCCTAGGAACTGAGAAAAGTTATGGAATCATTAAATGCCAACGTTTAATCTCATTACACACATATAACACTGTTTTATCAATCCTGAATCAGCTTAATTTCTTTTTCCCTTTGAACCTAGATCTTGGGATCTCCAGTCACATAGGTGTGGTGTCCATCAAAAGTAATATTGGTTCATTGGCTTTAAACCCATTCCTTTTGATGATTTCAAAATTTGATCTCGCGGCAAGCTTTTTGTGAACGGATCCGCTAAATTATCAGTCGACGTGATGTAATCTATCGTGAGTACACCATTTGAGAGCAAATGTTTAATGGTTTTCTTCGTGTATGACGAGATTTGCCATTAAATAGATTATTCAGTGCCCGAGAGATAGCCGACTGACTACCACAGTGTACACGTAAAGCTGACACTGGTTTTTCCCACATCGGGATATCTTCCAGGAAATTCTGAAGCCATTCTGCTTCCTCTGCAGCTTTTTCTAAAGCTATGAACTCTGACTCCATGGTTGATTGGGCCAGGAGTGTTTGTTTGGAAGATTTCTAGGGTACTGCTCCACCAGCAAGAGTGAATACATATCCACTCGTAGATTTGGAGTTTCTTGAATCTGAAATCCTTCTAGTACTACTAGTTCTTTTCCAAAATGAAGCCCATAACTTTTAGTATTTCTCAGATAATTCAACACTCTAGTTATGGCCTTCCGATGAGTATGACCTGGATTACTCGTGTAGCGACTTAGTACATTTACCGAGTGCGCTAAACCGGGTCTAGTAAAGTTCGTCGAGTACATAAGACTTCCGATTACTCTTGCGTACTCCACTTGTGACACGGCTTCACCGGAATTCTTTGTCAGATAAAGTTGAGGGTCAACTGGAGTTTTTGATATCCCATTTGAGTAGTTCTTAAACCACTCTAGGATCTTTTCAGCATAGTGATCATGCGAAAAGATTATTCCTTCGTAATTTCGAGTGATCTTAATTCCCATAATTACATCTGGTAATCCCAAGTCTTTCATTTCCACTAAGTATATTCATAGTTTGTTGGATTATATCCTTCCTGCTTCCCATGATGAGCATGTCATCGACGTACAAACAGAGCAAAATGTATCCATAAGGAGTAGTTTTGATGTATATGCACTTATCACATTCATTTGTATGAAAACCATTTGACATCATTAGATTGTCAAACTTTCTGTGCCATTGTTTCAGCGCTTGTTTAAGTCCATATATTGAATTCAAAAGTCTACACATTTTCTTTTCTTACCTAGGAGCGGCATAACCCTCAAGTTGATGCGTAGATTTCTTCTTCAAAATTATATAAATATAAAATAAATACAAAACACATAAATATTAATAAAAATAACTAAAACATATATTTACTTAAAATCTATTAAAAAAAATATGTGCTATTATATTTTAAAAAATCAAAAATAGATACAAATAAAACAGGTAAGAGTTTCTTGACAAAATGATGGAAAAAATATTATATTACTAATGAAAAAATACACAATGAATCGTGTAAATGAAATTATTATAAAAATGTAATATAAAACCTAGAAATACAAAAAAAAAACTAATATTTATTTAACTATACAAAGAAATATCAAGTACGAATAATAAGAAAACCTAAAATATATAAATTTATATAAAGAAAAAAATAACTATAAATAAAATAATTAAAAATAATATTATATTATTAAAAAATACAAATATATTTATTTTTTATCAACAACTTTGAAACATCTAAGATGCTCAGATAGATAGTGAAAATCTACAAAAACGAAAATATATAGTTAAATGCGTGCGCTCCAAGCCAGTGTATCTGTCTCTGTATTGCTTGTGCGTATAATGTGAACGAGATGATAAATCCTGAAAAACACGCTTCGCTTCTCAAATATAGAGAAACATGGCCGTTCTTCTTCTTTGAACCATCCTATTCCAAGTATATAATAAAAAATGCATAATTTTATCATTGTGAACAAGTTTAATCTCTCTCGCGACTCTCAAGTGATTTTTCTTAACCGACTACCAACTTCTTTAACAACCACTCACCGGCTAGCGATGGCTCCTCTGGCGTCGGCAGGTCCTGATTTTCATTCAACACTTACTTAATTTCAATTCCACAATCTCTTTTATGTTTCTCATAAAAAAATAATCGACAAAATCTCATTCAATTCTATGGATTTTTCTTCCGTATGTTTCTATTCTTGAGTTCGACGACTTCTTACATACCGGGCTCGTCTTCACGAAGATTTGATCGTTTAATTCAGTCATGTCCTCTTCGTCCTTCCATGGCGGATCTCGTATCCAGTGGCCCCACCGTCTTCATTCCGCTCCCAATTCACAACGAGTCTTTGACGGATCTGAAACCAAGATTCTTGCCACTCCATAATAGTTCTTCGGAAACAGCCGTATATTTTTTGTCATCTTCAACGGTCCACGAATGGAGAATAGCAACACAGTTCAAAGAAATCCATACCATACGGTACATGAGTTTTGTTTATATACGTCCAAACCGTACATTGTTCACGGTTCGTAATTTTGGCATCTATGCCGTTGTGGTTTATTCGGTATTCATTACCGATATGTGGTCAAAACTAACATGGGTGTTTAGTTTTGTGATGTTTCCCGAACATTGTTGTATTTCAATGATGTCACGGCAATTAACACAAATCCTTTCGGATTTGTTGTCTCTTAAACGACCGGCACGAAAACCACCATGGCAAATGTTGATTCCATCAAGTAAACAAGTTTCAGAGACAAATTCTTACCTAAAGACCTTGATACGGAAGTGTTGGTATCAATGTGTCTACCTTTCAGTGTTACATTGCGACACATCGGGTTTCAAGATGTGTTTTGTAAAAGAAAAGTTCAGCCAAAGGATACTGCAAACAAATCACATCAGAGAAGATTCAAATATGAAGTTGGACAATAATCGATATTTTGATCGGTTGACGAGTAAGACTTTTCCTCAGAAAGCATCGTTAAACTCTCTTCTGCTGCTATTTTCTCAGTGTATGACATATACATTAATGTATGTAATAATTGTGTTGATGTAATTCTTCATGTCTTTGATCTTGTATTCAACTGTGTATCTATTTGATTAATAAAGTATAAATTTGTCGGAAAAAAATGCCTAATAATGAAATTCAAAACATCATAGTAAGCCTACAATCATGGGCCTATATTCGACCCGGCCCATGTAGATTACAAACGGTCGCCGCATCGTCAATGAAGTCTCTGACGACATCGAAACAGAAGTAAAACTGATTCTGCCTGTTGGATCCGATGGCTCCTCAGAGCGAGACAGCGACCGTACGAGTCCTTTGCCAAAAGCTGCTTCTCTCTGGAAACCAACCGGGAACTCTCCAGTGGCTCATTGGTTCCCCATTTTTCCCACCTTTCACCGTCGTCTCCACCTTCCGATGCATCCATCAGTCTCCTGATCTCGAGCAAGAATCTGGTAAGGAGAAACCGTTTTCTACACCGGTTTTGGAAATAGCTCATATGGAATCAAATTCAATTGCATGATTCCTGTTTTCGATTTCGAAATTCAATGGATCATTGTCCTAGAGTAGCCGATTTCCCAGTTTTGTCTTGTTCGTAGCTATATATGCCTATCTTCTAGTGTTGTTGAGTTTTTATGTGCATTGTTTCTGTGGTTGATTCATTGGCGTGTTATTAATCTTTGTTGAATGCTTCTAAACCATGAAGTTGAAATTAATCATCTTGTGATAAAACGAGCAGATGATCTCAGGAAGTTGCTACCGAAAGGTTTCGAGGTCATTGGAGGTCTGATAGTTGGGGATTCTGACGCTGAGAAAAGCGCACTAGAGGCGGTCAGAGCAGCTCGTAGATTGCGTAAGCATATATCTGAAGGTGGAGAGTTAGATGACGAAAAGATAGTTGGAGCTAGTTTGGATGCAGGAACCAGTACCATTCACTTTTTCATCTCTAAAACCGAGAAGTCAGCAAAACTAGAGCCTGTTACCTCCGTTGTGTATGAAGATAAGTCTGGCAAGTATCTATGGGAGAATGGTTGCTTGCTTCACTGTGACCTTCCCATCAAGTTGCCATTCTATTTTCACGCAAGCTCTCCCTCTGGTATAATCTCTATCTTTTTTACTTGTTGTGCTATATTTTCGTTCAGTTTTCGGCCCTGTTTATATCTTTTTCTCAAGTTAGTGATGTCCTGTTTCCAGAGTCGAAGAAGATGTTTTCAGAAGCAATTGATGCAGTTATTACTCAATTTAAAGAACCAAATGTTGCGTACATAGCCGAGACCTTAAAGAAAGCTTCTGGAGATGTTCCAAAGCCAGTCGTCCTCCGCGGTAAAGATTTTGGATTTGGTGCTGATGCGTCAAACATTAACCGTCTTCCTGCTACTGAAGACCAAGTATCTGACATTAAGATGTTATCATGTTCACATTTGTGTCTGAACAGCAAAACTGCTGCAGTAGTAAATTCAGCAGAGGTAAGTAAACTAAGATTTTTCTTCTTTCTTGGTATTGCTGTTCTTGTCGCTATACCATTACCTTTGTTTCTCCTCCCCTGAAATTTCTTCTTCTTAGAATGCAGATAAAATCCAAATATCTGTTATGCTTAATAGATCTGAAAAGTCTCCAACCTCTGGTGCCCCTGTTGCAGAATATTTTCCAGGTGATCACTTGGAATATAAATGATTTAATCTCAAATATGCTTGTGCCCTGTTCTCATATCTCATATTGTTGTTTTTCTCGCAGCTATGGAAGAAGCAAGGCTCATTGTTGTTGATTTGAATCTGGATGTACTTACTTATGCACCCAAGGAACTTCCACTTATGCACGCGGTCTCAAATTTAGTTATCCCTGCTTTGGTTGATCAGCTATATTCTCTGAAGAAGATTATCTTACCACACCTCTTGATGGAACATCCTCAAGTAGGATTTCGTTTCTATATTCTTTTCTTTTATATCCCTATCAATATTTCCCATGCTGAGATGAGATGATTTTAAGTTATCTTTTGCAATTTCATCCCTCGTTGAATTATAATCTCTATTTTCCTGAATTATATATATTGCTTTGTTCTTACAGTTGCGTATTTATCACTTCAATCCACCGGGAGTGTTACATCCAATAACAACTATATACGAGCTTAACTATGGAGAGACTGAAATGAAGCAAGGTAACTATTCCAATTACGTTTAAAAGAAGGCTATGATAGATAGAGTCATGCTAAGGTAGAAGGTATCGGAAACCTTAGGAATACCTTAGGAATCATCAATTTAGCACTCTGCTATGTTTTTGAACTGGCAAATTTTGATCCTCTAAAACTTTTACTGAAGTCTCATTCCATTGTGGATGATATTATGATGTTTGATGTATATGTGGCCCTTGCCCCTGACTTTCTTTGCAGTCAATGTTAGGAAATCTCTTCACATGAGGCTTGGTCTGCCACTTGATCGTCCGCTTCTGAGAACTGCTAATGCCTTGGATTTGTCTGTGAATGATGACTCAAGGAGTAACTTAAAGAAACGAGGTAGATAGATCTGCCTAGTTTCTTATTATCTCTCTGTGTCTCAATACTTTTCCATGGCTCTAGTTGTTAATTTATGTGGGCATTGTCAGGTTCCATCCTGCTCAAAGATGTGCATATCGGAATCCCTAGCAGCGGAGGTTAGTATTATCTATGCCTTTGTTTTCTTCGTTCTTTGCTCTATGTATTCGTTGTATTCAATTTGAAACGTTTAATGCAGTCTCGGAGGGTGTGGCATCTCTTATCCAAGGTTCTTATGAGTATTATCATTATCTTCAGGATGGCTTTGATGACTCGGTATATCATTTCTCATTCTTCCATGGTTTCAAAACACTGTGTCAATGGAATAACCTGATACTGACACGATATCTTGTTGTGCTTCTAATACTAATTTATATTGTTGTTCAGGGATGGGGCTGTGCTTATCGATCATTGCAAACTATCATCTCATGGTTCAGACTTCAACACTATACATCCATTTCTGTACCTTCACATAGGTAAGAAACATTTTTTCCTGAATAAAAACCTCAGAACTTCTCTTCATCTTTTGATCTTCTAAGTACCGTTTTGGATGTTCAGGGAAATACAGCAGACACTCGTGGAGATAGGTGACAAGGATCCTTCATTTATAGGATCACGCGAGTGGATTGGTGCCATAGAGCTGAGTTTTGTGTTAGACAAACTTCTTGGTGTAAGTCTTCTACTCTAAACTACTTCTGACATCTGAATCATATTAAGGCAAGAATCCAATAGTAGACTTTCAATGTCAACTCAAAATTGGAGCTGTAAAAGTCTCTATCTTTAAAGAAGATTATGCTGAGAAAGAATAACATATAATATTGACATAAAAAATTCTGGGTCCTTTTTTCTATACAGGTAAGTTGCAAAATCATGAACTTCAGATCCGGATCCGAGCTCCCCGAGAAATGCCGTGAGTTAGCTCTGCATTTTGAGACCCAAGGAACTCCAATAATGATCGGTACGTCTAGCCAAATCACTATGACGCTTTAAACCTTACAAAAGCTAATCCTTTAGAATCAAAACAAAAGCATTGATGTGAATAGCCAAGATATTGTCTGTATTTCAAGAGCATAAGTGAAACTTAAACCATACGTATAAAGGATCACTCTGACTAGTCTTTTATTGTGAGCTAGAATCTTTAAGGATTCGATAAGATCCAAACCAGTGGAATTCAACCTTGGCTCTAACATCAGAAATTGTGTCTTGTGTATTGTAATGGGAATGGATTTTGCAGGAGGTGGTGTTCTTGCATACACGCTTTTAGGAGTAGATTACGATGAAGGAAGTGGGGATTGTGCGTTCTTGATCTTGGATCCACATTATACAGGTGGTGAAGATCACAAGAAGATAGTAAATGGTGGATGGTGTGGCTGGAAGAAGGCTGTTGACAGCAAAGGGAAGAGCTTTTTCTTGCACAATAAGTTTTACAATCTTCTTCTTCCTCAGCGTCCTAACATGGTTTGATTTTTGCTTTTTTTTTTACACACCAACAATTACTTTTTTTTTGTCTTATCACAGTTTTGTTATTTTCTTAGTGCAACTCTTGTCCCTGATTAGTGCAAAAATGAAACTTTAGTTTGGAATATTGTTGTACTTGTCATGAATTCTTAGATCATCAGATTTTCTACAGTCCACAAATTTGTTGGTTCTTAGTAATCTAGCTATCCTTCCGTTCAGGAAACTTGTCAAGAAAGAAGTACTGTAACCACTAAACAATAGAGATATACTCAACTTTTCATTAAAATCAGACACCAATACATTGAATTAGAAATACTGCAATTGCAGTTAAGACACAACTTACATTTTAAGAGTTATAAAAGTAATGTTCCTAAAGACTTTTTAATACATTGGTACTCTCGGCATAACGACAAAGTCACCAGCAAAAGGCGGAAAACCACCACCAAACATCGGCTTTAGCTGTGGCGGCAGTGGCAGAAACAGTGGCAGTGGTCCATAGCATCTTAACGGTGGCGGTGGTCTATAGCATCTTAAAGGTGGTGGTGGTCCATAGCATCTTCTCATCATCACACGGGAAGTATGCAGCTGAGGACTTGAACGCATCATCATCATCACAACCTCTTGTTGCTTTAAACGGTCTGAGATAATTCTACAGCTACTGAATCCATAAATGAACCCCTCAGATTCTTCTACGTTGGTGCAGATCTGAGACATCTTAGCGAAAACCCTAGCTGTTAGATCGCTATCGGAACCCGCCTGATGTGCAGCCCCAAGACGGCTGACCCCCAGTTCCTGTGCTAGACCCTGTAGACCGAGTCGGTTGCTTAAACCTTCGTACCGACCAGCCATGAATTTGAGATCGTAAACGGAGCCGAGAGTTGTAGCCACAGCTTTTGTGAATTTCTCTGAAGTCGCCGGTAGAGATTCTCCAGTGATGCACTTGAGTAAATAGGCGATGTCTGAGGAACCGTGAAACGTGACCCAAGTGATGTTCTTCCTCCGGTTCAGAATCCGAGTCAAATCCGAGAAAAAATCTTGGATACCAATTCCGTGTTCTCTGATCTTCTCGAAATCAATGTTGGGGAAACACGGAAACGCGACAGCGGCGCAGCGGAATATAGTTTCCCGCACTTGTGTGAGCCTGTGAGAAAAATATATGCAATGGTGGCAGAGACAATGTAAAAAAGAAATGAAACGAGACACCACAATTTTTACGTGGAAAACCTCCTCGATGTGAGAAGGAAAAACCACGGGACCGTAGTCCACTCCAAATCCACTATATCAAATAGAGTGAGTACAACCACGTCCTCTCTGTTCCACAGAACAACACCAGAGAGTAAGGCTCAACAAGAGCAATCTCCAACACAACAAAGAATCAATAAGAGAGCTATACAAAGCTCATAAATATGCAGCCTCAAACGACTCTACGTTCACTAGGATTCCGGTCACTAAATCCAATCTCCACCGTACAAATCCTAGATAAACGAGTAAAGAACACCTCTGCAAAATTTCAGCTCAAGAAGAGAAGATCTCACCGTTGGATTTCCCAAACACTGAACACTGGTCTCAGCTCGCTTCAAAACAGAACCGCTTCACTAAAACTCCGATTCACAACAAACCAACCGTTGAAATACAAAACCCACCGTTAAATCTGAAGATCACTGAGTCATGAAGCTTTCCCCAAAGTTTCAGAAAGATCAGACCATGTTTGAATGTCCGATCGAGGCTTTGACCAAAACTGGCGAAACTTGACTTTCACCTCTCTTTCTTCTCTTCACTTCTTTCTCTCTCTCTCTTCTTTTGTTTTTCTTGTGCGTGAATTCTATCTGTGACATACACCCCAATCACGCTTACTTTACATATAAAATATATATAAAATATTTACTCATTGGGATAAAGTATGAAGAGTTCCCAATGTGTTTTCCTCCACTTGGAGGATTACCGACAAACTCCCCCTCCGACTAGGTGGAGGAAACAGCCATACCGGCTATCTCTCGACAAACTTCAAGCTTCCATCTCGGCAATGACTTAGTCATCATATCAGCTCCATTATCATCCGTATGAACTTTCACAAGTTCCACTTCCTTAGAAGCAACCACATCACGTATCCAATGATACCTCTTGTTGATGTGTTTCGAACGCGAATGAAATGTCGAGTTCTTCCCGAGAAAAATTGCGCTTTGACTATCACAAAGCAACTCATACTTCTCTTGCTTGAAACCGATCTCATCATGAAAATTCTTCATCCACAACAACTTCTTACAAGCTTCCGTTGCGGCTATAAACTCAGCTTCAGTGGTAGAAAGTGCAACACACTTTTGTAACCTTGACTGCCATGCCACAGCTCCTCCTGCAAATGTTACCAAGTAACCCGAAGTAGACTTACTGGAATCAACATCCCCAGCCATATCAGCATCTGTGTAACACACAAGTAATGGCTTATCACCTCCAAAGACAAGCTTCAAACTAGAAGTCCCTCGAAGATATCTCAAAATCCACTTCACAGCATTCCAATGTTCTCTCCCTGGTTTCGAAAGAAAACGACTTACTGTTCCAACTGCATGAGCTATATCTGGTCGTGTACAAACCATAGCATACATCAAGCTACCAACTGCAGAAGCATATGGAACCCTCGCCATATCTTCCTTCTCTGCATTTGTTTTCGGACTTTGTTGACCGGTTAATCTAAAGTGTGTAGCAAGAGGAGTGCTTACAACTTTAGACTTGTCCATGTGAAACCTTTGAAGTACCTTCTCAATGTACTTCTCCTGAGACAAGTGAATCAGCTTCTCACCTCTATCTCGAACAATTCTTATACCAAGAATCTGCTTCGCTGGACCCAAATCTTTCATGGCAAAGGACTTGCTAAGCTGCTTCTTCAACTCTTGAATTCTGCTCAAGTTCCTGCCCACAATCAACATGTCGTCAACATACAGCAACAAGATGATAAAATCATCATCACCAAACACCTGCACAAATACACAATGATCTGAAGTAGTCTCTTTATAACCATGCTCCCCCATAACCGACTTAAACTTCATGTACCACTGCCTCGGTGCTTGCTTCAATCCGTAAAGGCTTTTCTTCAATCGACAAACTAACTCCTCTTTGCCTTTTTCCACAAAGCCTTCTGGTTGTACCATGTAAATCTCCTCCTCCAAATCACCATGAAGGAAAGCAGTCTTTACATCCATCTGCTCAACCTCTAGATCAAGACTCGCTGCCAATCCAAGTACAACCCGAATGGATGACATCTTCACAACAGGAGAAAAGATTTCATCGTAATCAATCCCCTTCTTTTGGCTGAATCCTTTCACAACCAATCTAGCCTTGTATCGAGGTAGCAAACTAGTCTCTTCATGCTTAATCCTATACACCCACTTATTAAGCAACGCCTTTTTACCCTTAGGCAACTTCACCAACTCATATGTGTCGTTCTCATCAAAAGAACCCATCTCCTCTCCCATGGCTTCTAACCATTTATCTTTGTGTTCATCCTCCAAAGCTTCACCAAAGCTTTCCGGTTCTCCCCCATCAGTAAGTAACACATACTCACTAGGTTTATACCTTGTCGACGGTGTTGGACCTCTCTCGGATCTTCTAACAGTAGGTAGGTTCTCGGTAGTTGGTGTCTCACCATGATCGTCACCATGATCACCAATACCGTTATCATCATGTGCGGGAGCATCATCTGCACCAGGTGTATCAACATGAACCTCACCCTCATTCTGACCGTGGACTGATGTAGAAGGAAAACCCGCTGAATCAATCAAACCTTCATTTTGTTGAGCTGGTTTTTCGGACTTTTCAATGTCCTTAATCGTTTGATCTTCCATGAACACAACATCTCTGCTCCTTATGAGCTTCTTCTCAACGGGATCATAAAACCTGTATCCAAACTCATCCTGACCATAACCAATTAACACACATTGCCGTGACTTCATCTCAAGCTTTGACCTTTCGTCTTTAGGAATGTGCACAAAAGCCTTGCACCCAAAGACCCTTAAATGACCGTAAGAAACATCCTTGCCGGTCCAAACTCTCTCTGGAATGTCACCATCCAATGGAGCACTTGGTGACAAATTCAACACGTGAACAACTGAGCTCAAAGCTTCACCCCATAAAGCCATCGGTAAGCCTGACTGCGAAGTCAAACATCTGATCCTCTCGACAATCGTTCTGTTCATCCTCTCTGCCAACCCATTCAACTGTGGAGTCTTAGGCGGCGTGAACTGATGTCTAATACCATGTTCCCTGCAATAAGCATCAAATGGTCCAGAATACTCACCACCATTATCACTACGGATACACTTCAACTTCTTTCCCGTCTGTCTCTCAACCAATGCCACAAAATGCTTGAAATATCCCAAAACCTGATCCTTCGTCCTCATAGTGAAAACCCACAACTTCCTCGAATGATCATCAATGAATGTGACAAAATATGATGCACCACCAAGAGATTTTGTCTTCATTGGACCACACACATCTGAATGCACCAAGTCAAGTATCTCGGGTTTCCTCGAAGGTGCAGAAGACTTAAACGAGACCCTGTGTTGTTTCCCAGCAAAACAATGCTCACACTTTTGTAAGTGCATACCGGAGATCCCTGGAATAGCCTCCTTCTTTGACAACGCAGATAATCCCTTCTCACTCATATGACCGAGTCTCTTATGCCATAACTTGTTGGGAATGTCCTGAAATCTACCGTACTATCTCTAGAAAGTATGATAAGTGTCGAGATCAGACATAAGTCATAAATACTGGGTGATCATGATAGCTTGCTAGAGTCCGCTCTTGATCTATAAGTTTAGGACTTATTACCAGTATTGTATGATCCCAAAGGGTCACACACCATAGCTAACGGGAAAGTTAAGATGGAATTAATACCGTAAGATGCTAAGGCATTTACTGTATTTGTACAGAGAGTTGGGCAGACAACAAATGGGCTTTTGTCTGATTTGTGTCTTGGGCCCAAAAGTCTAATGGACCATTAGTTTAATTAATTAATTAAACTTGGGCCCATTAGTGAAATAAGAAGGCAACAAGGGTTGAGAAACCCTGGCATTCTTTTTGGTCTGCGATTTTGAAGATGGCAGCCGCGGCTCATCTCTCTCTCTCGAGCCTCTCTCTTTGTTGTTCTTCCATCTCGGTCTAGCAGCCATCCGTGCTTGTAAGAGTGTGGATACCTGAGGAGGAGCCGGTTCTCATCAGCTCTAATCTGATCTTATCATTACCACCAATTCCGCTGCAAAGGTAAAGATCAGGTTTGTTTTATGATTCGATTACAAGAACCTAGATCTGCTTAAGATTATGTGCTAGGTTGCAATTTGGGAATTGAACCTTGAATAACACTATAATCCTTCAGTGGTATCAGAGCCTAGGTTCATTAGGTTTCTTGCAATTTGAATCGATTGTTTGAATCGATAATGTGATGATCGTTTTGTTCATAAGAAGTAAGCAATCGAATGTTTCATAAGAAAAGTAATAGTCGATTGTTGTATTAATCATCATTCGATAAGAAAAGTAATAGTCGATTGTCAACGATTTGTTTAAAAAGTCACTTTTGTCTTTTAGTCAATGTCTTGATCAATTATTGAATCGATAACTTTGCTGGATTCGATTATCTTTATTAATAATCGCTTGGTGTGCAATTGAAAGGATCACTTGTTGACTTTATTAATTATAAAGTTTGTAAAGAGCATAATCGTTCTGTTAAGGTTCGATTTGTTTACTGAAGGTAAAAGTGATCGTGAGACCACCATAATTAATGATCGCATGAATTGATGAGGAATAAGACAAAATCATTTGTTAGGTTTGTTTATATGATCGTGTGTCCACAATCGAATTTTGATTTTGAAAATATTTTAAAGATCACGATTTATTAAAATTGGTTAGCGTGATTTAATGTATAATCATTAATTATTTAATTAATGTATGGTTTAAGCCGTTAACCCAAATCGCGGTTTGCTGGAAATTATTAAATACACGGTATTATTTAATTTCTGGTTAAACCGGATTGAAATTCAAAATTGAATTTTGACCTAAACCGAAGGCTGATCTAAGTTTGATTTGGTTGGACCAAATAATTTAGAGCTGGTCTGGTTTAGTAAATAACCAGTTGGGTTTAGTAGTTAATTTGGTCTCGGACCAGAATTAATGAACCGACTCGGTTATGTCAAATTATTGGGCCAACTGGAATTCTATGGTCTTGGGCCAAGAATTGGGCCTATAATTTGTGACCCAACCCAAAATATTTATAAAATATTAAATTAGAAATTTCTATTTTTAGTAAGTTACTAAATTTAGAAAGTTTCTAAAATAAGAAAGTTTCCCAAAATAGTAATCTTCTATTTTTGGAAATAAAACTTAAAATCCTCAAAAACAATATCAAGCTTGGATGTCTTTCCAATCTTGTCAGCTACTTAACGCTTATTTGATTACAGATATGGCTTACAGTGTGAGGTATCTGTTTTCGCGTAAGTAAAGTAGTATATAGTCACTAATTTCATTGGGAGTCCCAGATTTTAGTGATTATTTGGCTGTAAGAGATTGGTTTCCTTGACTGAGCCATCGGGAGTCCCGGGCCTTGAGACATCTGGTGAATTTGGGCCTCGGGTCCAATTCACAACCGAGAGTTATTGGTTATAACTAGCTGTGTGTATGCTTACCAAGTAAAGCTAGTTCTGGGTGACGGCCAGTGGCCCACTTTGGATTTAGCTGAGCATGGGTCTCGGAATCATTGTATTCTTATGAGGTTGAACAAAGAAATTTTGAATACAATGCGAGTCTTCTTATAAGTTGTTAAGATTACTCTTTTATGAACTTAATAACTAAAACTCTATTTATCTCTAAATTTCAGCTATGACAAGCACAAACAATCAAAACACTTTCTCGATCCGGTATGTCCTTGAGATGGACAAACTGAACGGATCAAATTTCTTGACTTGGTCGCGGAACCTGAGACTAGTTCTCAGGCAGGAGAGTAAGGACTATGTCCTTGAAAGAGCTCTCCCCGTGAGGATCGGGTCCAATGCCTCTCATGCAGTATATAATGCTTGGAATAAGCATTATAATGATGCGGTAGATGTGCGTGGTCTGATATTGGCTACCATGGACTCAGATTTGCGGAAGCAATATGAGAAGATGGAGTCGCCAATAGAGATGATCAGCAGCCTGAAATTGAAATTTCAGGAGCAGGTAAGAGTGGAGAGATACCAGTTGGTTAAATCTCTCACTAGCTGCAAGCTACCAAATGATCATCCAGTAAGTCCTCATGTCAGTAAAATGATGGGTTACATTGATAACCTGAGGAAACTGGATTATCCAGTTAGCCAGGAATTGGCAACTGAGATCATTCTGAAGTCACTGCCGTCAAGCTATGATAAGTTCGTGAGGAACTATATCAAGAAAGGCTTAACGAAGACGTTGACTGAACTGCATGATATGCTCAAGACAGTTGAGCCAAACGTAAAGAGTACCCTGTACAATCTCATGAAGGAGAAGGGTAGGTTTACTAAACCTAATGCTGACAAGGGTGAAGACAAAGTTGTCCAGATTTTGAATCATGGCAAGCGTGTGTCTTCTGAGCCCGAGTCAGATACCTCTTACGTTGGTAAGTGCTGCTGCTGTAAAGAGACTGGGCATTGGAAGAGAGATTGCATTAAATTCATGGAAGATTATGAGGAGTTGAAGTTGATGTATGAAACTACTTCCTCAGGTATTCATGTTATTACTTCAAGTTATACCTTATAGGTATTGGATACTGGTTGTGGCACTGATATTTGTTATAATATGCAGAGCCTGAGCAACAGTAGAACGTTGAAGGAAGCGCAAGTGGAACTGCGTGTCTGGAAGGAGCTTGGGATGCTGCCTCAGCCGTAGGGTTTTCACTTGTAGATGCCTTTGAGGCTTGGTTTTGTATTAAGTAATTGCTACAATGTACCTGCTTTAAGCAGAGTTGTTTTTCATTTTCTTGTAAAGAATTTGAATGTTTTCATTTTGATAAAGACAAGTTTTGTTCTTTTGATCTTAATGAAATGTTAATTGTAGCACCCCATTCTAGGAATGGGTTTTATATCTTAAACCAAAGAGTGCCTAAATGTAACATAAATACCGAATTGGTTTAAATCTGATTAATTAAACCTGATTTTTCTTGGCATAAATGTTTTTGGTCACATAGAGTGAGTCGGATTCAGAAACCCCATAGTTATGGACTTTTGGGCTCATTTGAATGGATATCTTATGAGACTTGAATTCTGCTTACTGGACCAAAAGACAAAGGGCCCATCTTAGCCGAGCTAGAGAAAGGCCCAAAGACTTATTGGACATTGGACATACTCATGTATGTGGCCCGATAAGCAGTAATGCCAGAGAAAATTTCATGTACTTCATTGTCTCTACTGATTACTTCAGTGAGTGTGACTGTGTTCATTTGATGAGACACAAGTCGGAATTCTTTGACATGGTCGAAAGAGTTCCAGAATGAAGTATAGAATCTGAATGACAGAAGTATTAAGACTCTGGATTAGATCACGAGTGAGAATACTTAAGTCATTGATTGTGTGATCATCTGAAAGAGTGTGAAATCGTTTCACAGCTCATTTCTCCTGAAAACCTGGAGGTGTTTCTGTGAGAAAGAATCAGATCTTATTATAAATGATTAAAGATGAGTCACACGAATCTTCCATGATATTCTTTAAGAATAACGCTCTAGAAATATCTAAGTTTACGCTAAAATAGTTCCACCAATATCAGTTGAAAGACACCACGTAAATATGGATTGGAAATGATCCAAATTTGTCTTTACTGAGTATTTGTAGTTGAGCTACTTCGCTGGTTGTCCTAGGGAAACCAAGGCTTGTTACTTTTACGTCCATTCTGTTTTCTAAGAAGGGAAGTTACTTTCCAAGAAGAACAGTGGGAGTAAAAGTGTAACTCGAAGAAATTCGAGAAATACAGGAGGCTGCTCAACCTGTTGAGGAAGAGCAGCGGATGGATTTACAGATTTCTGTAGAATCTACACCTGTAGAGCCTGAAGTTCGCAGATCTGAATGAATCAGTTGCTAATCCGAGAGTGATTTCTCGTCATTAGTTGAACCTGATGATCATTGAAAGTCGCATGATCTTATGATCATTGAAAGCGACGAACCTGCGAAATTCAAAGAAGCGAAAGTCAGCCCGGACTCCATAAAATTACACTATGTGTAAGTTAGCTTCATTGATCCATTCATGGATGGAAGCAAACATATCGGAGTTGGAATTTTCGTTCTGTTGAAGTAGTCAAGGTTTTGACTTGAACAGGAACGAAATGGAACTGTGCGTTTACTAATAGATTAGTGGGAGCGATATTGCATTTCTCATAATGTATGTCGATGACATACTGATTCTCGGAAATAACGTCCCAATACTGCAGTCGGTAAAGGACTGGTTTGGGAGTTGGTTTTATGATTGACATGGGTAAAGCCACGTAGTTCTTGGATTTTGGATCTAAAGATAGAGATCCAAAAGAGCTGGTAGGACAAAGTCAGAATTCTTAAATTGACAAAGTCCTACACGTAATCAGCAATCCAAGAAGGGTTTTATGCCAATGTCACATGGCAATACGTTAAGCAAGAAACAGTATCCTACGATATCTGCTGAGCTTGAATGCATGGATAGGATTCCATATGCGTCGGCAATTGGATCTATCATGTATGCCATGACACGTACTTGTTTTGATGTTGCTTTAATGTTAAGCAAGACAAGTAAAGACCAGTCAAATCCAGCAAAGAATCACTAGATTGCCGTAAAGAATATCCTAAAGTATCTGAGGAATACTAAGGATAAGTTCTTGGTTTACGGAGAAAGTGAGGTGCTACAAGTCGATAGAGTCTGAAAGGCAAGTTTCCAATAGACAAAGATAATTCCTGGTCACAGTCCGGCTATATCTTGTGTATGTCTGGCGGTGCAAGGCACTGTTGCTGACTCCATGAATTAAGCTGAACATTTCGCAGCCTGTAAAGCGGCGAAAGAGGTTGTTTGGAAAGTAAAGTTCATCACTGAACTTGATGTGATTCCCAGCGTAGTTGAGACTAGCTGCACATCAGAGGTCCAAACACCTTGAGGGTAGGTATAACCTATTCCGTGAGATAAATGACAGAGGTGTTAAGTAGATAAGCAAGTTTCATCGAATGAGAACGTTGCTAATCTATTAACGAAGCCACTCCTTATGCCTAAGCACGAGTCGCGGACTGTAGCTGTAGGATGAGTGAAATTAAGATGTAGTCTTAATTTCAGTGGGAGTTTGTAAAGGGCTTTACTTAGTTGTTTTGAAAGGTTCATGTAAACATAATATTTTATGTTTATGAAATCTATGATTTCTGGATTATTTTAACTGTGATATAAATAATCGTTCCAAAATGATTCATGTCATTATATATGGGCCATCGAAGTACATGAGTAAGACTTGATCCTGAAACCCCATATTTAACGAAATGACATAAATCATAGTGTCCATAGTCGAAGGTTGTTGAAATTGGAACACCAACAACCACTTGAGACTAGATTGTGTTGAGACTTATGACCAAGTTTCGAGGGGTCATAGATGCGCGGCATCAAAGTCGACACATAGGTATATGTAGGGGAGCATATGACCGGACATGGCCCGCTGATGAGAACTCTACAAGATATTAATATCTGTGTCATAAGAGGTTCTCATATACGACTATAGAGTATAGTCCTTAGACCTGAGTTCGCATGCATGTGGCTGCACATGGATTGATGCACTTTGATCATTGTCTAACGCTGTTTCGTAACTGGGAGCTATAAGGACCTTGGTTGGGTGTATTATAAAGTGTGTAGTTCATAGTGATGGAACAAGATGGGATTTGTACCTGCCGTTTAACGGAGGTAATATCTCTAGGCCAATCGGAGACTTGATAGCTGGTAAGAGAGTGGCCACTCCCAAACGGACTTGCCCAAGTCGTTTGCATTGTCAGTATCAAATCTAGTCCGATGAACATGGTCTGGCTATATAAGGATGACATGCATCTTGCCTTATGCCAGATCGAGATATTGAGACAAAAGGATTAGAGAATGTAGTATTCCAGTACAATCGAGAGATTGTTGGGAATGTCCTGTGTAGGATTCCAGTACAAGTGGGAGATTGTTGGGAATGTCCTGAAATCTACCGTACTATCTCTAGAAAGTATGATAAGTGTCGAGATCAGACATAAGTCATAAATACTGGGTGATCATGATGGCTTGCTAGAGTCCGCTCTTGATCTATAAGTTTAGGACTTATTACCAGTATTGTATGATCCCAAAGGGTCACACACCATAGCTAACGGGAAAGTTAAGATGGAATTAATACCGTAAGATGCTAAGGCATTTACTGTATTTGTACAGAGAGTTGGGCAGACAACAAATGGGCTTTTGTCTGATTTGTGTCTTGGGCCCAAAAGTCTAATGGACCATTAGTTTAATTAATTAATTAAACTTGGGCCCATTAGTGAAATAAGAAGGCAACAAGGGTTGAGAAACCCTGGCATTCTTTTTGGTCTGCGATTTTGGAGATGGCAGCCGCGGCTCATCTCTCTCTCTCGAGCCTCTCTCTTTGTTGTTCTTCCATCTCGGTCTAGCAGCCATCCGTGCTTGTAAGAGTGTGGATACCTGAGGAGGAGCCGGTTCTCATCAGCTCTAATCTGATCTTATCATTACCACCAATTCCGCTGCAAAGGTAAAGATCAGGTTTGTTTTATGATTCGATTACAAGAACCTAGATCTGTTTAAGATTATGTGCTAGGTTGCAATTTGGGAATTGAACCTTGAATAACACTATAATCCTTCATAACTCCATGGCATCATCATTCTCCACTGCATTAACAATGTCTTTGGAGACCTTAGCCTGCATCCAATAGAAAGATGAAGACTTATTACCTCGAGCCATAACCATAGAACCACGTGAGAGCTTCCATTTACCACCACCGAATAAACTGTAGAAACCCTCATCATCAAGTCTTCCTGTAGAAATCAGATTCAACCGAACATCTGGGACATGCTTAACTCCCTTAAGCAGAAGTCTTGTACCAAGACTCGTCTCCAAGCAAATATCACCAATGCCAACAATCTGAGCCAAACCATCATTACCCATCTTAACTGAACCATAACTACCTGGAGTATAGGTAGTGAACAAATCCCGCTGCGATGTAGCATGAGTAGTAGCTCCACTATCAACAACCCAAATGGTGTCCTGGCATGCAACATTAATGGCATCACCCTCGTCAAGAATAAGAAACTGATCCTCGGTGACAGTCACCCGATCTTCACCATCTCCTTGACGATTTCCTTGCTTGCTGTCCTTTTTCAACTTCCAACAATCTTTCTTCAAGTGCCCTTTCTTATGACAGTAGTGGCACTCCAAATTCGCAAAATCTATTAGATTTGCTTCTGCTCCTGTTCTTCTCCTTCTTGGACTCACGATGTGAACTCCTCCCCCTTGACTCAGTAACTATAACATCTGAACGCGAGGAACTAGGATTTGATTGCCTTCTCGTTTCCTCATTCAAGACACTGTTCTTCACTAAGTCCATCGAAATAGCACCATTCGCTGCGGAGTTACAAAGAGACATCGTGAATACTTCCCAAGAATCTGGTAATGTACCAAGAAGCCACAAACCGTGAAACTCATCTTCAAAATGAATACCCATGTCAGAAAGCTTGTTGATTAATCCCTGAAACGCATTCAAGTGATCCGTCATCGGAGTACCATCCTGATACCTCAACTCAATCAACTTCTTGATCATGAACATCTTATTATTTCCGGTCTTCCGAGCATACAACTGCTCCAGCTTCAACCACAAAGAACGAGCATTAGTCTCTGTTTCAACATGATGCAGAACATTATCATCTATCCACTGCCTTATCGAACCACAGACTTGTCGATGCAGCAACTTCCATTGATCATCCGTTTTCTCATCAGGTTTCTTCTCCCGAAAAACCGGTACATGGAATTCCTTCACGAAAAGAAAATCTTCCATCTTGCCTTTCCATGTATGATAATTAGCACCATTCAAACTGATCATTCTGTTCATATTTTCCATCACTCACACAAGCATAACCAATAACCAAAGTTACCGAAATCCAAAGCTCACAACCTCAAGCTCTGATACCACTCTGTTGGGGAAACACGGAAACGCGACAGCGGCGCAGCGGAATATAGTTTCCCGCACTTGTGTGAGTTTGTGAGAAAAATATATGCAATGGTGGCAGAGACAATGTAAAAACGAAATGAAACGAGACACCACAATTTTTACGTGGAAAACCTCCTCGATGTGAGAAGGAAAAACCACGGGACCGTAGTCCACTCCAAATCCACTATATCAAATAGAGTGAGTACAACCACGTCCTCTCTGTTCCACAGAACAACACCAAAGAGTAAGGCTCAACAAGAGCAATCTCCAACACAACAAAGAATCAACAAGAGAGCTATACAAAGCTCATAAATATGCAGCCTCAAACGACTCTACGTTCACTAGGATCCGGTCACTAAATCCAATCTCCACCGTACAAATCCTAGATAAACGAGTAAAGAACACCTCTGCAAAATTTCAGCTCAAGAAGAGAAGATCTCACCGTTGGATTTCCCAAACACTGAACACTGGTCTCAGCTCGCTTCAAAACAGAACCGCTTCACTAAAACTCCGATTCACAACAAACCAACCGTTGAAATACAAAACCCACCGTTAAATCTGAAGATCACTGAATCATGAAGCTTTTTCCAAAGTTTCAGAAAGATCAGACCATGTTTGAATGTCCGATCGAGGCTTTGACCAAAACTGGCGAAACTTGACTTTCACCTCTCTTTCTTCTCTTCACTTCTTTTCCTCTCTCTCTTCTTTTGTTTTTCTTGTGCGTGAATTCTATCTGTGACATACACCCCAATCATGCTTACTTTACATATAAAACATATATAAAATATTTACTTATTGGGATAAAGTATGAAGAGGTCCCAATGTGTTTTCCTCCACTAGGAGGATTACCGACAACCAAGCCCGTTCCGTTTGAGGAACTCTATGGATTTATCGTTTCTAGCGTCTGTCAAAAAAAGGGAAATTATATTAATTCTAACGGTCACATTTATTGTTTCGGTATATTTTTTTTAATTTCTTTAGTCTCTTTATTTAGTCTTTTCTCAACATGATTTTTTTCAAAAAAATGGATGTTATGTCCATTATAAAAAAAAAAGTAATAATACTGTCGATTAAATTAGTATGATATAAACGACATTGACTCAAACAGGCTTCACTCTCACTTATTTATATCGTTGATCATAATTAGTTTGTTGTAGCCATTGCAAGCAGAAAATTAGAGTAGAAGCAATTACTTATCCTTAAGAAATAGAAAACACACAGACTCAAGTAGAAGCTTCTTCCCCAACCAAAAGTGACTTGATGATCTTATCAGTCACACCTTCCACAAGAGGTAACAAATGTCCTGATCCAGAGATTTCATGGTAATGAATCCATGGAAGCTTTGACGCGATATAACGCTGGAGCTTCACTGGCACAAACCTATCCTCGTCTCCATTCCATAGGTGAACCGAGCCATTCTTATTCGGGAACGGATCTTCAAGGTCTAACGGATCGAACTCCCAGCTTGAAAATCCTACATTCAAATCTCGGTGTAGGCTTTCATATTCACCTTGTTGTCTTGTGTATGCCTGAAGAATAAACAAAGTATCAACACATCAAATCATCTTCTCAAAAGTGTTGCAGGAAGTATCAAACATGGAAACCTAACCAAACCGCACAAACATTTGTCAAAATTAGACATCTATCTGTACCCGATTTGGTCTGACGAATCCGAGCTTAGACAAGACTTGGATGTCCTGAGGGGAGAAAATAACGGGGTTACCCGCGATCACATTGGAGAATGGGAACCATTTCTGAGTGTTCCACCAATATGTAAGCCAAGGAGCATAGTGAGCTACACGAAGGGCCCATTGATCTGCAGGATACATTAGAGAGAAAGCTTCTCTTGTTATGTCTCCTGGTAAGTTTCTCCACCAATAGTTAATCGCTGGTGCTACAAGCGCTGCTCCTGCTAACCTGTTAACAAATCTTTTTAGATCAATGTTTTCCCTTTATACCGGACAAAGACAGTCTTACCTGTGAGGAATGTACTTAAGGCATGCCCATGTGATTTCACCACCCATGGAGAGACCGAAGACATAGAAGTTAGGTCCAAGTCCTAACCCATCAGCCAGCTCTTCTATATCCAATGCTATGCTTCTGGGTGATCTATTCGGGTCAGGATCACTCTCTCCATAACCAGGACGGTCAAAAGACAGTGTATACCCTCAATTCCTCCACAAGAGCCTAAAATTATGTATAAAGATAACATTTTTTAACGTGTTATCGACCAGTGGATGATAAGGAACTTGGCCGGAAAACTTACCGGAGATAAGAAATGGAGGAAAGGCGAGTCGAGCATACAAGAATCGAAGCCGTGGATGTATATGATCTTGAACTTGGCTTCATCTCTAGGAATTCCGAATTCCTTGTAAGCCAAATGTCTTCCGTCTCTCAATTTGATCCTCGGAGATGTCACAGCAGCTCCGCCGGGAGAGCCGACGGTATTCGGCGGTGGTGGTTGGATTGATTGATAAACCCATGCCAAAGCTCCGACGAACAATACCAGGAGAATCTTCTTCAAGAAGTCTGCATTATCGAAGAGGCAGCAAGTCTTTTTAACAACATTTTTCAAGATTTCACAAAATGAGAGTGCTTAGTGTGACTGTGAACTAAAAGTTGTTCCTTGATTCCATAATCGTTCATACGTTATCACAAATTTTTCGTGTTGACTTGAGACAAAACGGATAGTTTGTCTATAAAGACTACCGCAAACGAGCGGTTGAGGTAGTCTAAGTGGTAGAAGGGTCTGAGGTGGCAAACACCATCCGGGTTCTACTCCAGGCGGAAACAAAAATGCTTGCTCTGCTCACAACGCGGGCACTGGGCCTAAGGCCCAGGAAAAACCTTCCCAGGTAAAGCTGGCCTGCGGATCCTCCCTAGATTATCAAAAAAAGACTACCGAAAACAAAAACATTTATTCTAAAAAAAAAGAAAAACATTTATTCTATAGTATGATAAAAATATTACACATGCCAGCCTAAAATTTAAGTTGGTGTACCAGTAAACCGCATCAACTTTTTGAATTGAAATACATGTTTGTAAACCGGAACCGAAAGAAAAAAATATATGTTTACATTATATTCTATGTTTAAAATAGGGCGAGGCTCACTGAGGCTACAAGGTCCTAGTTTGCGCCCTGAGCCTAGGCGCACGCTCAGGCGCGCCTTTGATACGTAAGGGATAGGGAAGTGTCGGTTCTAGAGATCTAAATAGGTTAAGGAAATTGTAGGGTTTTAGTTAGGAAAATGGGCTTTGTTAGAGAGCTAAACAACTTAAAGCCCAAAAAATAAGCTTCTTTAGAGAGAACTAAATAACCTAAAGCCCAAATAGTGAGTAAAGAAAGCCATATCACGTGAATAACACATGATAGATTATCTTCTTCCTCCTAAGACCTATTTTTCGTACAGAGCCTCCCATCGCCTCGGAAAAAGCGACCCAAGGCGAAGCAAAAAGCGCGCTTTATGGATAGAGCCTCGCCCCTACCCCTTGAGGCGATTTCCTCATAGCTTCGATGCGCCCTGCGCCTAGGCGCGCTCAGGGCGCGCTTTTTAAAACACAGATTATATTAAGTCGATTTCTGTCGACTAAAATCAACCGAATAATCAAAATTATGAAATTGCTAATCTTGAACTGGAAACAGCAACTAATTACCCGAACTAATTGCTTTCGGTTCAAAATTGACTTAAATGTTCCAAATAAACTAGCTTTCCTTTCTAACGCCCATCCAGTCAGTACTCAGTACTATAAAAAAGAGAATCTTGAATTTTTTTTTTGTCATTTTGCAATAATTGTATTTTTTTCAGGAAACAAATGTGGGGAAGAAGATGACTATCAGCTTCCATAGATATTATCAGCTTTACAGAAGATAATAGTATCAGATTTGACTGCACAAGTGAGACTGAAGTACATAAACAAGAACTAATTGGTAAAGATGAAAGTCGGATTTGAATACCAGAAGAAGAAGATCTTTGTTGAGTGTGAGATCCTGCAGAAGCTTTCTCTCTTCCTTCTCCAGTCATTCTCTCTCTCTCTTTCACTCTCTCTTTCTTTTTCTTGGAAAACTTTTCCAGGTAGAGAAGTTTGGTGAGGCGTTGGCTTAAGAGCTCAAGAGGTTCTTGCCTCTTTATGATTTTTTGTCTTTATATATAGTTGTATTAATTGTAACTAAATTCGATTTTATTTTTATTATTATTTTTGCAAAAGATAGTAAATTTGCAGATATGTAAAGAAACGTGGACACGTACGTAACTTTCCAGTTTCCATGACGAGTTGTACTAATTCTTAACTACGATAGGAACTTGTTGGAATGCTCCAAGGGTAAATGATGACGACATACAACCAGGGACGCAGGAATTATTATATTTTATTTAGAAACATGTTGCAATCCGTATCTTTCCAAATCTAGTTGTTTTTTGTTTTTTTTTCCTGACATTTTTTTGAGACAAAAAACTATTTTATTTTTATCTAATTAATCAACTAATATGTCTTATAGTTACTTACCTAGTTACTTACCTAGTTATCTTTTCTTGTAGTTAAACTTAAGAAATCCTTTTCATTATTTAGTTTTGTATTCTCATTGAACTTACAATCTTTTTCACGTTGGTTTTACAGGACACCAAAAACACTTGGTGATATAGCAGATAACTTATGGATACCGTGTTTCCTTCATTCTCGAAGATGCATTGTGTTGTTGTATGTGGTTCATGGCTTGTTAAAGGCGATGTGGGCTGGAGGTTTGTCGTTGACATAGAGAAGGTATCTCGAGTCGTTCCTGTTACGCTAGGCATGAAGATTGCTGACCTTGTCCATGTCGTTTTGACCGAGTTTAGTTGGAAACGGCTGCGAAGCCAACCTTCAGCTACTCGCCGGTTCTTACAGACTCCTCTTCTACGAAAGAGACTTTTCTGCCGATTATGGTTACCACAGATTTCGGCCTATCTTGATTCCTCGACATGTTGTCCTCCAACCTATCAATGTCGCTTCTCCTATCCTTGGGGAAAAAGGTTGTTCGTAAATAATCCTCCGTTTCTGCTGAAAAAAGATTTCTAAGATCTCTCGTCGTAGCAGCTTTCTGACTCCTAGAAGACTATTTGGTAATATGAGTGCGTCCAGCAGTAGAGAATCCCCTGTAATGCTTGACGATGACACTGTCAATGCACTAGATTCTATGTTTCATACAAATTCACCTCGTTCCAAGCCCAGCGGTTCGGGTTTGATAGCTGCATTTGGTAAGCCAGCCGTTAAACAAGAATTTGATGACGATGTTGCAGATGTGCTGTCCCCATCGTTTACTTATGCTAACCGTCCTCGAAGCCAGTATCTGATGGAACAAGGTACGTAACCCAGCTTTTTTTTCATCTTCATCTTTGCATATTTCCAAAGAAAAAAACAAGTAAATTCCAATTTACACTTACACTAGTTCTTCTGCTCCATACTATCCTTGTAATGCAGATTTACCGGATACAAGAGATGCCCGTTTAGCAAACAAGATACCATCGTTCAGCTTTAATTTACTGGACAAAGATAGTCAAGAAGATGTCCTCAACAACGAAGATGAACCTATAAATTTGATCCCCAACCATCCACCAAGCGATGATTTAGTGGATAAAGAAGTTGATCACGTTGCACGGGACGTGCCCTTAATCAGCCTCGATTTACTTGATGCATGCACAAGTGAAATTGTCCTCTATAACGGCGGACAAAACCATAACCTACCCAACAGTCTCCCTGCGAATGCATCAGTCGACGGCTCAGATGAACAACCCACAGGCAAGAGGTCTCCATTCAGCTTCGATTTGCTGGATAGCCAAGAGGACGTGACAGTCAACATAGAAACTGGCAATCCATCTGGAGATGCTGATATGGCTAAAATCGACGAAGACGACATTTGCACCCCAGATGGAGACGAAAGTGTAACATCAGACGAGGTCCCTGTAGATATAGGGAATGTGGATCGTGAATTTTGGTCCAACCTCATCGATGATAAATATGGAGGTTCAGACGCGTTGGATGTGATGACGGAAACCCCCGTAGGAGTAGGTAATAAATCCAAACGTAAGACTGCTGATTTTGGCCCTGTAAAACAAGAATACGTGTACAGATGGATAGGTTCCAACGACGACGAACCAGCCAATGGCGACATACAATCCGACATTCCGCCTCTGGTGGACGACCACGAGTTTCAACGTGATCCTGTCCCTGATTTAGATTAAGACTCAATGGGAGATGATCTGTACAAGGGAAAACTTTTCAAGGACAAAGCCGATTGCCAGACATGGTTAACAATCCATGTGATCAAGAACAAGTTTCACTATATACAACATGTGTCCACCCTTCACAAAATTGTTATCCATTGCCCGCAAAAAGTATGTGATTGGCGTGTCATGGTCCATTAGATGCTGGACACTGGGTATTGGTAGGTTCGTAAGGCAGACTTATTGCACTCATGTTGTACTGACACTCGCAACAAGTACAAAAACTTGGTACTACAAAGGTAATTGCGACCGCATTCAAAGATAGGTATACAGACCCGTCGTTAGGTCCCAAACCAGTTGGCCTCAAAGCTTTATTGATGAAAGAGCTTCGTATCGACTCACCGTATAATAAGTGTTGGCGTGCGCGTGCCAAGTCCCTCATGATGCTACGAGGTACTGATGATGGTTCTTATAGGCAGTTACCGGTGTTCTTACACATGCTAAAGCTAGCTCACCCTGGGACCATAGCTGAGATTGAGTCTGAGGTAGACGCAGCAGGGTGCGAGCGGTTTCTATATCTGTTCCTAGCATTTGGGAAATCCATAAAAGGATTTGCAAAACTGCGTCGAATGATTATCGTGGATGGCACACATTTGAGTGGAAGATACGGTGGAGTTCTATTAACCGCCAGTGGACAAGATGCTAATTTCTAAGTCTTTCCACTCGCATTATGTGTAGTAGACAAAGAGAACGAGGAGTCCTGGACATATTTCTTTTACAACCTTGAAAAGATTATCGCTGACAATCCCACCTTGACATTCATATCTGATAGATGTCAGTCAATCTACAAAGCTAAGGGCAGAATCTTCCCTCGCGCACATCATGGAGCATGTCTTGAGCATGTTCAGAGGAATGTGAAAGCCAAGTTTAAATCTGTTGGACTTGTGCAATTGGTTAAAGCAGCCGGCATTGCTTATAGGATTGGTGGATACCGTGAAGTATACAATCGTATCCGTAATAGCAATATAGCTTGTGCCAAATACCTTGACAATATAGGTGTTGGAAACTGGACCAGGGCATATTTCAAAGGAGAACGCTACAATCTTATCACTAGCAATGTCGCAGAGACATTGAACAAAGATTTACTTAATGGTAGGAATCAACCGATCATCGGACTTGTATCTTGTATTCGCTCTATGTTGACCCGGTGGTTCAGTTGTCGATGTGCCAAATCAGCTGCCCACATCTGTGATGTGTCTATTGAGGTTGATAAGCTAATGGATAAGCATATGAAGACTGTTCACGGTAGTAAGATAGCCAGTGCTGCGCACTGAAATTACGAAATTGTTGGTCAGTTTGGCGGGGAATCGTTTCATGTTCTTCTGGATGATAATGTTGGGAATGTCCTGAAATCACACTTGTAATCACTCTAGAGATAGTTGTGTTGTTGAGATTAGACATTCATATAATACTAGGTGATCATAATGTTTTGCTAGAAGCCACTTGTGATCTGTGAGTTATGAACTCATTGCTAGTATTATATGATCCTACAGGGTCACACACCTAAGCAAACTGGATATAGAATATGGGGTTGATCATTAGTGTATTGATCTGATAAATGTATATATGATATGCATTCGATAACAAGTTTCTGAGGCAATGTCGATCGACACAACATGTGCATCGATCGACACAGATCGCGGACCAAAATATCGATTTTGGTTTATGACTTAATTAACCACGGTTTGAGTCTTGGTTAATCAGCTCATAGTAAAAGTCAATATATATATGATATATGGTCGACTTTTATAAGATATATAGACCTAATTCACAGCCACCAGAAAGAAACTGAAACCCTCTGAGAGATCCGATCTCTAAACGGCACTAGCATCCCGTCTGTTCCAGTTTGTGTGCGTGTGGATACCAGTAGATCAAAACCGCATTGTGTCGATCGACACAAGTGTTGCATCGATCATTGCTTTTAGCATACAACGATCGACACAACCGTAGATCAGCTTCGAAATCGCATTGTGTTGATCGACACAAGTGTTGCATCGATCGACACAAGGTGAAAGTCGCATGGTGTCGATCGACACAAGTTTTGCATCAATCGACACAAGGTGACGCGACTGGTTCAATTGGATTGAATTGGTCATTACGATTGGTTGAGCTGGTTAGACCGGTTGATTGCGATTGGTTTGATTTAGTTGGTAACAATCGATGCTAATGTAGCATCGATCGATGCTAACCGATTACCAAAGCCGGTTCAATTAGATTGATTGGTTATCGCATTGGTTCTGGTATGCTGCATCGATCGATGCTAATGTAGCGTCGATCGACACAGAATTGAATTGTTCGGTTATTGAACCTGCAATTACATAACCAAACCAGAATTGAACCCACTTCTTAGATTGTTTAGATTAGATGTTTTAGAAGTTCTAAACCTTCTAGGATGCATATATGATATGCGTTAGACTATCAGTTCCGTTCCTCAACTTAATATCAAGTATGTTTAGATGTCTTTCCAATCTTGTCAACTGTCAAGACTTGTTTCATTGTGCGATAGACTTGCAGTGCAAGATGTCCACAATTACATGAGTAAGACAGGAAGTAATCGTGTTGATGGACTTGCAGTGCAAGACATCAACAATTACATGACTCAAAAGATTGGTTTACTTGAATGGGCCATCAAAATCGTTTTGGGTCCAGAGACATCAGGTGGATTGGACATGAGATGTCAATCCACAACCAAGAGTTATATTGGATATAACTAGCAAAGAGTTGCTTACCTAGATAGCTAAAATTTGGGTGATAGCCAGTGGCTCACTCAAGTTTCAGTGAAGTATGGGTCTTGGATAATTATATTCATTTGAGGAAACATTGTCTTGAATATAATGCGAGTCTTCTTAATAGTTAAGATTTCTCATTTCTTGAACATCATAACTAAACCTCTTTTGTTTTCAGCTATGTCTAGCACAAACCATCATAAAAATTTCTCCCTGCGATCCGTCCTTGAGAAGGACAAGTTAAATGGATCCAACCTTCTTGAATGGTATCGGAACTTGAGAATTGTTCTCAAACAGGAGAAGAAGGACTATGTCCTTGAGAAAGTTCTCCCCAAAAAGTACCGAGCCAATGCCTGGCAGTCAGATAAGGATGCTTGGGATAAGCATTCTAATTATGTGGTCGATGTGTGTTGTCTCATGTTGGCTACCATGAACTCGGACTTGCAAAAACAATATGAGTACGTGGAGTAGCCAATAGAGATGATCAATGGCCTGAAAAATATGTTTCAGGAGCAGACACGAACTCAGAGATACCAGACGGTTAAGTCTATGATTGAGTGCAAGCTACCAAAGGACGAACCAGTTAGTCCTTATGTCATTAAGATGATGGGTTATATTGATAACCTGGGGAAACTGGATTGTCCCATTAGCCAAGAGTTGGCTACTGACATCATTCTGCAGTCACTGCCGTCAAGCTATGATCAGTTTGTTATGAACTATAACATGAACAACTTGACAAAGACGTTGACTGAATTGCATGGGATGCTGAAAACTGTTGAACCTAACATCAAGAAGGACACCCCAAATGTCCTTATGGTACAAAAGGGTAAAAAGTTTAAGAAACTTGGTAAGAACAAAGGTGATGGCAAGATGAGCTCGATTGTGAATTCAAGCGAGTCTAACCATGTTCCTAAGGTTAAAACCGGTCATTCTAAAGATGATAAGTGCCATTATTGTAATGGTTATGGGCATTTGAAAAGAAACTGCAATAAATTCCTGGAAGATTATGAGAAGCTGAAGAAGACGTACGAGACTTCTTCTTCAGGTATTTATGTTATAGAAGTAAATGTTACTACTTCTGGTCCTATTTCTGTTGGGATTGTGTCCTGAAATCACGCTTGTACTCACTCCTGATGATAGTTGTGTGTCGAGATCAGACATTTGTATAATACTGGGTGATTGCAATGTTTTGCTAGAAGCCTCTTGCAATCTGTAAGTTGTAGACTTACTGCCAGTATTATATGATCCTATAGGGTCACACACCTAAGCAAACTGGAAGCATAAATATGGGAAAGATCATTATGGTAATGATCATGTTGATGTGTATTGGATACACATTGATATTTAGTTTTAAAGAGGTGTGTCGATCGACACAGTGAGTGTGTCGATCGACACAGGCCGGGTTTCGAAACTGATGTTTCGATTTGATGACTTAAACAAATTGGAATTATTCCAATTATCGGTTTAGTCATTCCAGGTCTATATAAATGTTTTTATGAACGACCTGGAACCCTAGTCGTTCTGTTTGTTTTGCAGAGAAACCTAGCCACCTAAACTCAGTGTTCCCAAGATCCGGCACTAGCCTCCCGGCTTTCCAGCTTTGTGTGCGTGTGTATCTGGTAGAGGCGAAGCACCTGAGTCCCTGCTGATCTCGATTACCATTCATTCTGCTGCCATCTCTGAGGTAAACACGAGATCCATGATTCAATACCATAACCCTTAGATCCTAGGCTATCCCACAGTGGTATCAGAGCTATAGGGTTTAATCCATTGAATCAAAGGCATGTAATTCGAATAATGATGTATTTGATTAGATTTGTGCCTGCTAAATCATATTTTGAACAAATTAATCTCGGATTAAGTTTCTACTTTAAAACGATGATCGGGTTATGGTACTGATCGACACTAATCTTGTGTCGGTCGACGCACCGCAAAACGCTTTAAAAAATTTTAGGGTTCCGATCTGAGATCGGATTTCTGTTACCCTACTGTGTCGATCGACACACTGGGTTGTATCGGTCGACACAGGCTATGCGAAAGGATAGATCGGTTCAATTGGATTGAACCGGTTATCTCGCATGGTTATGTCGGTTAAATCGGTTTAATTGGATGAACCGCTTCAATTAGATTGGACTGGTTATCTCAATTAGTTTAGAACCAGTTTAATTGGTTGATTTCATTTAAATTAGATTTACCGGTTATCAACCCGGTTCAATTGGATTGAACCGGAAAAACCAATTTGGTTTTGGTTAGGTCATGTCGACCGATACAAGGATGTGTCGATCGACACACCACTCGCATATTTGGTGATTGGACCTCAAATTGCGAATACCAAACCAAATTTCCTTGTTCCTAGATTAACTTAAACTGAATGAATCTAGATGTTTTAATTAACTTAAAAACTTCTTGGATGCATATTGGATATGCATCAAGATTAAATAGTTCTTTTCCTCAACTAAATATCAAGTGATCTTGATGTCTTGCCCGATCTTGTCTACTGTCAAGACTCGTTTCGTTGTTGGATAGCCTTGGAGTCCTTGGTATCCACAACTACATGAGTAAGGCATGTGATCATTGATAGACTTGCAGTGCGACTGTCAATAATCACAAGACTGAAGAGATTGGTTTAACTTGACTGGGCTATCAGAAGTTCTGGGCCCAGAGACATCAAAGTGGGTAAGACATGGATTGTCTTATCTGCGACCGAGAGTTGTACTGGGTACAATTAACAATGATTTGTTTACCTAGATAACTAAAGTTTGGGTGATGGCGAGTCACCCACTCAAATTTTGGTGAAGTAAGGATCTTGGTTCATTGTATTCATCTGAGGAAACATAGTTTTGAATACATTGCGAGTTTTCTTATTAGATAAGAATTCTCATTTCCTTGAACATCATAACTAAAACCTCTACCTCTTTTAATTACAGCTATGTCTGTCCCAACTCACATCAACACTTTCTCGCTAAGATCCGTTCTTGAGAAGGACAAGCTTAATGGATCAAATTTCTTGGAATGGTATCGGAACCTGAGAATAGTTCTCAGGCAAGAGAACCTGAGAATAGTTCTCGAACAAGGAATATGTCCTTACAAGAGTTCTCCCCGAGAGGCCACGTTCCAATGCCACGCAGGCAGACAAGAATGCTTGGGATAAGCATTATGCTGATGTCAAAGACGTTAATTGTCTAATGCTGGTGACTATGAACTCTGAGCTGCAGAAGCACTATGAGAACGTTGAAGGATTGTTTAGTGTTAATCCTGATTCAATTCATCAGATTAATTGATCCTAAACATGCCAGATCTAGGTTCTCTTGCTAGAATCATAAAGGATCTCACCTGTTACCTTATTATGCAACGGAAAGAGGAGGTACGGGTCAGAGATCAGCAGAACCACCAAGAGATAGCTCCTCCAGAGGCTCACACACGCACACTGCAGGAAATTGGCTGCTAGACCAAGAGGAGAGAGGCGCAGAAAGAGAGAGAGGGAGGCGCAGGAATGGCTGAGAAAAAGGAGCTAGGGCAAGTTTTATTAATTAAAACCCTTGTCCAGTTCCTATGGGCTTTTGGGCCCAATTCTCAGTCTGATTAAATCTCTTAGATTTAATCAGGCCCTTTAGTCTCTCTAAGTACAGTAAATGCCTAGCACTTTTACCGTTCCTTCATGGTTTCCTGTTAGCTTAGGCGTGTGACCCATATGGGATCATATAATAAAGGCAATAAGTCCAAGACTTATAGATCATGAGCGGACTCTAGCAAGCCATCATGACCCCCAGTATTATATGACTTATGTCTGATCATTGACATACTCTTACTTTCTAGAGACAGTACAGAGATTACTGGACATAATTCAAACAATCTCCCACTTGTACTGGAATCTCTGTATTCATATTCCTTTTGTCTTAATATCTCGATTAGTCATAAGGCAAGATGAGTGTCATCCTTATAAAGCCTAATCTTGTTCATCGGACTCTGATTTGATACTGACAATCCAAACGACTCGGGAAAGTCCGTTTGAGCATGGCCATGCATTTTCCAGTATTCAAATCTCCGATTGGCCTAGAGATATTCACTCTATTTATATTGGAGGGACAAATCCCGTCTTGTTCCATCACTGTGAACTACTCATTTCATAATACACCCAAACAAGGTCCTTATAACTATCGCTTAACGACAGCATTAGACAATGATCAAAGCGCATTAGTTCATGTGCAGTCACATGCATGCGAACTCATGTCTAAGGACTATACTCTATAGTCGTAGTAAGAATCTCTTATGACACAGATATAAATATCCTGAAGAGTTCTTATAATCGGGTCATGTCCGGTCATATGTACCCAACATACACCTATGTACTGACTTTGATGCCGCGCATCTATGACACACTGAGACTTTGTCATAAGTCACATACCAATCTAGTCTCACACGGTTGTTGGTGTTCCAATTTCAACAACCTTTGACTAGGGACAGGATGATATAAGCCATCTATCAAATATAGGGTCTCATGATCAAGCTAAATGACTTTGATGACTCAAGATCAAGTCACTTACTTCGATGACCTATAAAATGGTTTATATCATTTTGGAACGATTATTTCATCACAGTTAAAATAATCTTGAAATAATAATTTATTAAACATCTTAAAATGTTTTACAAGAACATATCAAATAACTAAATAAAGCCCTCAAACTCCCACTCAAATTTAGATTACATTTCAATGTCTCTAATGCCTACAGCTTCAGTCAGGAACTCGAGCTTAGGTCTTGGGAGTGGCTTTGTCAATGGATCAGCGACGTATCAAGTGAAATCTTCTTAGAACATGCTTGGATTTCTGGTGTGATCTTGGTTCCTTTGCCTGAGCAATAGCACCATTGTTATCACAAAACAGTGCCAGAGGCTCAGCCGCATTTGGTATCACACCTAGTTCAATAATGAACTTTCGTATCCAAACAGCTTCCTTCGCTGCTTCTGAAGCGGCGATATATTCAGCTTCTGTAGTGGAATCAGCAACGGTGTCTTGCTTGGAGCTTCTCCAACTGATTGCACCGCCATTCAGACAAAAGATATAACCGGACTGTGACCGGAAATCATCTTGGTCTGTCTGGAAACTTGCGTCCGTGAATCCACTGACTTCAAGCACATTACTTCCACCGTACACCAAGAACTTATCCTTAGTATGTCTTAGATACTTCAGGATATTCTTGACGGCAATCCAATGGTTTTCACCTGGATTTGACTGGTATCTACTCGTCATGCTCAATGCATAAGCAACATCAGGACGAGTACAGATCATGGCATACATGACAGATCCTATTGCAGATGCATAAGGAATATTCTTCATGCGCTCAAGCTCAGCAGCCGTCGTAGGGCTCTGCTTCTTGCTTAGCGTTGTGCCATGTACCATTGGCGTGAAGCCCTTCTTGGAATCTGCCATGCTGAATCTATGCAGGACTTTGTCAATGTATGAGTCTTGACACAAGCCTATCAGCCTTTTAGATCTATCCCGGTAGATCCTGATTCCAAGAACGTATGCGGCTTCACCCATGTCTTTCATGGAAAAACAACTTCCAAGCCAGTCCTTTACCGACTTCAGCATTGGAACGTCGTTTCCGAGAAGCAGTATGTCATCGACATACAGAATAAGAAATACTATCTTGCTCCCACTAGTTTTCTTATACACGCATTGTTCTTCTTCGTTTCTGATGAAGTCAAATTGCTTGATCGCTTCATCAAAACGAAGATTCCAGCTCCTCGATGCTTGCTTCAATCCATAAATGGATTTATGAAGCTTGCATACTTTCCCAGCATTCTTTGGATCTATGTAACCGTCAGGTTGTGTCATATACACATCCTCTTCCAGAATTCCATTCAGGAAGGCGGTCTTTACGTCCATCTGCCAAATTTCATAATCATGAAAAGCTGCAGTTGCTAGTAGAATCCGAATAGATTTCATCATAGCCACTGGGGAATAGGTTTCATCATAATCCACACCGTGAACTTGTCTGAAACCTTTTGCCACCAATCTGGCTTTATAAATCTGGACATTTCCATCCACGTCAATCTTCTTCTTGAAGATCCATTTGCACTCGATGGCTTTTACACCAGCGGGTAAGTCAACCAACGAAAACACTTGGTTGACTGACATGGAGTCCATTTCGGAATCAGTGGCCTTACGCCACTTAGAGGAATCTGGGCCCATCATGGCTTGATTGAAGTTCGATGGTTCATCACCATCAATGATCAGAAGATCATGACAGTTAGTCACGAGGAATCCTTGATATCTCTCGGGTTCGTGACGGATCCTCCCGGATCTTCGAACTTCAGGTACTACAGGTTCAGGCTCTACAATTTCTTGTAGGTCCTCCTGCTGCTCTTCCTCATTAGGTTGAGCAGTATCCTGTTCATCTTGAATTTCTTCAAGCAGTACCTTACTCCCACTGTCTTTCTTAGAGAGAAACTCCCTCTCAAGAAAGCTACAATCCCGGGCAACAAAAATCTTGTTCTCGGAACGCAGGTAGAAGTAATAAGCCTTGGTTTCCTTCGGATAACCAATGAAGTAGCATTTATCAGACTTTGGTGTAAGCTTGTCAGAGATCAATCTCTTGACATAGGCTTCACAACCCCAAATTCTTAGATAAGACAGCACTGGAGCTACTCCAGTCCATAATTCATATGGTGTCTTTGCTACTGCTTTTGATGGCGCTCTATTTAGAGTGAACACTGCTGTTAGCAGAGCATATCCCCAAATGGATATTGGAAGGTCTGTGTGACTCATCATAGATCGAACCATATCCAATAAGGTCCGATTTCTCCTCTCAGACACACCATTCCATTGTGGTGTTCCAGGAGGAGTGAGTTGGGATACGATCCCACACTCTCTCAGATGATCACTGAATTCTTGGCTTAAGTATTCTCCTCCTCGGTCGGACCGAAGAGCCTTAATGCTTTTGCCAAGTTGGTTCTGTACTTCATTTTGGAATTCTCTGAATTTCTCAAACGATTCAGACTTATGTTTCATCAAATAAACATATCCATACCTACTGAAATCATCAGTGAAGGTAATGAAGTACTGATAGTTTCCTCTTGCATTTGTGGACATTGGGCCACACACATCAGTGTGTATCAAGCCCAATAAGTCACTGGCCCTCTCGTTAGGTTTATTAAAGGGGGCCCGTGTCATTTTGCCCATCATGCAGGATTCGCATTTCTCACATGACTCAAAGTCAAATGAGCCAAGAAGTCCATTCGAATGGAGCCTCTTGATGCGTTTCTCGCTGATGTTCCCTAAACGACAATGCCATAGAAACGTTCGGTTCTCCTCATTAGGTTTGAACCGTTTGGTATCAATGTTATAAATTGGCGCGGATTGATCAAGTATGTAAAGCCCATTCGTAAGAGGGGCACAACCATAGAACAAATTGTTGCGATTGAAGGAACATAATTTATTCTTAACTGAAAAATCATAACCTTCCAAATCCAACAAAGAAATTGAAATAATATTTCTGCTTATCGCAGGTACAAAATAACAATTATTGAGTTCTAAAACCAATCCCGAAGGTAAAGACAACAAGTATGTGCCTACAGCTAGTGCAGGAACTTTCGCTCCATTCCCAACTCGTAGCTCCACTTGTCCTTGCTTCAGCCTCCTACTGTTGCTGAGTGCCTGCATATTAGTACAAATATGAGCCCCACAACCAGTATCCATAACCCATGAGGTATTATCAGAAGTAGTTGTATTAACTTCTATAACAAAAATACCTGATGAAGAAGTCTCGAGAGTCTTCTTCTTCAATTCCTTTAGACCTTCCAGGAATTTCTTACATTCTCTCCTCCAATGCCCTGGTTCTTTACAGAACCTGCAGATGTCAGTAGGTCCAGCCTTGGATTTGGGCTTGGGCTTTGGCGTGTCCTTGTCCGAGACTTGGACAGCCTTAGCCTTTCCCTTGTCCTTGGCAGAGGATTTCTTAAAGCCCTTGCCCTTTTGCACCATAAGCACATTGGGGTCATTGGCGGTTTTCCTCAAGTTGGGCTCTGCAGTCTTGAGCATTCCGTGAAGCTCAGGCAATGTCTTACTCAAGCCATGCATATTGAAGTTCAGGATGAACTGATCATAGCTTGCAGGTAAAGACTGCAGAACGATGTCGCAGGCAAGTTCCTGGCTGATAGGGCAGTCGAGTTTCTGAAGATGATCGAGATAACCCATCATCTTCAAGACATGAGGACTCACTGCCGCATTTACAGCCAACTTACAGTCTAAGAGGTTCTTAACTGTCTGGAACCTCTCAGTCCTTGCCTGCTCCTGAAAAAGCGATTTCAGGCTTGCCATTATCTCGATGGGCGACAACACACTCTCGAACTGCATTTGCAGCTCAGCAGTCATGGTCGCCAACATCAGGCAATAGACATCATTTTTATCTGACGAATGCTTTTCCCAAGCATTATGCAGAGTCCTGGCGGCATTGTTAGGAGGCCTCTCGGGGAGGGGATCACGAAGGACATAATCCTTCTTCTCCTGCTTGAGGACCAGCCTCAAGTTCCTTGACCACGTCAGGAAGTTCGTTCCAGTCAGCTTCTCCTTTTCGAGAACAGACCGGATTGAGAATGTGTTTTGAGTGCTTGTAGTAGTCATAGCTGAAATATAAGATAAAAAGGTTATTAGTTAATATGTTCAATATGATTAATCTCGCATTATATTCAATAACATCAGTTACCCTCAATAGAATATAATGATTCCAAGATCCACATATAACTAAGATCAAAGTGGGCCACTGGCCGTCACCCAACCTTAGCTTATATCGGTAAGCCCTATCTCGGCTAATTATATCCGTGATATAACTCTTGGTTGTGAATCTGGGCCCGAGGCCCAATCCACTCTGATGTCTCAAGGCCCGGGACTCCCGATGGCCTAGTCAAGAAAACCAGACTATACAGTCATGTAATCACTAATGTCTGGGACTCCCAATGACATTTATGAATCACAAACCGTCTTACCCACGCAAAAGTAGACACCCTCACACTGTAAGGCCATGAGTACAATTGAATGGGCCTCGACAGCTGACATAGACTGGACAAGACATCCAACGCTTGATATTGTTTGAGGTTTGTAGGTTTATTAAAATTTTATCCCAAAATAGAAGATTACTATTTTAGGAAACTTTCCTTTTTGGGAAACCTACTAATTTTGGAAACTTTCTAAAATTGGAAACTTCCTAAAACTGGAAACTTTCTAAATATAGAAATTTCCTAAAATTCAAAACATGCAAATCTAGAAACTTCTATTGTAAGAAACTTTCTAATTTCAGAATTTTTGAAAACAGATTAATTTAAAATCGATTTTAATTTTATATAAATGAATTTTAAAATAATCTGAAGAATAAGACTCAAATAATTGGCCCAATTGTTTTAACTTCTTGGCCCGAGGCCCAAGAATTGGTCCATGTCCAAGACATAACCCAATTGTCCAATTAAATGACATAACCGGTCTGGTTCATTAAAATTGGTCTAACCAAAATTAATTACTACGATGACCACAATTGTCAACCGGTTATTTACTAAACCGGATTTTCTCAATTTATTTGGTCCAACCAAATCAAATTAGAAAACCACAGGTTTAGGCACTAAATCCAATTTTTCGACTTTGGATTTCTTATCCCGGTTTAACCAGAACTTAATAAATTTTATTAAGTCTGTTTATTAAACCGTGACGATTAAGATTTTTAATTGTCTTAAACCGAACCATCACAAGCCAAACCGAACCGGCTCGAGCCAAACCGAACCGACCAATTAGGTCACGTGAAACGTTCACGTTCGGAATGGCCGCGAGCAACACACGACCGGGACTGCCGAGAGCCTCACGCGATCGGGACGTTAGCTGGACGGGACGGGACGGTCGGGTCGAGACGCGTCGTGAGCTGGACTCGATCGCATCGATCCATGCCATCGATCCGTGATCGATACATGCGATCGGCCCGCCGATCGGTTCATCACTCGCCGCGAGCATCATCGATCGGCATGACCACGCGATCGATCCATGATCGGTCCGTGCATCAAGCGATCCGCTCGGCTGAATCTCGGACGCATACCGATCCTTTAGCGATCGGTTCATGCGGTTTTAGTTTAGGTTTTCAATTTTTTCTTAAGTGTTTTACAAATCAAATTCAAGCACAGATTGATCCAAACACTTCTAAACAACCTAAACATGATTCTAAAACAAGAAATCCTAACAGAACCAATGGCTCTGATACCACTGAAGGATTGTTTAGTGTTAATCCTGATTCAATTCATCAGATTAATTGATCATAAACATGCCAGATCTAGGTTCTCTTGCTAGAATCATAAAGGATCTCACCTGTTACCTTATTATGCAGCGGAAAGAGGAGGTACGGGTCAGAGATCAGCAGAACCACCAAGAGATAGCTCCTCCAGAGGCTCACACACGCACACTGCAGGAAATTGGCTGCTAGACCAAGAGGAGAGAGGCGCAGAAAGAGAGAGAGGGAGGCGCAGGAATGGCTGAGAAAAAGGAGCTAGGGCAAGTTTTATTAATTAAAACCCTTGTCCAGTTCCTATGGGCTTTTGGGCCCAATTCTCAGTCTGATTAAATCTCTTAGATTTAATCAGGCCTTTTAGTCTCTCTAAGTACAGTAAATGCCTAGCACTTTTACCGTACTTCTGCTAAACCGTTCCTTCATGGTTTCCTGTTAGCTTAGGCGTGTGACCCATATGGGATCATATAATAAAGGCAATAAGTCCAAGACTTATAGATCATGAGCGGACTCTAGCAAGCCATCATGACCCCCAGTATTATATGACTTATGTCTGATCATTGACATACTCTTACTTTCTAGAGACAGTACAGAGATTACTGGACATAATTCCAACAAACGTGATGTCACCGATTGAGATGATTAACAGCCTGAAAGCCTTGTTTCAGGAGCAAGCTCGCACAGAGAGATACCAAACGGTTAAATCTCTCATGGATTGCAAGCTGGATAAGGACAGTCCAGTGAGTCCTCATGTCCTTAAAATGATGGGTTACATTGATAACCTGGGGAAACTGGACTGTGCCATTAGCCAGGAGCTAGCCACTGACATGATTCTGCAGTCTTTGTCGTCGTGTTTTGATCAGTTCATCATGAACTACAACATACAAAACATGACTAAGACATTGACTGAGTTGCACGGCATGTTAAAGACAGCAGAGCCGAATCTTAAGAAGGCGACTCCTAATGTACTGATGGTACAAGGGGGTAAAAGGTTCAAGAAACCTAGTAAGGATAAGGAAAAGGCTAAGGCTGTCCAGACTGAGAGTCAAGACAGGCCCAAGCCCAAGCCCAAATCCGTGCCTTCTCCTGATGACAAATGCAACTACTGCAAGCAGCTAGGGCATTGGAAGAGAAGCTGCAAGAAATTCATGGAAGATTACAAGAAGCTGAAGACGACGTATGATGCGTCTGATTCAGGTATTTATGTTATCGAACTTAATGTTATGACTCCTAGTTCTACTTCGTGGGTATTGGATACCGGCTGCGGTGCTCATATTTGTACTAATATGCAGGCACTAAGAAACAGTAGAACGCTGAAGAAAGGACAAGTGGAGCTACGGGTCGGGAATGGAGCTAAGGTGGCTGCACTGGCCGTAGGCATTTATGATTTGTCTTTACCTTCTGGCATGGTTTTAGAATTGAATAATTGCTACTTTGTACTTGCGATTAGCAGAAACATAATTTCAGTTTCCGTTTTGGATTTGAAAGATTTTGATTTTGCTATTAAGAATAAAGTTTGTTCTTTTCATCGTGATGGTACATTTTATGGTAGCGCCCAATTAAAAAATGGGTTATATGTTTTAAACTAAGAAATGCATGTCTTTAACATAAATACAAAGCGGTTTAAGTCAAATGACGAAAACCCGACTTTCTTATGGCATTGTCGTTTGGGCCACATCAATGAGAAACGCATTCAGAGGCTCCATCGTAATGGGCTTCTGGGCTCATTTGATTTTGAATCATGTGAGAAATGCGAATCTTGCTTGATGGGAAAAATGGCTAGGGCCCCTTTCAACAAACCGACTGAAAGAGCCAGTGATTTATTGGGCCTTATTCATACTGATGTATGTGGGCCAATGAGCACTGTTGCCAGAGGAAATTACAAGTACTTCATTACCTTTACTGATGATTTCAGTAGGTATGGCTATGTCTATTTGATGAGACATAAGTCAGAATCCTTTGATAGATTCAAGGAGTTCAAGAATGAAGTACAAAACCAACTTGGAAAAAGTATCAAAGTTCGGCGGTCGGATCGCGGAGGAGAATACTTGAGTCAAGAGTTCAGTGACTATCTGAGCGAGTGTGGAATTGTTTCACAACTCACTCCTCCTAGAATACCCCAATGGAATGGAGTGTCAGAGAGGAGGAATCGAACTTTATTGGATATGGTTCGGTCTATGATGAGTCATTCAGATCTTCCATTATCCTTTTGGGGATACGCTCTAGAAACGTCTGCGTTTACACTAAATAGGGTGCCATCTAAATCAGTTGAAAAGACACCACATGAATTGTGGACTGGGAATATTCCAAGTCTGTCTTTCCTGAAGATTTGGGGTTGTGAGGCTTATGTCAAACATTTAATCTCTGACAAGCTCGCACCCAAATCAGATAAATGCTACTTCGTTGGTTATCCTAGGGAAACCAAGGCATACTACTTTTACAACCGATCTGAGAACAAAGTCTTTGTTGCTCGGGACTGTTCCTTTCTTGAGAGGGAATTTCTTTCTAAGAAAAGCAGTGGGAGTAAAGTACATCTCGAAGAAAATCAAGATGCACAGGAGACTGCTCAACCTGCTGAGGAAGAGCAGCAGTTGGATCCACAAAGTTCTGTGGAGCCCACGCCTGTGGAGCCTGAAGTTCGCAGATCCGGAAGGATCAGTCACGAACCCGAGAGATATTATGGATTTCTCGTGACCAATTGCAATGATCTGATGATCATTGAAAGTGACGAACCTGCGACCTTCGCAGAAGCAATGATGGGCCCGGACACCGAAAAGTGGCTTGGAGCCTCTAAATCCGAAATAGGATCCATGTCAGAAAACCAAGTATGGTCCTTGGTCGATTTACCTAATGGTGCAAAAGCCATTAAGTGTAAATGGATCTGTTGGGATTATGTCCTGAAATCATATTGTACTTACTCTGCATGATAGTTGTATAGTCGAGATCGGACAATTCATGTGATACTAGGTGGTCATAATGTTTTGATAGAAGCCGCTTATGACAAATGAGTTGTAACTCATTGCTAGTATTATGTGAACCTACAGGGTCACACACCTAAGCAAGCTGGATACACTTTTTATGGGATTGATCATTGGCATATGGTCTGGTCAATGTGTATTGGATACACATTGATATTGAGTTTTAAGAGGTGTGTCGATCGACACAGTAGTTTGTCAATCGACACATGCCGGGTTTCGAAACTGATGTTTCGATTTGATGACTTAAACGAATTGGAATTAGTCCAATGATCGGTTTAGTCGTTCCAGGTCTATATATAGGTTTATATGAACGACCTGGAACCTGAGTCGTTGATTTTTTTGGTAGCCACCTCTATAACCCACAGTTTTCCCAGGAGATCCGATTTCCGGCACTAGCATCCGACGGATTCCAGCTTGTGTGCGTGTGGACTGCAGTAGAAGCGCAGCATCTGAGGCGCTCCTGATCTCAATTACCTGTTCATCATTCCGTTGCAAATCACCAGGTAAACACGAGATCATCGGTAAGGATTCAATTTACTAAACCCTAGATCCTAGGCATAAGGAACTAGTTAGGATTCAATCTGATGATAGAATGGTAGAAGTTCCAACAGTGGTATCAGAGCCTTAGGGTTTTTTTCCATTGAATCAAACATGCTGATTGAATTTGATGAATTAAATTCGCACATATGAGTTGTATGAAAAAAAGGAGCATGTTAGATCGATTTCTCTGAAAACGAATTATGTGTTTTTCGTCGGTGTCGATCGACACAGAAAGTGTGTCGGTCGATACGGCGTAGAAAATCGTAAAGAATTAGGGTTTAATTTGAAATCGGCGGCTAGGGTTTTTCGCGAAGTGTCGACCGACACCAAGCTGGTGTCGATCGACACATGAAGAAAACCTGATTAAAATTTTAGGGTTCGATCAATGGATCGAAAATTTCTTGTTGCCCTACTGTGTCGATCGACACAGGTTGAGTGTCGGTCGACACATGCCTTGCGATTGGTTGATCGGTTCAATTGGATTGAACTGGTTATCTTAATTAGTATAAACCAATTTGATTGGTTAAGATCAGTTTGATTAGATAAGTCGGTTCAATTGGATTGGACCGGTTATCGTGATTAGTTAAAACTGGTTGAATCGGTTCAATTGGATGAACCGGTTGAATTGGATTAGACCGGTATCTCAATTGGTCTAAACCGGTTTATTTGGTCAATTTCCGGTTCAATTGGATTGACCGGTTATCGGGTTGGTTTAGAATGAATATCAAGTGTCGACCAAGTGTGTCGGTCGACACATGTTGTGTCGATACGAACAGTATATCGATCGACAAAAGTGTCGTGTCGGTCGACCGATATTCATACAGTGTCGATTGACGCCAATCGTTTGGTTATTGAACCAAATGATTGAGAAACCGAACCAAATGACCTAACCCACTTCTTAGAACAAGTAAAACTCAATTAAAATTAGAAGTTAAACATGTTCTAAATCCATTGAATACACATTGGATGTGTATTAGATCAAAGCTTAATTTTCAATATGGTCAACTGTCAAGACTCATTTCGTTGTTGTGATAGTCTTGCCAAGAGCTTGGTGTCCACAATTAAATGAGTAAGGCAGGTAGTTGTGTTGATGGTCTTGCAGTGCTTGGCATCAACAATTACATGACCTAAGAGATTGATTAACTAACCTTTTAGAGTTCCGTTTCCTCAACTAAATATCAAGTGACCTTGATGTCTTGCCCAATCTTGTCTACTGTCAAGACTCGTTTCGTTGTTGGTTAGTCTTGGAGTCCTTGATATCTACAATTACATGAGTAAGGCAGGTGATCATTGATAGACTTGCAGTGCGACTGTCAATGATCACAAGACTGAAGAGATTGGTTTAACTTGACTGGGCTATCAGAAGTTCTGGGCCCAGAGACATCAGAGTGGATGAGACATGGATTGTCTTATCTGCGACCAAGAGTTGTACTGGGTACAATTAGCAATGACTTGCTTACCTAGATAACTAAAACTTGAGTGATGGCGAGTCGTCCACTCAGATTTTAGTGAAGTATGGGTCTTGGATCATTATATTCAAAGAGGAAACATTGTCTGAATATAATGCGAGTTTTCTTATTGGATAAGATTTCTCATTTCCTGAACTTCATAACTAAAACTTTTCTTTTCTTAGATTTCAGCCTATGTCTAAAACTACTTTCTCGTTGCGATCCGTCCTTGAGAAGGACAAGTTAAATGGATCAAATTTCCTGGATTGGTATCGGAACTTGAGGTTTATTCTCAAGCAAGAGAGTAAGGACTATGTCCTTGAGAAAGCTCTCCCCGAGACGCTTGGGACCAATGCCTCGCATGCAGTATATGATGCTTGGAATAAGCATTTATTGATGTGGTAGATGTGTGTGGTCTGATGTTGGCTACCATGAACTCGGACTTAAAGAGTCAACACGAGAACATGGAGTCGCCAATAGAGATGATCACCAGTCTGAAACTAATGTTTCAAGAACAGGCACGAGTTGAGAGATACCAGATGGTTAAGTCTCTCATTGGGTGCAAGCTACCAAAGGATGCTCCAGTGAGTCCTCATGTCATTAAAATGATGGGTTACATTGATAACCTGGGGAAACTGAATTGTCATGTTAGCCTAGAGTTGGATACTGAAATCATTCTGCAGTCACTGCCGTCAAGCTATGATAAGTTTATTAAGAGCTATATCAAGAATGGCTTGACGAAGACGTTGACTGAGCTGCATGGCATTCTCAAGACAGTTGAGCAAAACATCATAAAGGGTAAAAGGTTTGAGAAATCTTGTCTAGACAAGGGTAGAGGCAGGGCCGTCCAGATTTGGAATCAGGATAAGCCCGTGTCATCTTATAAGCCCAAGCCTGGCCCATCCGATGTTGGTAAGTGCTGCTACTGTGAAGAGTTTGAGCATTGGAAGAGAAATTGCATTAAATTCTTGGAAGATTCACAAGAGATGAAGGAGATGTACGGGACTTCTTCTTCAGGTATTGTGTTATTACTTCAAGTTCTACATAGGTATTGGATACTAGTTGTGGTACTGATATTTTTGAAATATGCAGGGCCTAAGAAACGGTAGAACGTTGAAGAAAGGACAAGTGGAACTGCGCGTCTGGAATGGAGCAATGGTTGCTGCATTAGCCGTAGAGATTCTCCACTTGTAGGAGCCTTTCAAGCTTGGTTTTTGAATTAAGTAATTGCGACTATGTACCTGCTTCAAGCAGAGATGTCTTTCAATTTCTTGTAAGAATTTGGATGTTTTTCATTTTGATAAAAGACAAGTTTTGCTCTTTTGATCTTGATGAAATATTCTATGGTAGCACCCCTTTTGAAAAATGGGTTTTATATCTTAAACCAATGTACGCATGTATATAACATAAATACCAAACGGTTTAAGTCTGATGACTCGAAATCGATTTCCTTAGCATAGTCGTTTCAACCACATAGAGTGAAGCGGACTCAGAAGTTCCATAGTTATGGGCTTTATGGGCTCATTTGATTATGAATTATATGAGATATGAATTCTGCTTACTGGGCCAAATGACTAAGGCTTCTTTAGCAGAGCTAAAGAAAAGGGCCAGAGGCTTATTGGGCCTTGGTTATACTGATGTATGTGGCCCGATGAGCATTAGTGCCAGAGGAAATCTTCAGTACTTCATTACCTTTATTGATGACTTCAGTAAGTATGGCTGTGTTCATTTGATGAGACACGAGTCGGAATCCTTTGAAATGGTCAAAGGAGTTCCAGAATGAAGTATAGAACCGATATGACTGAAGTATTAAAGATCCTCGATTAGATCGCGGAGGAGAATACTTGAGTCAAGAATTGAGTGATCATCTAATTGAGTGTGAAGTCGTCTCACAGCTCATCTCTCCTGGAAAACCTGAATGGTGTTTCCGAGAGAATGAATCGGACCTTATTGGATTTGCTCCGATTAATGATGAGTCACACGAATCTTCCATTATCCTTTTAGTAATACGCTCTAGAAATGTCTGTGTTTACGCCAAATAGGTTTCTATCAGAATCAGTTGAAAACACCACATTGGATGTGGATTGGGAGTTTTCCAAGTATGTTTTCACTGATTAATTGGGATTGCAAGGTTTATGTAAAGCAGTTGTCAACAGACAACCTTAAACCCAAATCTGATAAGTGCTGCTTCGCTGGTTGTCCTAGGGAAACCGAGGCTTATTACTTTTGCAACCAATCCGAGAACAAAGTTTTGTTGTTCGGAACTCTGTTTTTCTAGATAGAAAGTTTCTTTCCAAGAAAATAGTGGGAGTAGAAGTACAGCTCGAAGAAATTCGAGAAACACAGGAGGCTGCTCAACCTGTTGAGGGAGAGCAACAGTTGGATCTACAAAGTGTTGTAGGACCTGCACCTGTGGAGCCTGAAGTTCGTAGATCCGAATGGATCCGTCACTAACCCGAGAGTGATTTCTCGTAACCAATTGCCGTGATCTGTTGATCATTGAAAAGTGACGAGCTTGCGAAATTCAAGGAGCGATGGTGAGCCTCAACTCCGAAAATTTGCTAGGTATGCATGTTAGCTTCACCGATCCATTTCTGGATTGAAGCAAACATCTTGGAGTTGGAATCTACGTTCTGTTAAAACGGTCAAAAGTTTTGACTTGATCAGGAACGAATAGGAACCGTGCGTTTACAAGTAGACTAGTGGGAGCGTAGTTGCATTTCTCACACAGTATGTATATAACATGCTTATTCTCATAAACGACGTTCCGTCGCTTAAGTCTTTTGTGACTTGGGTCGGAAGTCATTTTCAACGATAGACATGGGAGAAGCCGCGTGAGTTCTTGGAATAAGGATCTATTGAAATAGATTGGGTAGGCTGAATGGATCGTGTCAGAATCCTTATGTTGATAAGGTATTGGACAGTTCCAATATGCATGATTCCAAGAATGGTTTCACACCAAAGGTCTTATGGCAACAATCTTAGCACGATGAAGTGTCTTGGACACTGGCTGAGCTAGTATCTATGAGTGTGATTCCTTGTGCTTCTGCAATAGAATCCATCATGAATGCCATATTTTACGCTCGTCTAGATGCAACTTACGCATAAAGCATGACGAGAAGATACCAATATGTTCCGGTAAAAGTCATTGGACAGTTGTAAGGAATAACCCCAAGTGTTTGAGGAACACTAAGGATAGTTTCTTATTCAACTGAGGAAGTGAAGAATCTGTTAAGAGTAGACGGACAAAGATGACTTCCGGTTCCCACCTGGTTATGTCTCTTTGTCTGTGTAACGGTGCTATCTGTTGGAAGGGCTCCAAGCAGGGGACCGTAGAATAGGGCTTGTTAAAGAATAGCGGTGTGGTTTGTTGGAATGGTTCCAAGCAAGAACACCGTAGCCTCTCTCACAACCTAAGCACGAGTTTTCACTGTTGCTGTAGGTATTAGATATCTAAGGACGTGCTCTTGATTCTAGTGGGAGTTATGTTAGTTATGATGTTCACATAGACATGCTATGGTCATGTTTATGAAAAACTGACATCAGCATTATTTGATTATTGGATAATTAAATAATGGTCCCAAAGTATTTTATGTTCATTTTATAGGTCATCAAGTTGAGGACTTGATTATGAAACCCTATAAGTAAAAGATGACATAAAATTATGTTTGTCCCTGGTCGTAGGTTGTTAAAGTGGGACACTAACAACCGTTAAGACTAGTAGGTGAGGTGACGTATGACTAAGTTTCATGGAGTCATTGATATGAGTATCAACGTCAATCACTTAGATATATGTTGGTGAACATATGATCGGACATGACCTGCTAATGAGAACTCTACAGGATAGTTATATCAGTGTCATGAGAGGTTCTCATTACGACTATAGAGTATAGTCCTTAGACCTGAGTCCATCATGCTTTCTAGCATGTGAATTGGTGCGCTTTGACCTTGTCAAACGTCGTTCCGTAACTTGCGGCTATAACGGCATTGCTTAGGCGTATCATGAAGTGTGTGTAGAAACAGGGATGGAACAAGAAGGGATTTGTCCCTCCTATATAACAGGAGATAAATATCTCAGGGCCCATCGAAGATTTGATACTGAGAAAATGCATGGCCGTGCTCAAACGAGGTGATTGTCAGTCGTTTGTTTTATCAGTATAGATCAGGAGTTCGATGAACATGATGTTGGCTATAATAAGGATGACACAGTTTCTTGCCTTATGCCATATCGAGATATAGTGATAGAGGGATTATGGGAATAGATGATTCAAGTACAAGTGGGAGATTGTTGGGATTATGCCGTGAAATCATATTGTACTTACTCTGCATGATAGTTGTATAGTCGAGATCGGACAATTCATGTGATACTAGGTGGTCATAATGTTTTGCTAGAAGCCGCTTATGACAAATGAGTTGTAACTCATTGCTAGTATTATGTGAACCTACAGGGTCACACACCTAAGCAAGCTGGATACACTTTGTATGGGATTGATCATTGGCATATGGTCTGGTCAATGTGTATTGGATACACATTGATATTGAGTTTTAAGAGGTGTGTCGATCGACACAGTAGTGTGTCGATCGACACAGGCCGGGTTTCGAAACTGATGTTTCGATTTGATGACTTAAACGAATTGGAATTAGTCCAATGATCGGTTTATTCATTCCAGGTCTATATATAGGTGTATATGAACGACCTGGAACCTGAGTCGTTGATTTTTTGGGTAGCCACCTCTATAACCCACAGTTTTCCCAGGAGATCCGATTTCCGGCACTAGCATCCCGGCGGATTCCAGCTTGTGTGCGTGTGGACTGCAGTAGAGGCGCAGCATCTGAGGCGCTCCTGATCTCAATTACCTGTTCATCATTCCGCTGCAAATCACCAGGTAAACACGAGATCATCGGTAAGGATTCAATTAACTAAACCCTAGATCCTAGGCATAAGGAACTAGTTAGGATTCAATCTGATGATAGAATGGCAGAAGTTCCAACAGGATCTTCAAGAAGAAGATTGACGTGGATGGTAATGTCCAAATTTATAAAGCTAGGTTGGTGGCTAAAGGTTTCAAACAGATTCATGGTGTTGACTATGATGAAACCTATTCCCCAGTCGCTATGCTTAAATCCATTCGGATTCTTCTAGCAACTGCCGCTTATTATGATTATGAGATTTGGCAGATGGATGTCAAAACCGCCTTCCTGAATGGTATTTTGGAAGAGGATGTGTATATGACACAGCCTGAGGGTTTTGTAGATCCTAAGAATGCTGGGAAGGTATGCAAGCTTCATAAATCCATTTATGGATTGAAGCAAGCATCACGGAGTTGGAATCTTCGTTTTGATGAAGCAGTAAAACAATTTGGTTTCATCAAGAACGAAGAAGAACCATGTGTATACAAGAAGACTAGTGGGAGCGGAATTGCGTTTCTCGTACTGTATGTCGATGACATACTTCTTCTCGGTAATGACGTTCTGTTGCTTCAGTCTATTAAGACTTGGCTCGGAAGTTGTTTTTGCATGAAAGACATGGGAGAAGCCGCGTACATCCTTGGAATCAGAATCTACAGAGATAGAGCGAACATGCTGATTGGATTGTCCCAGGACACTTATATTGATAAGGTGTTGCACAGATTCAAGATGCATGTTTCCAAGAAGGGCTTCATACCGATGTCTCATGGCATTAGTCTCAGCAAGAAGCAGTTTCCGGCGACACATGCTGAGCAAGAACGCATGGATAGGATTCCTTATACTTCTGCAATAGGATCTATCATGTATGCCATGCTCTACACTCGTCCAGATGTAGCTTACGCGTTAAGCATGACGAGTAGATACCAATCTGATCCAGGTGAAGATCACTGGACAGCTGTCAAGAATATTCTCAAATATTTGAGACATACCAAGGATAAGTTCTTGGTATATGGAGGAAGTGAAGAGCTTGTGGTGAATGGATTCACTGATGCGAGTTTTCAGACGGACAGAGACGATTTCCGATCACAGTCTGGATACGTATTCTGTTTAAATGGCGGTGCAGTGAGCTGGAAGAGCTCTAAGCAGAACACCGTAGCTGATTCCACGACGGAAGCTGAATATGTTGCTGCTTCAGAAGCGGCAAAGGAAAGTGTTTGGATCAAGAAGTTCATAACTGAACTTGGTGTGGTTCCTAGTATCTTGGAGCCAGTGGCTTTGTTTTGTGACAACAATGGAGCCATTGCTCAGGCGAAAGAACCCAGGTCACACCAGAAGTCCAAACACATAGAGAGGAGATATCACCTGATTCGTGATATCGTCAATAGAGGAGAAGTGAAGATCAGCCGAGTTCCGACGGACGAGAATGTCGCTGATCCTCTCACTAAGCCACTCCCAAGGCCTAAGCATGAGAGTCATACTACTGCTGTAGGAATTAGAGATCTTAAGATGTAATCTTGATTCTAGTGGGAGTTCTTGTTGTTTTTATTTTAGTTATAATAAGATGTTCTTGTAAACATACTTTTGGATATGTTTAATGAAATTTGATTTCAACATTATTTATTGTGATCTAAATAATGGTCCCAAAATAAGTTTATGCCATATTATAGGTCATCAAGTTGAGGACTTTATCATGAAACCCTATAAGTTACAGATGACATAAATTAAGATGTGTCCCTAGTCGAGGTTGTCAAAGTGGGACACTGACAACCGCGAGAGACTAGCTTGTGAGGTGACTGTTGACTAAGTTTCATGGAGTCAGTGATATGAGTATCACAGTCAGTCACATAGATATATGTTGATGAACATATGATCGGACATGACCCGCTAATGAGAAGTCTCCAGGATAGTTATATATGTGTCATGAGAGGTTCTCATTACGACTATAGAGTATAGTCCTTAGACCTGAGTTCATCATGCTTTCTTGCATATGAATTGGTACACTTTGACCTTGTCAAACGTCGACCCGTAACTGGTGGCTATAAAGGCATTGCTTAGGTGTATCATGAAGTGTGTATAGAAACAGGGATGGAACAAGAAGGGATTTGTCCCTCCTGTATAACGGGAGATAAATATCTCAGGGCCTATCGAAGATTTGATACTGAGAAAATGTGTGGCCGCACTCAAACGAACTGTAGTTCAGTTGTTTGTCTTGTTCAGTATAGATCAGGGGTTCGATAAACAAGATGTTGGCTTAATAAGGATGACACTAATCTTGCCTTATGCCAAATCGAGATATAGAGACAAAAGGATTATAGGAATTGATGATTCCAGTACAAGTGGGAGATTGTTGGGATTGTGTCCTGAAATCACGCTTGAACTCACTCCTGATGATAGTTGTGTGTCGAGATCAGACATTTGTATAATACTGGGTGATTGCAATATTTTGCTAGAAGCCTCTTGCAATCTGTAAGTTGTAGACTTACTGCCAGTATTATATGATCCTATAGGGTCACACACCTAAGCAAACTGGAAGCATAAATATGGGAAAGATCATTATGGTAATGATCATGTTGATGTGTATTGGATACACATTGATATTGAGTTTTAAAGAGGTGTGTCGATCGACACCGTGAGTGTGTCGATCGACACAGGCCGGGTTTCGAAGCTGATGTTTCGATTTGATGACTTAAACGAATTGGAATTATTCCAATGATCAGTTTAGTCATTCCAGGTCTATATAAAGGTTTTTATGAACGACCTGGAACCCTAGTCGTTCTGTTTGTTTTGCAGAGAAACCTAGCCACCTAAACTCAGTGTTCCCAAGATCCGGCACTAGCCTCCCGACTTTTCAGCTTTGTGTGCGCGTGTATCTGGTAGAGGCGAAGCACCTGAGTCGCTGCTGATCTCGATTACCATTCATTCCGCTGCCATCTCTGAGGTAAACACGAGATCCATGATTCAATACCATAGCCCTTAGATCCTAGGCTATCCATCAATTTCTTGGGTATTGGATACCGGTTGTGGTGCTCATATTTTGTGAAATTATGCAGGGCCTAAGCAATAGTAGGACTTTGGAGAAAGGACAAGTGGACTTGTGCGGTGGAAATGGAGCAAGAGTTGTTACATTAGTCGTAGGAATTCATTTGTCTTTTACCTTCTGGCATGGTTTTAGAACTTAATAATTGCTACTATGTACCTGCTATAAGCAGAAATGTTATTTCTATTCCTTGTTTGGATTTAGAAGGATATCAGTTTTCAATTATGAATAAATGTTGTTCACTTGATTACAATGATATATCTAATGGTAGCGGTCCATTATAGAATGGACTTTATGTTCTAAACCAAAGTGAACCAGCCTATAACATTAGTATTAAGAGATTCAAGTCAAATGACACGAATCAAATTTTTCCTTGGCATTGTCGTTTGGGCCAAATAAATGAGAAACAGATTCAGAAGCTCCATAGTGATGGGCTTTTGGGCTCATTTGATTATGAATCATGTGAGAAAATCTTGTTTATTGGGTAAAATGACGAAGGCCCCTTTCAACAAAAGGTAGTGTCGATCGACACAAAAGGTGTATCGATCGACACAGGTCGCGAACGAACAAAATGAAAAGGCCTGTGACCTATTGGGCTTTATACATACAGATGTGTATGGCCCGATGATCCCAAGTGCTAGAGGAAGCTTTCAGTACTTCATTACCTCTATTGATATTTTAGTAGGTATGGTTATGTCTATTTAATGAGACATAAATCGGAATCTTTGAAGAGTTCAAAGAGTTCCAGAATGAAGTACATAATCAACTTGGCAAAAGTATTAAAGCTCTACGATAAGATCGTGAAAGTGGATACTTGAGCTGAGAATTCAGTGATCATCCGAGAGATTGTGGAATTGTTTCACAACTCACTCCTCCTGAATCGGACTTTATTAGATATGGTTCGATCAATGATGAGTCACTCAGATCTTCCATCATCCTTCTGGGAATACGCTCTAGAAACGTCTGCGTTTAAACTAAATAGGGTTCCATCAAAATCAGTTACAAAGAGACTACATGAGATGTGGACTGGAGATGTTCCTGATTTGTTTTTCATGAAGATTTGGGGTTGTGAGGCTTATGTAAAACGTTTAATCTCTGATAAGCTCGCATCCAAGTCTGATGAATGCTACCAAGACATGTTACTTTTACTCCCATAAATCAAATTAATGGGTATTTGATACAAATCAATATACATGTTTAGAGGGTGTGTCGATCGACGCAAGTGTTGTGTCGATCGATGCAAGGCGAAGAACGACACAATTGACTGTGTTTTTCCTGAGAAAGATTTTATTTCCAGGAAGAACAGTGGGAGTAAAGTACAACTCGAAGAAATTCGAAAATTCGAGGAAGAACAGCAGTTGGATCTACAAAGAGTTGTAGAACCCACACGTGTGGTGCCTGAAGTTCACAAATCCGAGAGGATTCGTCACGAACCAGAGAAATTTGGATTTCTCATGACCAATTGCCATGATCTATTGATCATAGACAGTGACGAGTATGCGACTTTTGAAGAAGCAATGATGGGCCTTGACTCCGGAAATGGCTGAAAGCCGCTGAATCCGAAATGGGATCTATGTCATAGAACCAAGTATGACTTGGGTTGATTTACCCGATGGTGTAGAAGCCATTGTGCGTAAATGAATTTTCAAGAAGAAAAATTGACGTGGAGGGTAATATTCAGATATACAAAGCTAAGTTGGTGGAAAAAGGTTTCAAGCAAATTCATGGTATTGACTATGAAGAAACCTATTCCCCAGTCACCATGCTTAAGTCCATTCGGATTCTCCTAGCAACCGCCACTCATAATGGTTATGAGATCTGGCAGATGGATGTGAAAACAGTTTTCCTTAATGGAATTCTGGAAAAGAATGTGTACATGACACAACCTGAAGTTATTCATTGATCCTAATGAAGCTAGGAAGGTATTCAAGCTTCATCGGTCCATTTGTGGATTGAAGCAAGCATCTCGGAGTTGGAATCTTCGTTTTGATGAAGCAGTCAAAAGGTTTGACTTCATCAGGAACGAAGAGGAACTGTGTGTTTACAAGATGACTAGTGGGAGCGCAGTTGCATTTCTGGTATTGTGTGTTGATAACATACTGCTTCTCGGAAATGAAGTTCCATTGTTTCAGTCTCTTAAGACTTGACTCGAAAGTTGTTTTTCGATAAAATCATGGGAGAAGCCGTGTACATTCTTGGAATAAAAATCTATAGAGGTAGATTGGACAAGGTAATTGGATTGTGTCAAGATACTTATATTGATAAGGTCTTGCACAGGTCCAGTATGCATGATTCCAAGAAGGGCTTCATGCCAATGACTCTTGGCATTACTCTTAGAAAGACGCAGTGTCTTTCGACACATGCTGAGCAAGAATTCATGAGGTTCAGACAACTACTATAGGCATTAGATGTCTTAAGATGTGATCTTAATTTTAGTGGGAGTTTTTGTTGTTAATTTTAGTTGTGATATGACGTTCATGTAAACATAATTTGATTATGTTAATGAACTCTGACATCAGTATTATTTAATTATGTTATTAAATAATAGTCCCAAAGTAATTTATGACATTTTATAGGTCATCAAGTATGTGACTTGATCATGAAACCCTATAAATGATAAATGACATAAATTATGTTGGTCCCTAGTCAAGGTTGTTAAAGTGGGACATTAACAACCGCGTGAGACTAGTATGTGAGGTGACTGATGACTAAGTTTCATGGAATCATTAATAAGAGTATTAAAGTCAATCACATAGATATGTGTTGGAGAACACAGGATCGGACATGACCCTCTAATGAAAACTCCACAGGATAGTTATATAAGTGTCATAACAGTTTTCATTACGACTATAGAGTTTAGTCCTTAGACCTGAGTTCATCATATTTTCTTACATATGAATTGGTCCGCTTTAACCTTGTCAAACGTCAACCGTAACTGGTGACTATAAAGGCATTGATTGGGCGTATCATGAATTGTGTGAAGGAACATGGATGGAACAAGATGGGATTTGTCCCTCCTATATAACAGGAGAAAAATATCTCAGGGCCCATCTAAGATTTGATACTGAGAAATGTGTGGCCGCACTCAAACAAGGTGATTGTCAGTCGTTTGTCTTGTCAGTATAAATCGGAGTTCGATGAACATGATCTTGGCTTAATAAGGATGACACGGATCTTGCCTTATGCCAGATCGAGATATAGAGACGAAGGGATTATGGGAATAGATGATTCCAGTACAAGTGGGAGATTGTTGGGAATGTCCTGAAATCACACTTGTAATCACTCTAGAGATAGTTGTGTTGTCGAGATTAGACATTCATATAATACTAGGTGATCATAATGTTTTGCTAGAAGCCACTTGGGATCTGTGAGTTATGAACTCATTGCTAGTATTATATGATCCTACAGGGTCACACACCTAAGCAAACTGGATATAGAATATGGGGTTGATCATTAGTATAATGATCTGATAAATGTATATATGATATGCATTCGATAACAAGTTTCTGAGGCAGTGTCGATCGACACAACATGTGCATCGATCGACACAGATCGCGGACCAAAATATCGATTTTGGTTTATGACTTAATTAACCACTGTTTGAGTCTTGGTTAATCAGGTCATGGTAAAAGTCAATATATATATGATATATGGTCGACTTTTACAAGATATATAGACCTAATTCACAGCCACCAGAAAGAAACTGAAACCCTCTGAGAGATCCGATCTCTAAACGGCACTAGCATCCCGTCTGTTCCAGTTTGTGTGCGTGTGGATACCAGTAGAGGCGCAGCCCTTGAGGCGCTAATCAATCTCGAATACCAAATCATCTTCCGCTGCATAACGTTCCAGGTATCTTCGAGATCTGATGTAGATTCAATGATATAAACATGAACCCTAGATCCTAGGCTATGGAATTCAGACTTAGGGTTGCCTAATTGGATTAGGAACTGCTAGAAATTCCTACAGATAAGCGATGCACATGCAAGATATTTAACAAGCTTAGAATTCCATGTGGCCACGCGTTAACAGCTGCAGACAGTCTTGACTTAAGCTACACGAGTTTGTGTGATTCTTATTACAAGACCCCAACGTGGCGAGCAACCTACGAAGGAGTAGTAAGCCCTGGCGGAAATGCTAATGACTGCGATATTCCTGTTGATGTTCTCAACCAATTCTTGTATCCACCGGATGTCAACCGACCATCTGGTAGACCTAAGGAAGGACGGTATCCATCCCTTGGAGAATACCAGGAAACATCTCAATCTTAAATATATCCATATGTTTTCTCTTTCAATTTTTATTAAATCATAGCTTGTGTGACTTCTTTCAGAAGGAGAAAACTCCTCGCTCAACACCCAACATATGTTCCAAATGCGGAGGCATCAACCACAACCGTGCAACTTGTAAAAGCTGATTCATGTTCATGGTCGATCGCATATCTTGGATACCTACCCATCATATTTGTTGGCTGCTTACTTCATGAAATATTTCGGTCTTATTTGTTTTGTATGCTTAAAACATGTTATCGGAATCCTTTTGTTATCCATCTATTGGTAGTTATGTCTAAACATGTTTTCACGATCTTTATCTTATCCATTTATTTGGTGTAGTTGATATAATCATCCACTGAGTATCCTGCTATTTAGAATTTTAGGTCGACAGAATGTCGACATCTTAGTATTCCACTTGTTTGTGTCCATATTTTTGATAGGTGTAAAGTTTTAACCCTATACTAACTGCAAGTGCACAGCAATATCAATGTAGTACTTAGGGATCGAATCCACGAGGACCCTAGGCAACGATAGAATTAGAACGGTCAAGCTTAAACTAGGAGAAAGCAAATTGTATTGAGAAACAAAAAGCAATGAGAGAAAGTAAACAAGTAGCAAGTTTGGTTGTAAGCAATTAACTAAGGGCGCTAAGTTTAGGGAGTTCTCAGGAAATCAGACAAGCAGACAAATCATTCAGTCAGGATCTAATTAAACACAGTTCTAGAACTCAAAACACATATATAAAATTAACCAACTTTCGTTGTGAGAATTCTCTAAGCCTAATTGCAGAAATCCAAATGTCTTTGTAATTCCTAACAGATTAAACCAGCTTTAATGATCAAGTTCGATATGTTCACAATCTAATTAAACCAAATTTCTTTGCGAGTAATTATATTGCTCAACCTAAATAGTTCAGATTCTAAACCACACTTTCGTGTCAATCTAGCAACCTAATATCTAGATTCTAAGTGATCAAGTTATAACTAGCATTAAACACAATTTAGTTCGAAGAACATCTATTGATATGAATCATTAACTGAATTAATTATATCTAGCAAGTCATAAAATCCTTAATGAGAATCTCTAAACCTAACTATGAATCTACTCAGACATAAATAATGAAAACATGATCAATGAATAATTAGATATCATAAAAGAGATTAAACAAGTAAAGGGGTTCGAAATCTTCTCCAAAAACAAGATGTAGTACAGGATCAAATCAGCCCCAAATAGCTCTAAAAACTCTCTGCTCTAAAGTATGAAAGCGTATCTAAAAACTGAAGTTAAAACCTAATTAAATAGCTAAATCATGTCTTGGGGCTTCTGTGTAAATATCTGGAACTTCTGGGCATTTTTGCAATATCATCATTCTTCATTAACTCTCGTGAGTCTGGCCCAACACGCTGTGCATCGATCGATGCTGATGTGCGTCGATCGACACACTCCTCTGTTTTGGACAGTGAGCACAAACTCTCGGGTCAAAACTCCAAAATGCTCCATTTAGCTCCAAAATCTCCAAATCCGCTCCAAACGTGTGTGTACCTAATAACACCTGTAAAGGACTCTAAAAGAACACCAAAAGACTCTAAAACATACTTATATCATCTCCGCTGACCGCCGAGCTGACCGGCCAACAATCAAACAAGAACATGACCGATCGAACCCGAGCAAGTCGAACAGGAAAAGTTCGCCACAGGACGAAGCCAGAGACAAATCGGTTTGAGACAAAGGCTCGCACCAATCTATCCTTGACTTCGCTATCCTCGCTTCCATAGTACAAGTCGGCCGTCCTGCACTACTTCAGCGAGTTGTGTCTGTTCGGACTAAACACAATATCAGGAAAGTATATTCATTTCTGAGTAAATCAAACGTTCAGCACAACGTTTAATCGTCATTCTACAAATCATTTTTCATCAATAAACCGTCAATACGCAAATCAATACAAAATGGCTCTAAGCCGAACCGAAAGAAAAACCCCAAATACATCGAGTCTAAAATCCCGCCTCAAGCCATCCCGAAGCTACACCGAGGACCTCCCGCGTCCGTCGCTGCTACACCTGAAAAACACAAAAAGAGTCTAATGAGCGATCTAAGATCACCCAGTGAATCGGCTCCCCACTAAGGCTTCTAATCTATCTATCATCTATAGATTCCCGCCCGAAACCCAAAATAACAATCCATCAACAAAACAGCCGATCACGCTCTACCACGTCGTGTCGAGCCCACACACAATCAATCGCCAAAAGAAAGAGAAGGCGTTTAGAGGAAATCGGGAGCACTGCGGCACATGTCCCCGATTGAGACTCGATCTATCTACCGCGCAACAACACAACACCAAAACACACACACTGGGCCCCTACGATCTTGGTAACTTCCACGGGTTCTCACTGTTACCGATATGGCAACTAACCCCACGTGACTCCTAGCCGTCCACACAACGACTAGGACACCGTTCTCTGTCCATCGATACGCGGCGACTCCGGTTACCCCCGGCAACCCGAGCTTCCATGCAGTCCGGCCCTAGGACGCGACCCCGTATTCTCCGGACTACACCCTACAGACGTCACTCCATAGGTTCGCACCTGCCAGCACTAACTGACCAGGTTATCAACTCCCGAGGATCCAATCGGGATGGAAGTACCAGAACGTAATCACACACCTAGACTTGCGGGATCTAACGCACCCTAGAGTCCTAGTGCAGTAATGTAAACACGCAGACTCGCTTGGACTCTAGCAATCAATCTCAATCAACCACCACAACAACTCAACCCCGCATCCCGCAAGTCTACTCACACACACCACCGCTCTAACTCAGCACCGCACCGAGTCAGCACCACAACTTAACCGGTCCCGTGACCGCGTTTAGTAACAACGAGGATCGCTCGGCCCAACACCGAGACGATCTAAAGGCCTGCACACAAAGATCAACCACAACCACACAACACCACACCATCACACAATAAACAGTCTACTCGGCCCAACACCGAAGTAGACTCACAATCACACACACAATCAATAGTCTACTCGGCCCAACACCGAAGTAGACTCACACCATCACACACACAGGCCTATTAGGATTTCTAGCGTCTTTTAATCAATCCACACCCGCTACCTTGGGTTAACCGCTTGTTAACCCGTAGACGGTTCACCAATCATAACACTTCTCATTTCTTAACCAATCCTAATCATCTTTTAACAACTCCTCGATCTGTCGGTTTAGAGCTAGCCGCTTGCTAAACTCCCCGACGTCTCATCATTCATTACTTCATTGATTTAACCTCGGGTAATCCCGATACCGTTCACACTCCATACGTTCGTTCAGGTTAACTTCCGTATTTTAACTTGTCCCAATTCCCGTATATAAGTTCATTCAATCTCGTCCTTTACTTATATATATATATATACATATGCATATATAGTCCTACTCATGCCACGACTATATGAATGCATCACACACAACAACGCTATCAACCTAGCGGCACACAATCAGGTTCAATCCGTTTAAGCCTATCATGCTTCTTTAACCCTAGCCGGTTTATCGTTAATTCAACCAATCCATCAGTCAATCCAATTCATTAATCACGGGTATGCACTCCTATCTCTACGGTTTCCCATTTGTCGTCTAAATGCAACTACGGTGTTTGAGCCGACTCACAGTGATGTGACGGAACGAACGGCACGGGTGCGGATACGGCTTCTCGAGACCCGAACTAAACCCGAACCACCCGAACAAACCCGAACACGGACTCCCGAATACCCCGAACCTCCATCGCTTTGACCCGACCTTGACCCGTACTTGACCATACCGTTGACCTTCGTGATTCCGATCGAACCTCCGGACTAATCTCTTTTCTCTCTCCTCCGGTTCTCTTTCTCTTTCCTCCGGTTCTCTTCCTCTCTCTTCCGGCTCTCCTTATCTTTCCCCCTCTCCCGGCTCTCTCTCTTCTTTCTCTTTCTTCTTTCTCTCTCCTCTTTCTCTCTCCTCTTTCTCTCTCTCTTACCCTTCCTACGGTCTTCTTCTTCTTCTCTCCTCTTTCTCTCTCCTCTTTCTTCTTCTTCTTCTTCTTCTTCTTCTTCTTCTTCTCCCTTTCTTCTTCTTCTCCTCTTCTCCGGCTTCTCTCTTCTTCTTCTCCTCCTCCGGTCTTCTTCTTCTGCGCTTCTCCTTCCTTCTCTCCTCTTCTTCTTCTTCTTCTTCTCTCTTCTTTCTCTCCTCTCCCTCTCTTTCTTTACCTCTCTTTTTATTTTCTTTGTTGGTGTGAGTGAAATGGGAGAGCAAAGGCCTCCTTATATAGCAAAACCCCTTGAGTTGTGGTGTGACAAGTGTCCCATGACACATCTCACTCTTTCCTTGACACACTTGTGACACTCTTCTCATTCTCTTTGAAACATCCTCTCTTCCGACCTCCTCCAGCCTCCTGTTGGCCACAAAATACACTCTTCTTTAGCCTCCATTTACACCTATGGAAAGCCCATGTAGAAGCCTCTTGGGTTTGGTCCAAAACTCCTTTGTAGATTCATGCACCAAAACATAATAAAGCCTTTTCCTTCTTCTTGCATAATTTTCGTGGCACAAGCTTGTAAATGGGCTTGCATTAAGTCCATAATAACTTCAGACATCAGCTCCAACCATCCCAAACCAAGCCCAAGCTCCTCTTGAATTTATTTTGGAATTTTAGTCATTAATCACCCATTAATGATCTAAAATTTATAACTTGATCTAGGCATCAAATCTTGCTGAATCCTTTTAACCGTGTCTTCTTCATATTATAATGGAGCTGTGGTCAAAGTTTCATAATTTTTGGTGGAGTTTAGAAGGTCTTCTTGCTTGTCCGAACATTGTATCGGTTTCTCGGAAAAACCGGTTTTACGGTTAATATTTTCAAAACTCTTTATCTGCTTCTATAAATCCACCAAGCCTCGTTTTCAGATTCTAGATGCTCTTAGGTGATTTTAGAAATTTGAATCACCTCAAACGGACACCCGTAGCTCCCGTTATGAATTTTACAAGTTTTGTCGGTTTTATCGGTTTCCATTCCCGATAACCCGAAAAAACTCATCCACGGTCCGTTTCCACCATTCCTGATCTTCTAAATGTTTTCTTTCTTTGAAAAGAATAACATTTGGCCCGTCTTTTCTTTCGGCTCATATTTTGGTAAAATTACCAAAATACCCATTAACTTCACAAATTTACGAAAACACCCTCCGTTGACATTTCTGCTGCCCGTTGACTATTTCTTGATACAGGGTATTACATTCTTCCCCACTTACAGGAATTTGGTCCCCGAATTCTCCGTCAATACCAGACTTTGAATCGGTTCCAACTCCTGTAAGTTGCTCCGTCATTCGCTTCCAACGCTTTCTTACCCGAACACTACTTCATCTCACTGATACCTGACATTCCCGCGACCTTTCCGTCTCATACCATTCTATCTCACTAACCCCATGAACCGTTCCCTTCTCGATTCCCATCTCGCATTTCGTACCTTTCTTCACGCTCAACTGTCTTCCTTCGTCCATCCGTCTCAACCTCGATCTTGTTCCCACTGGGTTCTCTTCTTCGATTCGCATTCTGACTTCCCCACTTCGCTTCGTTTCCAATGACTTTCACATTACTGGTCTGCCTCTCCCGAGACACTCTTCAAGAATCTGCATTCCATGCTTGACAGCTTTCCGACTTCCAATTCCCCGTACTGACAACTTCACGTTGCTTCTGACATAATTTCATCTCCATTCATTCTGATAACCCCACTCTAACACTTGTCACGATCTCTCCTTGCTCACACGTCTCAGTTCCTGAATCCGATTTCGCTAACTTCCCACCGCATTCTCGCTAACGGCTTCGCTCTGGTTTCCATACAACCATTGCTGCTAACACATCACACTGACCGCTTCGCTCTTTCCGCTGCTTGGTACTGACACTCCCCACTAACACTCCACACTAACCGCTTCGCTTTCCGGGTCAACTCATCTCGCGGTCTCCTTTTCAGCCCATCTTGCTTTCGGGTTCGGGTTCGGTCTCACATTCGTATCGCATCGTCCATTCCGTCCTGCACTCAACACAACAATTTTCACTGGAGCGGTGAATTCAAACCAATCTAATCCCCGATATCACTTCCTCATAGAAATATAGTTAGTTAATCATGTACCCGATGGTCACCCATGATTAAGTAACGATACTCTATAATTCCGCTCTCGTGAATCGACAGTCGATTCCAACCATTCTCAAGTTAGCTCAACACCTTACACAAAAAGGTTCTAACACATCTATTCACAATGACTAACGATTGCGAATAAAATTAAGCTATCCAACCAATAGCTTACCACCACCACCCACACTCCGCACATGCTAAGCATGTCATCACACTAGCACTTTTCCAGTGCTACACCACTTACGAAACACAACCCCAAATTAACTAATGCGCCACACAAGCATTAGGCAAACACACAAGCAAATAATTGCAAAATAACCAATTACCACACGCAATCAAGCAATCATCAGATCGCTCCGGATATGTCGTCAGTCTGGGTTTAGGTTATGATGAACGGTCATCAGTTCCGCTCATCATCAGACTTCACATGGTAATTCGTTTGCATCACAAAACCATCACACGCATGCAAACAATTACTACGAAAGTCATAATGATAAGTGAACAATCTGCATCACATACATACACAAAAACAACGACATACACATGTCTCGAGGTTTATAGAAATACATAGAGAAACAGAGATACAACCATAAGATGTCCGTCATCAACAACCCAACCCACAAACTGCACCGCCATATCCTGGAGATGTTCCCAACAACATACGAAACCCGTCGATCTGGATACACACAAACAACAACATAGTTAGAGCCCATACTCACCCGGCCTAACTACTCAAACCCTAATAGCCCCAGCACGACCAAAATGTCATACACAACCGGCATCGCGGCTCGCGCCGGTAACCACTGGCAGGCGCGCCGGGAGGGTGTGGTGGGTGTGCCTCTATGGTCGGCGGTCCGACCTTCTGCGGCTCTGCTATCGGACACATCTGCGCTACGTAACTTCCGCGACCACGACTCTCACAAACCAGAACGGGTGCTGGACGTGGCCCATGGTAACACTCTTCCGCCTGGTGATCTGTCGCTCTGCATAACTGACAATATGACACCGATCCCGAAGAAGGCTCCTGAAAACACTCGGCTGCTTGATGTCCCTGACTTCCACAAATCTGACAATAGTAGGGGCTCGGTACCGGCTGATACGTCTCACGGTAACGTGGATCGACTGGTCGTGGACACCAATACAAATGAAAACCCTGAACTCTGCAGGCGCTACGTGTCTGGCATACTGGCATTTGCGGTACTGATGCTGGCGTGTCTTCTAGTGGCATATCCGGTGATACAACTGGCTCGGTCGTTGGTGTCTTTGGAGATGTAACCTACTCAAACTGCGTGCCCGACCCCGACGTCGACATCGGCTCGACTCCTGTGGCAGACTCTCTCGCTGAGTGCGGCTCGCTATCATCGGGTGAGGGAGCTCCTGTCCTCTGAGGTGATCCTGGCTGGTGATGTGGCTCAACCCGCTGCTCTAAGACATCCTCAAGTATCGTCATCTGCTCGTCCATGTACTGCCCCCACCGCACTTGCTGCTCCGGGTCTACCGGCTCCATGTCCATGTCGAGGGCTGCGTGTAACGGGTCCAACCGACAGTCCTCCCCACCAAGTGGAATGAAGTCTGACTCATGTAGACTGAAAGGTAACGGCATCTTATGTGCCTCAAGCATCGGCGGCTGCATCCCCGATGGTACTGTAAGTGCCTCACGCCGAGATGGTAATGATGGCAACCCATAATCTACGAACCCCAAATATCTTGTCACTCCTACCGTCAGGTCTGCAGTACCTGCGTTGCCCTATAGAGATGGAGGTAATGGATCAGGTAATGGCCTCCAATCTACAGCGGCTGCTCTCGCTTCCTGCTACGCTTGCGGAATGACTGGCAGTTGATCTGCTACCCGAGAACCCTGTGACTGTCCCTGCTGTGCTAACCTCAGACCTGCCTGATGCTGGTCAACCAAATCCTGATACTCTGCTCATGTCATCCGACGCTCACACATACTGCTCGCGGCAATATCATACACCCAATGCACACACCCACACACACTCCGTCCAGGGACGCTCTGCTGCTGTCTGCAATCAAAACCACAAATAAACATTAGTTCACATAATACAAATTTCCTACCCCATCCCAACCTCGGAGTTACGAACGCGGCTCGGTTTCCTAATGGATGCTTGGGTAAGACACAATTTTGACTCGATAAAACCACGGAAAATACTCAGAAATGAACAACTTTGAAACCCATGCAGAACCATGCTCTGATACCACCTTTCTGTAACGCCCCTTTCCCATTCTCCGCTGACCGCCGAGCTGACCGGCCAACAATCAAACAAGAACATGACCGATCGAACCCGAGCAAGTCGAACAGGAAAAGTTCGCCACAGGACGAAGCCAGAGACAAATCGGTTTGAGACAAAGGCTCGCACCAATCTATCCTTGACTCCGCTATCCTCGCTTCCATAGTACAAGTCGGCCGTCCTGCACTACTTCAGCGAGTTGTGTCGGTTCGGACTAAACACAATATCAGGAAAGTATATTCATTTCTGAGTAAATCAAACGTTCAGCACAACGTTTAATCATCATTCTACAAATCATTTTTCATCAATAAACCGTCAATACGCAAATCAATACAAAATGGCTCTAAGCCAAACCGAAAGAAAAACCCCAAATACATCGAGTCTAAAATCCCGCCTCAAGCCATCCCGAAGCTACACCGAGGACCTCCCGCGTCCGTCGCTGCTACACCTGAAAAACACAAAAAGAGTCTAATGAGCGATATAAGATCACCCAGTGAATCGGCTCCCCACTAAGGCTTCTAATCTATCTATCATCTATAGATTCCCGCCCGAAACCCAAAATAACAATCCATCAACAAAACAGCCGATCACGCTCTACCACGTCGTGTCGAGCCCACACACAATCAATCGCCAAAAGAAAGAGAAGGCGTTTAGAGGAAATCGGGAGCACTGCGGCACATGTCCCCGATTGAGACTCGATCTATCTACCGCGCAACAACACAACACCAAAACACACACACTGGGCCCCTACGATCTTGGTAACTTCCACGGGTTCTCACTGTTACCGATATGGCAACTAACCCCACGTGACTCCTAGCCGTTCACACAACGACTAGGACACCGTTCTCTGTCCATCGATACGCGGTGACTCCGGTTACCCCCGGCAACCCGAGCTTCCATGCAGTCCGGCCCTAGGACGCGACCCCGTATTCTCCGGACTACACCCTACAGACGTCACTCCATAGGTTCGCACCTGCCAGAACTAACTGACCAGGTTATCAACTCCCGAGGATCCAATCGGGATGGAAGTACCAGAACGTAATCACACACCTAGACTTGCGGGATCTAACGCACCCTAGAGTCCTAGTGCAGTAATGTAAACACGCAGACTCGCTTGGACTCTAGCAATCAATCTCAATCAACCACCACAACAACTCAACCCCGCATCCCGCAAGTCTACTCACACACACCACCGCTCTGACTCAGCACCGCACCGAGTCAGCACCACAACTTATCCGGTCCCGTGACCGCGTTAAGTAACAACGAGGATCGCTCGACCCAACACCGAGACGATCTAAAGGCCTGCACACAAAGATCAACCACAACCACACAACACCACACCATCACACAATAAACAGTCTACTCGGCCCAACACCGAAGTAGACTCACAATCACACACACAATCAATAGTCTACTCGGCCCAACACCGAAGTAGACTCACACCATCACACACACAGGCCTATTAGGATTTCTAGCGTCTTTTAATCAATCCACACCCGCTACCTTGGGTTAACCGCTTGTTAACCCGTAGACGGTTCACCAATCATAACACTTCTCATTTCTTAACCAATCCTAATCATCTTTTAACAACTCCTCGATCCGTCGGTTTAGAGCTAGCCGCTTGCTAACCTCCCCGACGTCTCATCATTCATTACTTAATTCATTAACCTTGGGTAATCCCGATACCGTTCACACTCCATACGTTCGTTCAGGTTAACTTCCGTATTTTAACTTGTCCCAATTCCCGTATATAAGTTCATTCAATCTCGTCCTTTACTTATATATATATATATATATATATATACATATGCATATATAGTCCTACTCATGCCACGACTATATGAATGCATCACACACAACAACGCTATCAACCTAGCGGCACACAATCAGGTTCAATCCGTTTAAGCCTATCATGCTTCTTTAACCCTAGCCGGTTTATCGTTAATTCAACCAATCCATCAGTCATTCCAATTCATTAATCACGGGTATGCACTCCTATCTCTACGGTTTCCCATTTGTCGTCTAAATGCAACTACGGTGTTTGAGCCGACTCACAGTGATGTGACGGAACGAACGGCACGGGTGCAGATACGGCTTCTCGAGACCCGAACTAAACCTGAACCACCCGAATAAACCCGAACACGGACTCCCGAATACCCCGAACCTCCATCGCTTTGACCCGACCTTGACCCGTACTTGACCATACCGTTGACCTTCGTGATTCCGATCGAACCTCCGGACTAATCTCTTTTCTCTCTCCTCCGGTTCTCTTTCTCTTTCCTCCGGTTCTCTTCCTCTCTCTTCCGGCTCTCCTTATCTTTCCCCCTCTCCCGGCTCTCTCTCTTCTTTCTCTTTCTTCTTTCTCTCTCCTCTTTCTCTCTCTCTTACCCTTCCTACGGTCTTCTTCTTCTTCTCTCCTCTTTCTCTCTCCTCTTTCTTCTTCTTCTTCTTCTTCTTCTTCTTCTTCTTCTCCGGCTTCCTCTTCTCCTTCTCCTCCTTCTCCTTTGCGCCTCCTCCTCTCTTCTTCTTCTCCTCCTCCGGTCTTCTTCTTCTCCTCCTTCTCCTTCTTCTTCTCCTCCTCCTTCTTCTTCTTCTTCTTCTCCCTCCTCACGCCTCTCTCCTTCTTCTCTTCTCTCCCTCTCTTTCTTTACCTCTCTTTTTATTTTCTTTGTTGGTGTGAGTGAAATGGGAGAGCAAAGGCCTCCTTATATAGCAAAACCCCTTGAGTTGTGGTGTGACAAGTGTCCCATGACACATCTCACTCCTTTCCTTGACACATGTCTTGTGACACTCTTCTCATCTCTTTCTTTGACACATCCTCTCTTCCTTCCTCCTTCAGCCACGCCTCCTCTCCATAAAGGGCCACAAAATAGCTCAGTTTGGTATCCATTTCACCTATGCAAAGCCCATGTAGAAGCCTCTTGGGTTTGGTCCAAAACTCCATTGTAGATTCATGCACCAAAACATAATAAAGCCTTTTCCTCCTTCTTGCATAATTTTCGTGGCACAAGCTTGTAAATGGGCTTGCATCAAGTCCATAATAACTTCAGACATCATCTCAAACCATCCCAAACCAGGCCCAAGCTCCATTGAATTTATTTTGGGATTTTAGTCATTAATCACCCATTAATGATCTAAAATTTATAACTTGATCTTGGCATAAAATCTTGCTTCATCCTTTTAACCGTGTCTTCTTCATATTATAATGGAGCTGTGGTCAAAGTTTCATAATTTTTGGTGGAGTTTAGAAGGTCTTCTTGCTTGTCCGAACATTGTATCGGTTTCTCGGAAAAACCGGTTTTACGGTTAATATTTTCAAAACTCTTTATCTGCTTCTATAAATCCACCAAGCCTCGTTTTCAGATTCTAGATGCTCTTAGGTGATTTTAGAAATTTGAATCACCTCAAACGGACACCCGTAGTTCCCGTTATGAATTTTACAAGTTTTGTCGGTTTTATCGGTTTCCATTCCCGATAACCCGAAAAAACTCATCCACGGTCCGTTTTCACCATTCCTGATCTTCTAAATGTTTTCTTTCTTTGAAAATAATAACATTTGGCCCGTCTTTTCTTTCGGCTCATATTTTGGTAAAATTACCAAAATACCCATTAACTTCACAAATTTACGAAAACACCCTCCGTTGACATTTCCGCTGCCCGTTGACTATTTCTTGATACAGGGTATTACAACTTCGGAGTTACTATCTCATCCTCAGTTTATTACCTTTTTTTTTTACTTTATGGAAGGGGAGAAGGGAACCATACTCGGACAGGTTTACAAGCTGTGTCAGAACTAACAAAGGAGTCCGACTCAAGGTATACCAAGCCCTTAGGTGAGAAAATTAAAGTCTGGTTAAGGGTGAAGCCAGTAAAAGGATCCTCTGAATGCCTGAATTGATATGGGTGTCCTCAGTAGGTTGATCCGTGTTGGGTTTTCTAATAGTCATAGATTGATCTTTCAGCTTCATCCCAATGGTTACTTAAGTTCCTGCAAGATGTTGTCAACTTCTCCAAAATTCACTGTTTCTTACTTAAACTTGTTTTGACTCAATAAAACAAAAATTTTGAAAAACGGACTGACTCTTAAGAAAACAGAAAGATAAAAGTCAGTAGCTACCTCCCTCACACTTGAAACACACTGTCCCCAATAGTGTTAAGCTAAGGGTTGGTAAAAAGAAAGAAATGTTAATGGATGTCACTACAAGAAATATGGGTATTGGTAGCAGTTCACGGTAGCACGGATTCACAAACTGCTACTAAAAGTAACAAGTTGGGACGTCAACTCTATCATAGCATTAGTTCAACGCTAGGAAAGATTTTCATCAAGCGGGATGACAAAAATCCATTGTAGAGCCACTTTTATTAACCGTAGCTGCAAAACTTGGAGAAATTTTTAGTTTTCCGCCACTTAGCCAAAATTTTCAGAATGAACAAAAAGAAAAAAAAAATCATTTTCTCTTCAAGACAAAAAAAAAATCATTCATCTCTTTCTCTGTATCTTTCTTCTTCTCCATCGTTTTATTTGTCCAAGACTAGGGTTTCATTCATCTCCAGCTCATTCATCTCCTGCAATTACTTGGCTTTCCTCTTCATCTTTTTCTTCACATCGTAAGCTTCCTCTTCCTCGTCAGCACCACCTCCTCCGTCGCTGGATCCTTCGTCGTCTAAAATCAGCGACAACCACTTCACGTTTGAGATTATAGTCCGCGATTTAGATATTCGGTTAGGTTATTATCTTGAATCTTCTGTTAATTCTGTCTTTAACTTTTCTAGATTAGGTTATTTGATTAAGATCTGAGATGAGATTTAGTATGGCCGTGGTTTGATCTCTATTCAGCAAGTCTGATCAGAGTCTCTGTTGAGCGTGACCAACAACAATCATTGATGGGATTTCAATGTCGAATTGTCTTCTCCTTCTCCTCTTAATCCCTCTCCGATCTTTCTTATAACACTTTCCCTTTTTCAGTCCTCCATCGTGATGGCGTCGGTTTTCTTGTATCACGTGGTGGGAGATCTAACGGTGGGGAAACCAGAGATGGTTGAGTTTTACGAGACTGAGACTGTGGAATCTGCGATTCGAGCGATCGGAGAGTCGACCGAGTGTGGGATTCCGGTCTGGAGGAAGAGATCGACGCCTGGGTTCGTCGAGAACAGCGAGATGAGGCAACAGAGATTCGTGGGGATTTTGAATTCTCTGGATATCGTTGCTTTTTTGGCTAAGAGCGAGTGTTTGCAAGAATAACAAGCTATGAAGATTCCTGTCTCTGCGGTTGTTTGCCCTAATAATACTCTCCTCAAACAAGTTGATCCAGGCACAAGGTTAGCGAATTTGAGTTCTTGAGTGATTCCATGTGTGTCCGAGTTTAGTTGCATACATCTAGGATCACATCAGTTTATGTTTCTTGAATGATACTTGTGTTCGGTGTGTGTTTGATTTTAGTTGCCGAATTTGAGTTTATGTTTATTGAATGATTCTCGGTTCTGATTCTTTTGCATGTGTCTTGAGACTAGTTGGATCTCAACATTACTACATCTGATGTTTCCTCACAAGTTGAATCATCCAAAGTTGGTCATTTGACTCCCGGTTAAGTTCTATTTCTATTTAAGTTGCATATTTATAGGATCTCGTATGATTTGTGACAAAAAAAAAAGAAACCATATCTGGGATATTAACTTTACTAGCAAGACACTTTGATCTTTGATTCCTAAGTTTTACTGTTTTGAGCCTGAATCCAAAGTTGGTCACTTGTTTCAACTTACAAACTAATTAAGATCCCGTTTCTTTCATGTAGTAACATGGTTGGATAAACACCGTCATATAGGCCATGTGCTTAGAATTGTTATTTGACTATAATCAAGTCTCCTTCAGAATCCGTCGCCGTCTACGTCAAGGAAAGAGTGGTGGGCCGTTTCAGATTCACAAAACGGTGGAAACGCAACAGACTATGTGGTAATATAATGTGCTATATGAAATATGGATGATTATCTTAAACTGGTTTATCTAATATTTGTAGATAGCTCCACTGGAATTCCTTTCCTTTACCTATGTTAAATGTCAAGATGCTAATAGGTGTTTTCATTTTCGAGTGAGTTTGGTGAATGCATCGGGTTACCACCTCTATGATCCAACTGCTGCTGATAAGTTTTCTCCGTTATGTAAGCAGATTTACAACTTCTCTGTTTTATACGAGTTTCATTGATTACTGATCTTGATTTTGTAAAGACAACACAAATCTGATTGAATACAGAAGCTGAGATTTGCAGATCGATGAGCTTCTCCAGGGGAGGATTGAGAAATGTGTGGCATACACAGTTTTCCTTATGTGTTGATTCTAGTTGATGATTGATATGATCCAATTTGTAGTGTAGTTATGTATTTGATGATTTTACTTAATGATTTTTGTACCATGGTTTCATATTTATAAAATGACACCATCTTTGAGAATGTGATCACACAATCCCGAGTGTTATAAATATGTAAACTACTGAAAATAAAATATCAATTCTTCTAAACGCATGTTGTCATGAAACTCTTTATTTTCACAGTTTTTTATTATACTAAATAGGCATTTTTGTTTTTAAGTATGTTATTGTTATCTAAAACCAAAAACTAAAACTTACAAAAAATAAATAGAAAAGTTATGATTTTTTGGGGAAAAAAATTAATTTTAGGGTATAGATAGGGTTTAGGGTTTGAACCCTAACCCTATACCTCAAACTTCTAACCATATATCCCAAACCCATAAATCATACTTTAAACCTTATATTCTTAATTGTATATACATAAAATTAATATTTTTCAAACAATAATCTCAAACCTTAAACATAAACCCCTAAACCCTAACCTCCAAACTTGAATCATATCATAAGCTATAAACTAAAATATAATCCTTTTGTAATTGATGTAAATTATAAATATAATAATATTGACCTTGCAAATTCTTTCATAAGCTATAAACTCTGTAACACCCGTCCCTTCGACCCCAAGTCAACGACCCTTTGACTCCACGAGTCATAGTTCACAACCGCGAACCAAGTCATAAACCAAGGACCAGCACGCAAATAACTGAAAAGGTTTTACTTTATTAAAATGGATAGCCGAGTCTTACAGGAAAACCGAACCAACTGAAATAGCTTAACGAAAACGGAAGAACCGCATAAGTCTCAACACATAAAAGACAGAAAGAAAAAGAAGAGAAGGTAAATCCTGCTCCCAAAACATAACACCACACCGTCCGTCTACCCCTGCAACGCTCCAGGGTTACCTGCAAAACAACAACGAAGGAGGCCTGAGTAATTGGTTTTCACCAACACCCAGTGAGGGCGGATTATAGGAATACCGCTATCTTTACTTTAAACTAACACAACATCAAGAAAAGAGTCCAAGGTTAATAACACCTTTCACCCACGCCCGAAGGCACAATCAAACTACATCCACTCGTGCTTTCACACTCATGGACCCCTTCCTTCGACCCGTAGGCCCACACAATCCTTCTCCTTCTGGCCCGTCGGCCTTCCTTCTTGGGGGGCTCGCCAAAACCCCCTTCCGACGATACAAGGGTTGCGTACCAAACTCGTTATACGCAAGCCGCCACCAAACACCCTTTCGGGGGACCTACACAGTTCTACCACGCATAGCCTTCACACACAATCAACGTTTTCGGTTCAAATGATAACCTAAGTTCTATGTTCCGTTTTCAGTCTAAGCGACATCCTAGGTTCTAGGTTTTTATCAATCACATCAACACAATTCATCCGCTAGAACTACACTATCTAGGAAAGACACTATTAAACGAGGATTCGATACTCAATACTGCAGTAGATTAAAGAAAGATCACGTTCGGTCCTCACCTTAGTCTAGATCTGACGAACGGGAAGTAGATCTGGGATTCCTGCACACAGATCTAGGTTTAAAAGACAGATCTAGAGAAAAGAAGAACAGATCTAGGGTTTTAGCCAACAAATCTGGACAAACGAAGAAGATACGGTTCAGATCTACAACTTCTATCCATCAGAAGCCTAGATCTGAAACAGATCTGGGAAAAAGAGAGAGATACGGTCCAGATCTACAACTTCTATCCATCAGAAGCATAGATCTGAAGCAGATCTGAGCGAGAGAGAGACGAAATGAAAGATACGGTTCAGATCTACGACTTCTACGGATCAGATCTGATCTAGAAGCATAGATCTGAAGCAGATCTGGGGTTTAGAGGAGGAAGACGGAGTAGATCTAAGAATCCGGGAATCTCACCTTAAGAACGAGAAGATCGAAGGGCTCTGCACTCAAACGAATCGAGAAGACGGCGACTCGGGGCTCGGGATCGAGATCGGCTTCGAACGGAAATCTCCGGCGAGTTTTCCGGCGGCTCGCGGTGGTTCCGGTCGGCGGCGCGGCGGCGGTCCGGCGAACGGTGGCTGCTCCGGCGGTGGTCCGGCGATCGGCGGTGGTCGGCGGTCGTCGGTCGGCGGTCGACGGCTCCGGGCTGGTCGGCGGTGGCTGGCTGGCTCGGGGCTTCGGCAGAACTTCGTTGCTTCGGGAAATGTGCAGAAATGAAGGGGCTGCTCCTCTTTTTATAGGGGATTCTGCTAGGGCTTCCTGATCTGCTGGGTTGGGCCTTGGGCTTCTGGCCCATTCCTTCCTTTTCTTTGGGCTCAAGCAAAGAGTTTTGGGCTTCCTTCCCTATTTCTTTGGGCCCAAGTAATGGGCTGGGGATTGGGCCCTTACAAACTCAATCATTAATTCTAAATTATGAAATTTAACCCTTTAATTTTAAACTCCAAATAAATAGGGTTTAGGATTTGAAAAAATGTAACTACTATAACATATCCCAAAAACAAGATTTAACATTTATAAATACTAAATTGTGAATTCTAACTCTAATAATATTTTCAATTTTAAGTCTTCACTCCCAAATACAAAAAAAAAACTCAATTACTAAACCCTAAAATTATTATTCTAACCATTAAAAATACAATAAAGGGTATATACAATTTTTGTATTTGTCACTTAACATTAAAAATACAATAAAATTATTTATTTACTCTAAGAACATAAATTTAGAAAAGAAAAAAAATACAAACATACAATCCAAAAAAAGTTATTAAGTCTTTCATATATAGTTTAGTATTTCATGTACAATTTTTGTGATATGTTTTAAGTTTTATAATTTTAAAAATTTAAGAATATTATTAGAAAAATAAAAAAATTATCAGTAATTCATTTACAAGAATAATTTTCCATTACTAATGTAAATAAAATATTTTACAAAACATTGTTAAAATATGAAAACAAATAAACCTTTTATCAAAAAAAAACAAATAAACTTTCAAAAAACATAACCAATAGGAAGAGATCCCCAAGATTGTTTACGTGGCACAATCTCAAACCGTAGGATTCAGCTTTTCTTTGTCTCTGATCTTTCATTCGGGTGCTTTTCCGAATCTCGTTCCTTTTCCAAAATCTCGTTCCTTTCCCTCGGAGCTTTGACATAGGCGAAGGAGTTTCACCACTCTGCCATGTCCTTCGCTTCTTCTTTTACCCACGAAGAGCTCTCCTTCGTTGACGCTTCCGTTTGCTGACTCAACTCTACTTTCGTGGCAGTGAACACGACGGGATTCAGAATCTGCCATATCCTTAAGGTTCTATCTTTTCTGATTATTCTGATTCTTGGGTATTTATCACTGTGTTATGTTCCCTGTCTTTTCAATCTCTCTCTCTTTTTTGTGTGGTTAATATCATAAAAAGTTTTGAGCTTTTCATTGTGGGTTAGGGTTTCATGTTAGTGATTCTTAATTTCCTTATTTAATTTCGCTGAGTCTTCGATTATATGTAGAAAAGCTGTAATTTTGCTTTCGCATTTGTTTTGTAGATGGAGCCTCTTCCTAGTGGAAACCTTCCTCATGGTTTTTATCCAACTACTTGCCGTAGTGTATGAATTTTTTTGTTTCAAATTTTTTTCTTTCGATTTCTTTGAATTTCTGATATATTGGAACCAAACATTTAGTTTCAATGTGATTTGTAAATACTGATTTTGGATTTGCAGGTATGCTGGCAACATCCCTACGCAGGTCACTGAGGTTCTTCTTCAAGAGATATTTGCTAGAAATGTGGGACCAGAAAACTGGACGCTCAAGAGGCTTTGGGTTTGTTTCCTTCCGCAATCAGCAGGTTTTGTATTCTTCAAATCATGTGTGACTGTTTGTTTTTGCTCCATTCAGCCTTGTTACTTGGGTTTTGCTTTATATCAATCCTGCTTTCAGTTTAGATTCCCAGATTGTATTATTCTTTAAGTATCTTTAAGTCCCAAATTGTATTCTTCTTGCCATAGGTTAGCATTATTATCCTCGGAATCTAGCAGTTACTTGGGTTTTGCTTTATATCAATCTTGCTTTCAGGTAAAGATCATATAATAGTTTATCACAACGAACCAAGACCTCTTCTCTGCATACAAGCTAACTCAGGAATACAAGACACGCTTGATTCAGTTATGCTTTGCTTGTTCGTTTCAGGTCGGAAATGTGTAAATATCGCTGCAGCAAGAAAGCTTATCAGATACATTGAATATTTGAAGATTTTGGAAGCTGATGTGCAACACGCAAATACTTTGTAAGTCCTTTTCTGGGTTTTGTCTCCTATCTCGTAAAGTTTAAGACTTTACTCGTTCATCATTTATTAGTTGAGCTATAAAAGTAGGTGTCTTCAGATGAAACTGGTTCATAGCAACTTTTCTTTGGTGGATTGATCTTTCTTGCTCATGTATGGTTCCTCGCTACTTTAACCTCTTTCATGTTCTTGTTTACAAGGTTAATTTTTCAAGTCCTATTTGATTTCAAAATGTCGTCCTTGGTTTTTAAGGCTTTCAATGTTCTTACTAGTTGACTGAAATTGTCATTTTTTGTCATCTTTGTTTTACAGGTTCGTGAGTGAGAGGTTCCTTGAAGCTATAAAGCTTTACGATCTTTCTTGGCCTTCAAATAGAAGGTATTATTCCATTAATCTATGTCAGTTTTTGCTTTACCACAACACAACTATCTAGCTTGATGTGTATTTTTGGAGAGATTTCTAAGTCTTAATTTTATGATGCAGAACAAATAGGTACGATAACAACTGTTCAGATCAGAAACCAAGCTAAGAAGTTTTTCTCCAATGAACAATGGTGGTAGTGGTGGTGTCAAGACTGTGTACTGGAAGACTAGGATATGATCCCATTCCCTCGTCTTCACTTCTTCATGTTTGGTTACAGAAGTATCGTCCCACAGTTAGTTTTTAAAGACTTAAGACTCGAAACTTATGATGTTAGGTATAAGACTTACAATGATTTTGTATGTTAGTATAGGATTTGGAATAATCTTATGTAAAGACATGTTTTGGTTATTGTAATAGTATTTTTATGTATATTTGGATAATTTATGCAATAAAAGAAATAAAAGAATTTTGAACAGTACAATTATTTTTAGTCGTTTATTGTAATATACAATAGCTAAATTAATGGTATACTAAAATATTTTTCAGCACGAATAAAGTGCCATGATAAAATATTCAATGACACTTTATATTTGTCATTATAAAATATTTATTAGCATTTTACATGAGCCATTATAAAATATATTACAGCAATAAAAAAATGTCATGGAAAATAATATCACAGCACTAATCAAATGCTAGTAAATATTTTTTTGTAACAGGTGATTAGCGCTACAATAGGTTAGACTATCATAGCATTTAAAAAAACGCTATGGTAAGAGGGGGTCTATTATAGCTGCGGCTGACATATCGTTCATGAAAACGCTACCAAAACCCTATAGTAGCGTTTTCAGTGTGCTACTAATGCCGATATTTCTTGTAGTGTGTGTTGAGTTCTGTCTGATTTTTACCTTTGTCGCTAATGCATCGATCGTTACATAAATGTAACGACCGTTGCTAGGCGATTTTTCGTCATGTATCGATCGTTGCTCAGGACCGCAACGATCGCTGCAATGTGATTTCTCGTTTTGTGACGATCGACACAAGGTTGTGTCGATCGACGCACTGCGATATCCGAGAACAGTTAACAAGTTAGCAGGTTAGTCCGTGAGAATTCATCAAATTTCAAACCTGCAAGCTGAAAATCACTGAAAATAGAGAAAATCAAAGCAACTAATAGTCTCAAACCAATCACAGCATCCAAACATAAGTATCCTAAGAAATCAAAAGAAAAATTCAAAAGAAAAGTGAAAAAGAAATATAAAGAACCGTAGTCTGAAAATGCTCGCTACTCTCACTCGTCCTCCATCCCATCAATGCGATCAGTACCACTCGAAGAACCTGGAGTCGTTGATCGCTGTCTACGTCGAGAAGGTCCTGGATGGTGTATCTGTGGCTGTCTCCTGCAAGTGCAGGTACGCATGAAGTTCCAGATGCTCCGTAGAATACCATCCTCATGCTCTCTCCACTCTGCCTCAGACATATCACCAAAAGGCATCGAAGGCTCGGGATAAGGACCAACATCATCAATAGGGGCAGCAGGTGCAGGCGCAGATGAAGTAGAAGCTCGTGTAGAAGGCTCTCCCAGCGGATGAGCCATAGAAGGAACTTTGCGCTGATCTCTCGTAGGGGCTTGAATCTCAAGGAATCCAGTGTATCAATCTGTGTCAGACCAGCAGCAGGAAGATCCACACCACGCCTCTCAGTGGCAGGGTCATAATAGACCCATACACGTCCCTCCTTCAGCCATGTAGCACTCTGCAGGTGGCTAAAATCAAGGAACTCCTTGCTGTCATTACACTCCGTACCCTCTAAGGGAATCCTGCAATGCCTGAAAATGGGAGTAAGCAGACTCCCTACTGTCTCAGTGCCCTTACCATCAAATGGCTTCTTCTGCAGGTCGCATAAATGATGAGCAAAAACAGCTCCCAAGTTGAGTCCTCTAGTGGGATCTCTCAGAATAGTATCCTCAAACTGGTCCCTCAGTCCAATGAATAGCATCTCCATCTCATTCTTACGCAACTTGTTGGCTTCAAACTTGCACAACAGAGTACATCCCAAGATGCGCAAGACATATCTGAGAACAGGATGTTTGACCTGTATCAGCTTCGTCGTCCTCGAGTTGTACCGACCATTGCCAGTACACTCCCAGAAATACTGAGCTTCCTCCACATCCCACTCAAGATTCATACCAATACGCGTCGGCTCAGTGCTGAATCCATAAATCCTACAAATATCGAGAAGGGGAATCCGATACCTGGCTCCTAAGCACATGAAGGTAAAGAAACCTCCTGAAGCTCTCCTGCTCTCTGGGTCAGGGTATATCACTCTACAGGTGGCCAGCAGCTGTCTCACCAGATCAGGATACAAGTCGTAAGGCTGCATAGGCATTGTCCCCATACCAATGCCCTTACACAGTGCAAGAACCTGCTCATCGATGCCCAGACTCTTACAAGTCGAATAATCCGCAAACTTGGTCGGCTTAAGCGTCATGCCACACCAACCATTGTAGAGCAATGTGTCAAACTCATCCCAATGGTCCAGTAATGGCCTCTCCGTGAATGTGTCGGTCTTGAGCAACTCATCAATCTCCATGCCCCAGACCTTGTCTGTCAGAATCAACTGCTCATCTGCTCTAGGCCAGGGCGGCTGTATCGCTTCCTGATCTCTCTGATAAAGCTCAGGATATGGTGATTCTCGATGGAACCACTCAGCTGGTGGATGATGATGAGTTGTAGCTGCTGTGGCTGTGGAAGCTCTACGTTTGCGAGCTGGTCGAGGAGGCATCTGCAAGAAATTAAATAAACCATATAAGTCTCGGCAGAAAACTCCATGTGAAATCGCAATGCAACGATCGTTGCACAAGTGCGTCGATCGTTGCAGGGCGATTTCACAGCCGACAGTTAATCCTCAAAAATCAGTTCTAAATTCGTTCCAAAACCTCACAAATAGTCAAATACCATCATCAATCATCCCAAATCATGTCTAATCAGTACGGGTTCACCAATTTCAAGCCTAAAAATCCCTAATTTCTAAAACCTAAAACTGAATCCGAAAATGATGAAAATGAGAGCTTTTACCTTGGATTCACTGCAAATGAGTTAGAGAAATAGACAGGGGATATGAAAATAAGTAGAATCGGGCTTTGAATCAGAGAAAACGATGAGGAAATGAGAGATTTTAGGTTGTGCACTCGCAGTTGTACGGACGGCGAAATGGAGAAGAAAAGAAGAGAAGAGGGGTTTAAGGCACTTACCTGGGTCGTGTGAGCAACGATCGATGCATAGGTGCAACGATCGACGCTGTTGAACCAAATTGGTTCCGGTTTAGCACGCGTACCTTAATTTTGCAATTAAACCATTTGCAACGACCATTGCACATGGCAGCAACAATCGTCACAAGGCGATCCCATCTCTTTGTCATATCTCCCTGCAACGACCGTTGCACATATAGCAATGATCGTCACACATCTCCAGACAGTGTTCTGTATCAAAAACTTAGCAAAAACAAATAAAAACGTGAAATCCTAAGAAAAACACAAAAAATAAGAAAGAAAAACACTAAAACGTAACAGTGGGTTGCCTCCCACTCAGCGCTTGTTTAAGGTCATTAGCTTGACCGGAAGAACAAGATCAGTTTGCTGGAGATCCTGACAGAGACTGTGATTGCCTCTGTGCAAGTCTCCTCATCCAAGGCGGAGAGTAAGCGTCATCAGTGTGAACTCGTCCGAGAAAAGAAGGAGTAAACTGATATGGTGGATCTGAAACCAAAGTCTCGCTTATCTGCTCTCCATATCCATCCTTAATAGTGAAGGTTTGTCCATCTATCAGTGGCTTGCGCAGCATGTCCATCTCAAAGTGCAGAGGCTCATCTCCCAAATGGAGATCAATCAAGCTGTGCCTCACATCTATCACTGCTCCAGCTGTGGCTAAGAATGGCCTACCCAGAATTAAAGCATCATCCTGCTCACTGTTATACTTAAGCACCAAGAAGTCTGTTGGAACCAAGTAGTTCCCAACTCTCACTGGGACGTCCTCAAGAACTCCTTCAGGAATCCTTATTGACTGATCAGCTAGGACAAGAGAGGTCCTAGTGGGTGAAAAATCCATCATACCCAGCTTCTCTGCCACAGAGTATGGCATGAGACTTCCAGCAGCTCCTAAATCACACAGAGAGCGCTTGAAACCATCCTCAAAGATAGAACAACTCAGCACAAAAATCCCAGGATCAGGTAGCTTCTTAGGAATATTAGTCAATTGCACATCACTTATATGTTGAGGAACAACTATAACCCAATCCTTCAGCATCTCATCCATTGGCAACATCTTCTCCAAGTACCTTTGCACGCAAGGATGATAAGGTGGATCATCAGATGGTGGAATTTCTTCCAACTCTTCACCAACCTTTTCCAGCTGTTTAATCTCATCAATCTCTTGTTGAATCACCTCAGACACTTTAGGATATAATCGAATAGATTGTGCATAAATCTCCTGTTGAGTTATCTCAGACACTCCAGGGAATAAACGATTAAGCTCTGAGTCTGCATCTGCATCAATGCCATAAGAATCATGTGAATCTGTCTGTCCACGCTATGCAAGATCGACGCTAAGGGTGCATCGATCGATGCAGTTGAATTTTCACAGATTCCACCCGAGAGATTTTCCTCAAAATCAGAAATTTCAGCCTCTTCTACCAGTTCAGCTGTATTTAGCTCAAATCTTTCACCTAGGTGTGATCCATCATCAATGTACACTGACCAGGCCTTAATGTGGGTGTCTACAACACTCTTTCCCTTGACAGAGTTTGAAATTTGGCTCACCTGAGTGTCCAATTGCTTCACATGAGTACTTAGAGACTCAAACTTCCCATTGAGATCCTCATAAACAGCATCCAACTTCTTGTTGCAGTCCACAGCAATCTTAGTCTGTCCTTCCAGCAGCTGCTCCATCATACTCTCCATCTTACTCTCATGAGTAGTAGCTACAGGAGGTGTCTCGTAAGAAGAAGATCCATAAGTCTTTGATTACCTTGCTGGAAAGGTTTCTGAAATCCACTAATCTGTCCAAATCCAGAAGAGTTTTGGTTGCTGTTGAAAGCACTCTTCTGTCCTCCATTGAAGAACCTATTACCAGACTGATTTCCAAACCTATTTCCTTGGAATCCAGATCCTCCGATGTAGTTCACATCCTCCTCCTGACCATCCTCTTCAGCATTGATCACTTCAACATCTTGAGCAAAATGGACAGCTTTCTTCCCAGCTAGAAGATTACAAACAGTGTCCAGCTTAGATCTAATATCAGCTATCTCCAAATTCTCTATCTTTCCACCAGACTTCTTCCTTCTCTCATCAGTAGTCTTGCAGCTATTACTGCTTACTAAGTTATCTATCAACTGCTTAGCTTGCGCAGGAGTCCTAGTGTTGAAATTTGCATTGCTAGAATTGTCTAACGCAGTATGATATGGAAGATCTATACCTATAAAGAAGATACCCAGCAATGTTACCTCAGTGAATCCATGATGCAGGCAGTCACGTTGGTACTTCTTAAACCTCATCCAGGCAGTCTTAAGAGGATCAGTCGGACCTTGAGAGAAAGTGAGAATGTCTTTCCTTGACTAATCAGAGCGAGCATCATCATAGAAGTATCGCAGAAACTCACTCTTCAAAGCATCCCATGTAACAAACTTCCCAGGTGGAAGCTGTTTCAGCCAAGCAGCAGCATCTCCAGCGAGAGAGTAGAGGAAGAGTTTGAGAAACAGATAGATATAGTTCACTCCATCATACTTCATCCCAGTTACTATGTCCTCAAACTCATCTATGTGATCCATTGGCTGCTCATTAGGATAGCCATGGAAGGCATTCTGCCTCAGAAGCGAGTAGTAGATGGTCTTGATTTCAAAATCATTCCTATCAAAATCAGGAGGTACAAGAGCTGACCGGTTAGCATGAAACTCATCCGGACGGTTATAGTCAGCCAAAGTCCTCTCATGGACAACCATCTCTCTACCTTGGGCCTGTCCTTGGCCTTGGTTCTGCTCCTGGCGTGGTTGCTCAGGAGGATCAGGGATAACATTCCCTTCAGCATCAATCCGTTCTCCAGCAGCATTGTACGGATTCCCAGCACGGTCCCTCAGGACACCTTGAGCATCACACAATATAATCACAAGTTCAACTACCATCCTTGCTCTTTGAACTCTCCTGTTAGTCCTCTCTAGTCTAGCAAGCTCTTCAAGTTGGAGGTTAACGAGATTAGTGTTTGGATTACTTCTGGTATCACGCGTCTGCATAAACCGTATGTAATCGTCAAGCAACGATCGATGCTAACAGTGCAACGATTGATTCAACTCCAATCGCCTAGTAACGATCGACACAAGAAATGCAATGATCGATGCTATGCGAAATTAAAACCTGCGACATAGAAAGAAACAGAAAAATCAGCAAGTAAAAAAAAAAAAAAAAACAAAATCCTAGTAAAAACCCTAAGTTCGAATCTATCGAAGACTCCAAAGAGTCCCCGTCAACAGCGCCAAAAACTTGATAGGTGTAAAGTTTTAACCCTATACTAACCGCAAGTGCATAGCAATATCAATGTAGTACTTAGGGATCGAATCCACGAGGACTCTAGGCAACGATAGAATTAGAACGGTCAAGCTTAAACTAGGAGAAAGCAAATTGTATTGAGAAACGAAAAGCAATGCGAGAAAGTAAACAAGTAGCAAGTTTGGTTGTAAGCAATTAACTAAGGGCGCTAAGTCTAGGGAGTTCTCAGGAAATCAGACAAGCAGACAAATCATTCAGTCAGGATCTAATTAAACACAGTTCTAGAACTCAAAACACATATATAGAATTAACCAACTTTCGTTGTGAGAATTATCTAAGCCTAATTGCAGAAATCCAAATGTCTTTGTAATTCCTAACAGATTAAACCAGCTTTAATGATCAAGTTCGATATGTTCACAATCTAATTAAACCAAATTTCTTTGCGAGTAATTATATTGCTCAACCTAAATAGTTCAGATTCTAAACCACACTTTCGTGTCAATCTAGCAACCTAAGATCTAGATTCTAAGTGATCAAGTTAGAACTAGCATTAAACACAATTTAGTTTGAAGAACATCTATTGATATGAATCCTTAACTGAATTAATTATATCTAGCAACTCATAAAATCCTTATTGAGAATCCCTAAACCTAACTATGAATCTACTCAGACATAGATAATGAAACATGATCAATGAATAATTAGATATCATAAAAGAGATTAAACAAGTAAAGGGGTTCGAAATCTTCTCCAAAAACAAGATGTAGTACATGATCAGATCAGCCCCAAATAGCTCAAAAAACTCTATGCTCTAAAGTATGATAGCGTATCTAAAAACGGAAGTTAAAACCTAATTAAATAGCTAAATCACGTCTTGGGGCTTCTGTGTAAATATCTGGAACTTCTGGGCACTTTTGCAATATCATCATTCTTCATTAACTCTCGCGAGTCTGGCCCAACACGCTGTGCATCGATCGATGCTGATGTGCGTCGATCGACACACTCCTCTGTTTTGGACAGTGAGCACAAACTCTCGGGTCAAAACTCCAAAATGCTCCATTTAGCTCCATAATCTCCAAATCCACTCCAAGCGTGTGTGTACCTAATAAAACCTGTAAAAGACTCTAAAGAAGCACAAAAAGATTCTAAAACATACTTATATCATGGCATAAAACCGGTAAAAATCATGATATATCAATTTTCAGAACATTCTGGATTCAATGAAACACCTAATATCCAATCGTTCGTCTTTTTCCCAAAAATTTCTTCTTTATGACTAACCATATCCGCTCACTCGGCCGTCCTACAATTTTTAAAATTCCTGAACCCATATCCAATGTCATTGATTAGATGTCGACCTTTCCCTTCCTTAACTGTATTTTTAAATAAATATAAAAATAATAATCCCATCAGCTTTCTTAAACTATCTTGTCAACAATTTCCCTAGGATGGGCCCTGTTATTCAGAAAACCCAGAATAGGCAACATCTCGTGTCCTGTCATGTCCGTTGTTTCAGCTTTGTGGTATATATTGTACTTCCCCAAGGTTGACGTCTATTTCTAGTTCATATTGGTTATCATAAAGCTACTTTTACCCATAGTTAAGAATTAATTATCACTATCCAGTAGATGGCCAGCGTTTTGGACTCACATACACATGTGTTATCTATCCAGTAGCTTCCCTTTTTATCGCTCGGCTTTGTTACCTATTCTACCCTTATAAGTAAGAGCGTACCATCTAGATTGAAACTTTTTAATCATGAGCTTCACGTCTAATTCCTCTGCCCCCACTTCTTACCAGCCATTACCTTCCAGGGAGATAGGCGTCGCAACCCCAACCCTTTGTTGGTATGGTGAACGCATTGAAGTAGGTTATGGTACAACTCGTGCCAATCTTCACCGGAGGTGGTTTAAATGTCCGGAAGCTAGCCGGGTTAGATTAAAACAGAATCTTCTTCTTTGTTGTACAGTTCATATTCCGTGTATTTGTTTTGTAAAAAAACCTTTTCTTACAAGCAGCACCCAAACGAAGGTCACGTACGCGAATGGGTTGACGACGCTATTATGAAAGAAGTTGATAGGGTTTCTAAGGATGTAAAGAAAATTCAGGAGGACATCAAAGCTCTAGAGAAGTGGTCGAACTCGGTTGGAGACGAATTAGCAATCAAGATGGCAAGAAAATTTTTTGTCGAGGTCGCAAGAAACGACAAAACTCCTTGTGCTAAGAGACATATAAAAGAGAAGATGAACATGATTACTATCTTCTGGATCGTCACCGTCTCTGTTTGTGCGGCCGCTTGGACTTTTGGCCAGTTAAAGACACTCACTTTATGGCTGAAGAATGATCTATATAATACTTAGTCGATCCTTAGGTCCTCATACCATCCCCTTTTTCCAAAAAATGCTTTACCTTGTGTTATTAAGTTGCCTGTTAATCCTCTCCATTTTCTATCCATCCCAACCCGCCATCTTTAGCCTTCAGGCTATATATTTCTATGTTATGCAATTCCTTAGAAATTTGCAACTACTTAAGGATATTAAGTTGAAGATCCTCATTTGTCATCCATCACTTTCGCTAAAAGAATGTATTAGTTTCGATTTTTCCTCTCCATCATACTAGATGTGCTATCCAAGACGACATATGATTCATGGAATTATGTCTTTTGAGCTGTATGAAACTCTACAGCCTGAAATCCCTATATCTCTGTTTGATCCTGTGGTTCTAAAAGTTGATTGACAATTATATTGCTGCTTCGTTTTTTAAAATTCACTATGCTTCCATGTAAACAAAAAATGCTTGTCGATAATATTCCCTTCTATCCATACAAACAATGCATAATGGATAGAAATTTATCGCGTGCTTTCTGATCCATCATCGCACATTTGTCATCCATATTTACTACAATCCTAAAACATTACCTAGCTGATGGTATATTATAACGTTCTATTTGTAATCTATATCGGTACGATCTCTTATTCTACAAGTCGATTACATCGATTTCAGGTATCCATAATTTCCGTTCGGATACCAGTCTATGTGTTCAAACCAACCTTCTTAACTTAATGTTTTGCATATTACAACGTTCTATCCACATAGTTGGTTTCCAATACGTCCTCTGATTCATTGAATGATGTGTGTATGCCGTCTAAAACGTTGCGAACCGAAGCCCTCTATCAATCATTTTTGTTCAGCAATCCATATGTGATATAAATCTTTTCGATCCTGTTATTGTAACGTTATTTAACAATTATATTCATGCTTTGTTTTTTTTTATTCCATACAATTTATTAAAGCAATGTCTTCAGATTATATATTGCATTATATTCTATCCATACCAACAGTTCATACTGGATGCTATTTTCCACTATGTCTCTCTGATTTATTAAAGTCGGTTATTTGGGATACGAAACGTCGCGACTGTGTCCACTCGATAAATAGTGAATGTCCACGGTAACTCTCCGTCCACCCACACCCAACCCATCTTAAAAGATGAATATAGCAGATGACCAGAACTCCATCCCTCCTCCTCCCAAATTTCTCGATCTGCCTCCTGAAATAAGAAGAACGATACTGGCTAAAAATGCCAGCGATCATGTTCGTGAACACTTCAGAATCAGAGCCATTTGCAAAACTCTTCGCGATGACGCTGCTCATGCTGATACGCTATCGCAGATCGATCTAATCAAAACTCACTACGACTTGCAAGGGATACTCGAATTGGAACGTGACTGTCTAGCTGCCAGTAACCCAACCTCAATTTTTATTAAAGCAATCTCTGATTTCCTGTACACAGAAGAAAGAGCTGACTCCTTTCGCCGCCTCAAACACAGCGCCGCCATTGGAATCAAACCCACATTGTATTGCTACGAAGTCATTCACCGTTCAATTTTCCCTAACCTAGATACTGATCCAACCATCCCTCCTCTCTCTCTCACAATGCTATTCGGGCGCTTAGGTGGCATGTCGTACAGTTTTATCAGCGAAGTTATCCTTTCTACATCGCACCCGATCTCAGCAACATTCTTGCCTTTATCGACCGTGGAAGAATTGCAACGTGCTCTTGTGTTGTTCATCGATATTGGCATGATATAGAAAACAAGAATGTCAAGGGTCACGGCATGTGCAATCTTTGTTTCTGGGCTATCGAAACTTCAGTGTTCTTCCTTATTATTCCGGGCACTTTCTCCAGGTGGGTTCAATTAATTGGAGAGGCATGTCTTCATCAAAACACACCCGTCGCTAATGTCCCCGATGATGTCGCTGACAACCTACCCAATCAAGTTGGCGTCGGCGGTGTTAATTTTCAAGGTCTCGGTGGTTTGGACGGTGGTAATCACCCAAATGGCAACCCTCATGGTTGGGGCGCCTAAATATTTTTAAAACTGCTAATGTTTATCGCTGTTCTATCTACTATACACAGCTTTATGTACTAAAGTAACTACTGATGTTGTTTCGCTCTATCCACAATATTAATCTATATATCAGTTACTAGTTTGCTATCCATCAGTTTACCACTATACACAATTTCGTACTGCCCTCCATCATCAAATTTAAAACAAACACATGTATCACACTTTTTATTCGATTGTCCTAATGTTCAATTCTAGTTTATAGTTTCGATATCCACAACCTTGCACCTTTATTAATTAATAAATCTTCGATACTAATCATTTACAGCAGTTTCCTTCATAAATCATTGTATTAAAACAAACCCGTCGACTTTATACATCTAACAACCATCCGGCTCACTTGACTTCGTTAGCTTTGCCTTAAACTGATTCCGGCCTGGATTTCTCCACTCCATTTTCATTAACTTCCCATTTACTATTATATTCAGGAATATCCTCAAATATATCCAGTATGTTATAACCTCTCCATATATTATTTATTTTTCTCTTCAGCAATACCAAATTATTCTTTCTATGTCATTTAAAATGGTAACTTATCAACCAAATTATTCTTTCTATGTCATTTCTTACTCGGTTGGCTGTCCACCTGATGCAAGATGGAAGCGTGTTTGACGTAGAACAGGGACTGAAGTCTCGCTCTTCTAGATCGTGGGTGATGATGTGGTGAGATGGATCCAACCTTCGGGTCTCTAGACTCCTTAGGATGAACGTTGAGATGATTGAATGGATAAAGGAATGATGATGATGAACAACTCGCTTGTTCGATGGGCTGATTGACTCTCTCAATCTGTGGTTGAATCAGTACTACTTGAATCACACAAGCAATCCTAATCCAATAATCTTTGGAGACACTTGAATCACACAAATGAATCCTAAGACACGAAACTTCAAAGACACTCTTTGAAAAGAAGAAACTGAATTCTTTTGTATAAACTTAGTTGATTGAAAGGTGATTTACAAATGAACAATACAATAAGACTTTATAGGACTTAAACTAACGGTCATATTGACCTTGAACAAGAAATCGCTATTTTAGAGGAAACTAGCCGTTAGGCCGATTTTGGCAAGGATCCATGCTCTTGATTGTTCCTTTGTATCTGGATGGTTTCAAGGGATAAGTGAGGATCCTTGGGACAACTTGATTGACAAACAATTCGTGGCCCTCATTCTTGGAAAGTAGCCGTTGGTGTTTGATCTCCTTCTTCTCCAAAAATGGTAAGTATGGCTTCTTGAAGTTATGGAGAATCTTGTGTGGTCTTGTGCAGCTGAGGACGTCTGGACTTGATGGAAAGGACCTCAAAACACTGTAGCTTTGATAGGTAAAGGTTTGGTGCTGAATTGACCTTCCAAATGTGAATGCTTCCATATATGGCAAGTCTGCTGAGCTAGTCGTGATGTCAGCCGTTGAGCTAGTTGTGATGCTACATATGGTTAGCTCCTTTTCGGTATATTCTTCTTGTGTCATCTTTTGGGGATGACTCTTCTTAGTGGCATGCTGATGATGAGCTGAGCTAGATGTCTTGACCTTGGTCTCCACTTGAGCTAAGATAAGCTCATAAGTCTTGTTAGATCTTCTCGGCTCCATAATCTCTTCTCCATGCGTTACACAAGAAAGGAAAGTGTATAATCTTTCCTTGGCGGCCAATCCTTGAGTTATGGGTGTGGGTGGGCCGACTTGCCTCATTAAAAACCTTGGGAGTAAAACCACTTTGGGATAAAACCAACCAAGGGAAAAAGAGTGCAAGAAAGTCCACCAACTCTCGGACTTAGCATGAACTGGACCAGATGGTAAGGATTTAGCATTGTCCGGCCCATGGTTCTCCTGAACGTGTATGATTCCTCCTGGGTCATATGTCTTCTTAGGATTGATTGTTGGATGTATAATCAGTCCTATGCCTTGTGTTGGATCAGAACTCATCGTGGCTTTGATTTCTCTTGATCTCCTTGCGCTGCTTGACGTAGTGGTTGAGTCAGTGATTGAGTCAGTCAGCGCCTGGTTTGGTTTGGTTCTGATGACCTCATCATACCCTCCCTCTTCAAGAAGTTTTGACCTCAAAACTTGATAACCTGCACATAGATAAGTCAAGTTAGTCCAGTGAATTGAATGAGGGTTTAGAAGATTACCTCGGGAATCATTTTGATTCTGATGTAGTGGTTGAGCATCCGGTGGCTCTTCTTTGGGTAGATAGGATAGCGATACTCCTCTTCTTTGAGCTGGTATGACGTCTCCTTTGCTTATCTTGCTCCTGCTCTCCTTTAGACCTGAAATATTCTCAACACTTTGGCAAAGAGACAAGTGCATTATGGGCTTCTTATCACGTAAATAACGGTTTGAATCATTTTCCTTTGAGTCATCTTCATGTGCTACTGATATCTCATCCTCTTGTAAGCTTAACAAATCTTTTAACACAGCAGTTGAGTCATGGGAAATGAAGTGGATCAAAGAAAGACTTACCATGCTATTTGATGTAGTGTGCTGGCCTTGGTCTGGTGGCTCTTCCTTGATCTCCCATTTGGCCTTATCCTTAGATCTAATCCCTGTCTCAACACTTGACTCAAGAAACAAGTGCATCATACCAGTAGATTGACAGTCAAGAATACTCTTTTCAAGTTCAGAAATAACCTCATGTTTGGTTGGAGTATGATATACTTCAAGCCTTTGATTCGCTTGTGGCTCATGTGTGGAAACATGGCTCGGTTTTGGTCTCTCTTTCAAGACTCCTACTGCCCTTGGCTTCTTGATCTTTATCAGACCTGTACCTAAGTCAACTCTTAAGGGAAAGAGCAAGTGGATTATATCTGAGTTTAGAACTATAGGAACAGATTTATTGAAACTTAAACTCACAGTGATTTCCTTGGTGAATTGGAACATGATATTCTCCTTGTTTGCTTTCACCTCACGTTTGATGTCTTCTTGACTTGTGTGCTCTTCTTCTTGTCTTATTCCTGGATCAAAACTCTTTGACAAAGACAAGTGCATGAGTCTTGAATTGGAAATTAAAATATCAGATTGCACAAAGCTATCATTTGTGTCAGTTACTTCCAATTTCAACTCTGATGTTATATCATTGAGCAACTTCTTAGATGGACAATTTGCAGCAAAATGCCCTCTCCTATGGCACCTATAACATGTTGGCTCCTTAGAATTTACAAGGTTAGAACACTTACCTTGTGTTGGCGTGTCTCGCAACTTGAGTGAGGCATCAAAACTGTGTCCGGTTGCATTGGGTGAGGGTTTGTGACTCTGCTTCTTCTCTGGTTGCTTTGGGCGTAACATATCCATGATCTTCTGCCATTGCTGATCCAGCCTTGCTTGAAGAGTCTCCATAGATTCTTGATAGCAATCAGATTTGTGCCTTGGAGCAGCTTGTGCTTCGGATGCAATCTTCACTCTCTTGGTTGTGGTTTGAAGCTTCTCCACAAATTCCCTTCTCATCCTGGACTTGAGATCTCTCCAATCCAGTACTGGCTTCTTAAGGGTGGTTGTTGTGCTCTCCTTTAGCCACCATTCATAAGCCTTTCCTGTGAAGGCTGAGACAGCTTGTACTAGCTTCCTTTCTTTGGGAACTTTGTTAGCTTGTAACCATTGCTCCATGTTGCTTTCCCATTGTAAGTATGCTTCAGGGTTACTGCTTCTTCCTGAAAACATTAGGGAACCTCTTGCCTTGGTGGCTGGCTGCCTTGTGCTTGCTTGTTGGGCTGTCGCATTCCTTGTACCAGTGAGCTGTCGTTGAGTTCTCATGGGCCATTTCATTGATGGACTCAATGACCGGATCGCCAGAAAGGTAGAACGTCAACCTTGTCATGATCTTAATGATTTATTGCATGCAGCCGTGCAGGCTGAACAAGGAATCAAGAGAAAGACCGCGGCAGCGAGTCGCTCAAGACCTAACTCATGGAGTGCACCGCAAGCTAAGAACCTTGACAAAGGCAAGACTGTTGCCTCAGGTTCCCAAGATAAGAGGCCAGCTTATGAAGCACCAAGGAACACCCGCACTGACTCAGGTAAGTCTTCAAGCGCTAATACAAGAGCCCGCGACATAACTTGTTTCAAGTGTCAGGGTAAAGGTCATTATGCACGAGATTGTCCAAATCAGCGAGTTATGATCCTAACACCTGATGGAGGATATGAGTCTCAAGATGAAGTGGAACACCTTGAAGCTGCGGATTCAGAAGAAGAAGTAGCCTTTCCCGAGACAGGAGAGATGTTAGTTGTTTGCAGGGCATTGAGTGCCTTGAGTGACTCAGACACCATCCAGAGAGAAAACTTGTTTTTCACTCGATGTTCAGTTCAGAACAAGGTATGTAGTCTCATAATTGATGGTGGATCTTGTACTAATGCTGCTAGCAAGATTATGGTGGAAAAGCTAGGTTTGAAGACAACCCAACATCCGAGGCCATACCGCCTTAGATGGTTAGATTCAAGCACCGAGATCAGGATACATGAGCAAGTCCTGATTCAGTTCAAGATAGGGAAGTATGAGGATGAAGTTTTGTGCGATGTTGTCCCAATGCAAGTAGGCCATATGCTTCTCGGCAGACCATGGCAATTTGATAGAGAAGTCATACACAACGGACGCACCAATACTCATTCCTTCACGCATGACAAGCGCAAATTCCAGCTTGCTCCATTATCTCCTCAAGAGGTACATGAGATGCAATCCAAATTTGCTACTGAGGCCAAGGTAAGTAAAACTAACCTTTACATCACGCCTAGTACTGTCTATAAGGCTTTAGAGCGAAAAGAAACGGTGCTACTAATGGTGTTTAGAGATGTGTTGATTACAGGTTCACAGGATAATGTACTTGTACCAGAGATTGTATCACTGCTTGACAGATACAAAGATGTGTTCCCCGAAGAGATACCGGCTGGGTTACCACCTATTAGAGGAATAGAGCATCAGATTGATCTAGTTCCCGGTGTACCATTGCCCAACCGCCCAGCTTACCGTATGAACCCAACAGAAACTAAGGAGTTGTAGAAGCAGATTCAAGACTTAATGGAGAAAGGTTACATTAGAGAGAGCTTGAGTCCGTGTGCTGTACCAGTTCTATTAGTGCCAAAGAAAGATGGAACTTGGAGGATGTGTGTAGACTGCAGAGCAATCAACAACATCACCATAAAATATCGACATCCAATTCCAAGGTTAGATGATATGCTTGATGAACTATCTGGATCTAATGTGTTTTCAAAGATTGATCTTAGGAGTGGATACCATCAAGTAAGAATGAAAGAAGGTGACGAATGGAAGACTGCTTTCAAGACTAAGCAGGGGCTATACGAGTGGTTAGTCATGCCATTTGGTCTAACCAATGCACCCAGCACCTTCATGAGGTTAATGAACCAGGTCTTAAGAGCTTACATCAGTAAATTTGTAGTAGTTTACTTTGATGATATATTGGTTTATAGCAAATCGTTTGAGGATCACCAAAAGCATCTTGAGCTAGTCCTTGACACACTTCGAAAAGAAAGCCTATATGGTAATCTTAAGAAGTGCTCCTTTTGTACTAATGAAGTGGTTTTCTTAGGTTTTGTTGTCAGTTCCAAAGGTTTACAGGTTGATCAAGAGAAGATCAAAGCAATCCAAGAATGGCCGAGACCAAACAACATAGGACAAGTCAGGAGCTTCCACGGATTGGCAAGCTTCTATCGGCGTTTTGTCAAAGATTTCAGTACTATAGCCGCCCCTCTCACTGCTGTGATCAAGAAGGACGTAGCATTTCAGTGGGGATCAGCTCAAGAGGACGCGTTCAACAGACTCAAGGATCGCTTGACGCATGCACCAGTTTTGGTATTACCTGATTTTAATAACACCTTTGAGGTTGAATGTGATGCTTCAGGCTTAGGTATTGGAGCCGTGCTAACTCAAGGAGGGCGTCCAGTAGCCTACTTCAGTGAGAAACTAAGTGGAGCCAGCTTGAACTACCCAACGTACGACAAGGAACTCTATGCGCTAGTGAGGTCGTTGGAGACATGGCAGCACTATCTTCTGTCCAAGGAGTTTGTCATACATACTGATCATGAGACTTTGAAGCATCTTAGAGGACAAACAACACTGAAGAGAAGACATGCTAAGTGGATGGAGTTTGTAGAAGCATTCCCATATGTGATAAAGTATAAGAAGGGCAAAGAGAATGTTGTAGCTGACGCACTCTCAAGGCGACACATGTTGATCACAACTTTGGAGGCTAAGGTCTTAGGGTTTGAACACCTTAAGGATGCATATAAGGATGATCCAGACTTCGGTTCAGTCTACCAAGATTGTACTACTGCCCCAACAGGTTCCTTCTACTTACATAATGGTTATTTGTTTAGGGAAAAACGTTTGTGTGTTCCACAGGGTTCTATGCGAGACTTGTTGATCAAGGAAGCACATGGTGGTGGACTCATGGGACATTTTGGAGTGGATAAGACTCTGAGCGTTTTGGTAGAACACTTCTTTTGGCCTCACCTCAAGAAGGATGTGGAACGATTTTGTTCCAAGTGTGTCACTTGCCTCAAAGCCAAATCCAGGTCACATCCACATGGTTTATATATGCCACTTCCTATTCCTAGTATGCCTTGGGTTGATATATCAATGGACTTTGTTTTAGGCTTACCCAAAATCCGAGGAAAGGATTCTATTTTTGTTGTAGTGGACAGGTTCTCAAAGATGGCACATTTCATTCCCTGTGCCAAGACTAATGATGCCACTCAAACCGCTGAGTTATTCTTTAAAGAAGTAGTACGCTTACATGGGATCCCGAGAACTATTGTTTCTGACCGAGACACGAAGTTTCTGAGTCACTTCTGGAGAGTTCTTTGGAGGAAGCTAGGAACCAAGCTACTCTTTTCAACAACTTGTCATCCACAAACTGATGGACAAACTGAGGTTGTAAACAGAACTCTATCTACTCTCTTAAGAGCCACGGTTGGTAAGAACTTACGGAACTGGTTAGATTGTATTCCATATGTTGAGTTCGCTTATAATCATGCTAACCATTCAACTACTAAGTTGTCACCTTTTGAGATTGTCTATGGATTTCAGCCAGAAACCCCTTTAGATCTTGTCCCTTTGCCGCCATTAGATGTTACTAATCAGGATGGAGAATCAAAGGCTGAGTTAATCAAGAAGCTGCATCAGAAGGTGAAGACCAACATAGAGGAAAAGACGGCCAAGTACAAGAAGGCTGCTGACAAAGGGAGAAAGGAGCTCATCTTCAACCCAGGAGATTGGGTGTGGGTTCACATGCGTACAGAGAGGTTCCCAAATCAGAGGAAATCCAAGCTAGCACCAAGAGGAGCTGGACCATTCCGAGTGTTGGAGAGAGTCAACAACAATGCCTACAAGCTGGATCTTCCAGGTGAGTTGACCATTTCACCAGTGTTCAATGTTGCTGACTTGCTTCCTTATAATGCAGATGATGGAATTCTGAGGTCAGAATCTTCTCAAGAGGGAGGGAATGATGAGGACATTGACTCAAGCGTTGACTCAAGCATTGACTCAAGCGTAGAGATACGTCAAGAAGACCTAGAAGAAGTACCTGCTGCTCAAGATGTGACCACCATGAGAGATCCTCCGAGGACAAGATCAGGAACTAGAAGACTTAGAGCACTGTTCAACACATCCATTCAGAGTCTCCTAGCTCAAGATTATCAAGTGGAGCGTTTAGCGGCCCAAACGAAGACAAGTGAAGACTCAATGATGATCTTCTCAATTCAGCCCACTTAGGCCCATTCATGGACGGCCACACGCGCTCAATAAGGTATGGTTTCAATTCATATATTGTGTTTGTTCATTTTGCAGGTCCAAGTCTTATATCAGTTGTCTGAGTCAGAGTCTGTATTAGTAGTTAAGTGAGTCAAGCTTCCCTGTATTACTTTAAAGTCGGACCATAGGATATTTTATTTAGTAGCCGTTGTAATTAGGTTTTCTGCCCTAGAAGGCAACAGCTGCACGATCCCCTTTATAAGGATCCTTAGCAGCCGTGTATCATTTACCAAATATCAATACAATAACGCAGTTCTTCTTCTTTGAGAGAAAACACCTTTTCGATTCTAAGCTTTCTTGTGAGTCATATCAAGTGACCTTAGATTCAGTCTTATCACAAGATCCTTCATCTCTTGTGTGGCGACAATCAATCCATCTTCTATCCATTCAATCATCTCACGTTCATTCTAAGGAGTCTAGAGACCCGAGGATTGAATCCATCTTACCACAACATCACCCACGATCTAGAATAGAGAGACCTCAGTCCCTGTTCTACGTCAAACACGCTTCCATCTTGCATCACCACCATTTGACATTTACAAAATACCTCATTAACTTTATCCCGCCTCTCTCAAATTTCCTCTGCTTTATTTCTATCAGGACCCTACTTATTCGTATTCATGTATACTCCCCTGGTACATGATATCACTCCATTTATATATGTTTGTCTACTGTGTTTCATGTACATCAATTAGTATACACCAAACATATTGATTTCCCTTCTCGCAAGCCACGGTTCGTATACTATCCATCGTAATCTATTTACGCTCTTTAGTCTCATTTCCCCAAATCCTAATAGATGTCGGATAGTTACTCGTTCGTCCGAATATCGTATACCTATCCATTTGTTACATCCGAAACAACTGAACCGTTGCGTCGTTTCACATCTATAAATATTAGATGTCGACCCTGAACTTTTGTCCACGCACTCAAATCCTTCAAAATGAGAAGAACCATTTCCCGCGTTGGTGAATCCTCCAGTCTTAACCGCCCAGCCCTCACTCTCCTAGATCTTCCGGCCCGCTTGAGAAGGTCAATCCTTGCCAGGAATGCTAGCGATTATCTTCGTGAACATTTCACAGTAAGAGCCGTCTGCAGGACCCTGTGCAACGACGGGGACCACGTGGATACTCTCTCCCAGATAGACCTTATACAGCCTGTCTCTTTTAAAGAAACCCCCGAATGTGTCATCCTGTTGTTCCACGCCTGTTTGGCTGCCAACAATATAACCGTTGTCTTTCTTAAAGCAATTTCAGATTTCATGTACATAGATGAAAGACAAGAAGCTTCCCAAAACATCAAACCTTGTGCAGTTGTTGGATGCAAACCCGCGGTGTATTGCTACGAAGTCATCCGACGATCTATCTCGTCGAGCGACGCCCCTGGCCTATCGGCATCACTGTCGATCTTGCGATGATAAGAGATTCTGCAGACCTACGAAGAATAAATACATGCCCTTGCTCCGTTTATCGGTATTGGCATGACTTCCTGCATGAAGATGCTAAAGGACTCGGCATGTGCAATCAATGTTTCTGGGCCATCGAGACTTCATGCTTCTTCGAAATCATTCCCCAGACTTTTCTTGAATGGCCTGAAATCCAAGTCTCCCCAACTTCCGGCACTTGGGTTCATAACGAAGGCGGTTAGCACCAGAGGGCAATTCAAAACGCAGAAGCTTGGGGAAACGGTGGCGGTGGGGCGGCATAATATTTAACTAGATCTTTTTTGTTCGATTGGAATTATGTTGTGGATACCGGATTATAGCCAGTTCTGTTTTTGTTTTCGGTTGTTAGATATTGGTTCGCACCTTTAACTCTTTCGTTTCTTCTAATCCATCTATATCTATTTTCTCTATCCATGATTCTGTGTTAAAGTTCCTATCCCCATACTAACAAAACCATATCAAAAACAAAAGAACTTTTGTTGAATCAAAACATATTATTAAAAACACATCGGGAACCCAAACCTTTATACTTCACATTATACTCTACGCTTAATAGGCCATCATTATTCCCTCGTAAAAGAAAAACATTATCTTCTTATTGTAAGCCATAATTACCTTCTCAGGCACCCTTTCCGATCCAGCTTCAATGTAACACGTGTCAGTTACACCACTATCCATCAGCCAGAACATTTTCAGTTATCCTTGCAAGTCGCTATCTAATGATTATTTATACGTATCCACCCAGGTTCTTTCTTTTGTATCCATCCTCATTAACCATTCCTAAACCTAGTTCTCGTAAAGAAAATCACTTTGATTAACATATCTACCAAGTCAAGACTTCCATATATTCAGACCTCTCTATATTCATACAACATTATTTAGTTCAGATAACCACACTACATTTCCACTCTTACTTTATCCCTGAAAATTATTCCTAATATCTTTCTAAATAAGCTACAATGGGTGCAATAAATTCCGTTTTGTATCCACCACTTAGTCATTTCTGTTTCGTCAACTCCCAACTTTTGTACTTGTTCAATTTCTCCATGCATGGGTCGAATTGTCGACGTTCTCTCACATCACATCACTCATCCATCGACCAGCGGGTGTACTCCTACATGCAACACTATTTACTGTGTTCATAATATCCAAAACACACAACCAAATAAATAAAAACAAATTTATCTCCAATTACATCACGCAACTACCGATGTTTGTACCATCATACCTTCCAGCCACGTGCCTTTTGCCCGGTCCAATCATACATGTATTGTTCATGATTCCCAAAGCCGCCTATGTTCCCGTTACCTCTTTCCTTTTTTATATATATTTAAAACATGAATATTTAAAAGTAATATACTGTAAGTCATCCATTTGCACACGTACTTACTCCTACACTTACTCCTATCAGATATTCCACCAAACCTAGACTTACTCATATACAGATATTCTAACATTTACATGTTAATCATTCTTCCTATCCCGCAACATCCCCTTTAGAATAACTATCCGCAAATCATCTATCTATCCCCCATGTGGCTTCACAACCCAGTTATGCAACTATCAACAGACATACCTTCTCTGTTTTTCTATCAAACCATTCATTGTAAATAGATTATCCATCCACCCCAACTTGATTGTCACTAAGTGTGTTTTAGAATATCATAAATAACATATAATACCAACTCAATTGGTAAATTCAAAGTCTCAAAGTTAAACATACAACCAAACTTAATTGTCACACAGTTTGTTTCACAACTTCCGGGACAATCCAACTCTTATAAATGTCCATTGCGTACTCCTGCCTCATCTGGTTCACGAACTCATCCTTCATAGTCTTAAATTCATCTGCTCGTGATAGGCCATGAAGCTTGAGCATCTTCATTGTAACTACACCGCTATCCCCTGCTCTATTACTCTTGTTCAAACCCTCCGACCGGTTCCATGAGTAAGCCTTCACATTGTCCTTCGCCTTCAGTTTCCCTTCCTTGCTTTCTTCCTTCGCCTTCATACATCGTGTATCCAGGTCAAATATGAAAAATGTATCCACAATTTAGGGAACCATATGTATAATCGGAGCAATGTCTTGAGCATCTTGATTACCCCGACCATTGTTTTGTTTCGGATCTATTAGTTCAACTGACCCCACGTCAATATTTTTCACAACTCCAACCCAGTGATCCTTTCCACAATCCATCAGAATGTATATTGTTCCTACATCTTCAAACCATTTCGTCTTAATCTTCCCGTCAGCCCAGTCGCCATATACAAACTCCTTGATTCGATCGCCCCAGTGATATCCTCTCTTGTCCTTTGTCGAGGCAAAGCTCCTATATTTAGCTTGCGAACCAAGGCGGCACGAAGACTACCCTCTCACCAGCGTAGTGGCTAGCATGTTTCATGTATATGAACTCTCCAAGTACTTGCATATGCTGAAAACCCAGAAACCTATAAGTTATCTGTTTTTTCAAAATTATATATCCAAATTAGCTAAAACTAACCGTTGTGTTTAGACATTTTATAGGCTCTGCAATGTCAAGCAAGAATTTGTTGCTAATCGCCACCTCCCTAAATATCAAATTCTTAACCACATGCTCCCTGCACGATTAACCCCCCCCCCCAAGTTAGCATTTATTCCGAACCATCGTCACAAAATTTTTACGAACCTTTTAGGACAGCGCTTAAGCGTTTCCTCCCAGGCATGCTTATGTCCAATAAACATGTCTTCACTTTCCCTCAGCCTCTCAAACGTCTGCGCAAGCTCGACCTCTGCATTTGTTAAACTAGTCTTTACACGTTTTCGGGCTGGAGAGGAACCATTCACCTCATCCTCTCCAGTAATAACATCATCTCCTTTCATAGCGTCACACTTTTTCATAACACCAATCTTCTCCTTAATATCCTTCCCCTTTTCCCCAACTTCACCTTCAGTTCCCTGGCCCACACAAAATTATTAGCTTCGAGAGTCTGTTGTTTTAGTTATTCAATTTATATGTACACAACAAATCATGTATATTCAACTATCCATTATTTTCAGTCCCTCTCACCCACCTTCCCAGCAAACCCCTTTCGCTTATTGGATGAACTATCCACCGTAGGTCCCGTGGATATGTCATTCGAATTTTCATCATCTGGAACACGAAGCTTACCCTGACATTTCACCCAAAAAACAATAACATGAATTATATAGGACCATCTACATTGTTACTAGTTCTGCAAACTTTGGGAACATATCACCGTTAATATTTTGCAATTTTATTACCGTGGATAGTTTTTCATCTGTCACAGACCACATTCCTTCATGAATTCTTACTTGACAATGCTTACTTTCGCTCAAATAAACCATTCACTTTCGTTCATATATTACCATTGATTGCTTATCTTCTTCCTTTCCGTCTTCCGTAATACATTGCATCCACGATGTATTCATCTCCCTATCTTTTAATGGGTCGCCCGTTATTTTTTCTAAAGAGTCCCATTGAAACCCTGCCAAAAAAAGATGGTCATTTAGAACTACTGTCCTCTAGAATACTCGGAATCCTGCCAATCCACTATCTATAATTCTGTCGATAGCCCATCTAGTTTGACAAATTCTGCCAGTCCAGTTTATTATCAGATGGATCCCAAGACTTTTTCTTTATGTTTTGTACATAACTACGATGCCACACCCGGATTATTCAATATAAGGACACATGTTCTATACATCACATGTTCTTGCTCCCCGAATCTGGTTACATGTGTGTTCTCTGTGCTTAGTTCAACCCTCTTTCCATCGTTGCTCTGCGCATCATAGTTCTCCGTAAGAAAAAACGTTCATCAATAGTTAACACGTTAAATTGATATCAACAAGCAAATAAATTGAAAATTGTTCGATATTACCTCCTTTAATTCTTCAACACCCAAACTTCCCCCTACTGCTCCTTCACAGAGTGTTTTCAGACTACCTGCCGCATTGATTACTTCCATCGGGTGTTCCAGATCCTCCACCTTTGTCGTGGTTTCCATGGCTTCCTTTCCACCATATAAATCCTTACACACTAACGACTCATCACTAGCTTTAGAATGCTCAATTGAATGAGCCAGATCAGTAACTTGAGATATAATAAGATTCACATTTTCCCAAATTGGCTCGTCCTTGGTAGGAGGACTTTCAAAAGATCGGGCACCCACCCTAGTACAAAAATTCCCAAACCCTTCACCATCAAGATTTATGTTCATCCTCTTATTAGATGCACCTAACAACACTTTCTTCATCCCTGTCAACGTGTTCTTTTGGAGTGGATTGTTTAGACGTCTACTTATCGGCAACCTACAATCCCTCTACGCCAATCTTCGTTTCAACGAAGTTATTTCTGCTTCCTGTTTGAATATTTGCTTCCTCACTTCTTTAAATGTATCCTCTACCCAAATCTTAAACTTATCATTTACAACCGAGTCAGCTTCACTGCTGGTTCCGTCGTCAGTTGCGACCGATGCCTTTTTCCTCCTCTTATACTCTACAAAAGGCTTGGGTGTGTGCTCAATGAGCCTATGAGAACAATTCCCCCCGGGCCAGATATCCTTTTTGAACTCGTATTGCCTATCCACGAGATTTTCAAAATACGCAACCTTCTTGTCCACAATCTCGTCACACCATTCCCCCAACTTGCACCTAATGGGGTCACTCCTGGCTTCAGCCATGGCACAACCTTTACCTGTACATAGAGCATTTTACACTTTTTATTGAAAAGAACGGTTAGTATAGTTATGGATCATTCGAGCACAGTAGCCACTTACTTCAGCTCTAAACTCTACATCTAGCACAGTGTCAATGCTTATCCAGTTGTTCTTGAGAATTTTCTCAAAACCAGTATCCATGAAATCAGCAGTGGATTCATATTCGGGCATCCGCTCCAAAAAACCTGGTATACAACGGAAAGCTAGTAGTTGGAAAGCAAGCATGAATCCATAAACCACCTTAGTTTGTTGTTGCAGATGCGTTCTGAACGCCTGAATAGGATCATCCCCAATTTTCCCAGATCTTGTTCCAGGCTTCATTGATTTAATCGTCTTCAGAAATGACTCCCGACCCCATGGATACCTTAGAAAGTAATCCACATCACTCAGCATTTCAACAAACTCCGGTGTTGCCTTCGCTGCCTGGTTGCTACTAATAAGTACCCCATCAACAATACATATCAGTGCAAGTTTCAACCTTTTTGATCCATCCAACTCTGGATCGTCGAGCATAAGAAGTATATCTTCAATTCTAACACCGTGGTCAGCTCTCTTCCCATCTTTACTCATACTACCGAACAATTCTTCCCACACAGATTTCGAACCTTCTCGCTCCTTTCTCTTCTCCTCAATCTCATCTTGTTCCGGCCACTCACAACAATTTAATCCAGTGATTACGCCAACTCAAATAGAGAAAATCTCAGAGGTTGACCTGCAAAAACTGTAATCAACTCATACTTTTTTTGTTACTACTTGTCTCGCCAATAGACCATGGATCATTTCCCCGACATGGAACTCTGTTTGACTGGCAGCTTAAACAGTTCTCCAAAACTCGAATCTCGAAGTCTCTCCCACTCCGGCGTCTCCCTTATCTTCCTCCACACTTTATTTAGTATCTCCGGTTTTGAATATATGTTCAGTCGGCCTTCTGGATGACAATCCGTCTTGTACAATCTACTAGGAAGCTTATCGTCTACCATCATCTGCAAAAGGAACAAACATCTCCCCAACTTTGCGAAAGAACACACTTAAAACTACTGCAATCTTAGATAACTCGACTTTTACCTTCTGATCGATTATGAATAATATTCAGTCAATGCTTCCCGACCTGCTGTTTTGGGAGTTCTTAGATATTCAGTTTCCCAGTTCTGTAACGATTTTTTGGTTTCTTTAACAAACCTCCCCCAACCTCAACCATACAAATAAGTAGTTACCAATTCTAGTCAAATTAAAGGAGGGGCATATTGGTCTTTTCATCGCCTTATTTCTGACAAAAAGATACAATATTGCAACTAATTTTCAAAAGATATAAAGCTGCAAGGAAAACATCAAAAACATACATCCTGTGCAATTAACCCGGGGACGCAGGCAGTGAAAAATTTTACGGTGGCACGGCCCGTCAAATTTTTCATTTTCTTTAAACAATTAATGAACATTTATTTATAAAAGTACTCTCAGCTAAATTGATTCCTTGATAACATGAGCCGGCTGAGAAATTGTCCCTTGTACTCAACGTCGAAGTAATTGCACCCAATGTATCTTATTCACAAAGTAATAGCAAAGTTGTATGTTTCAAAAAGTTTTTGCATTTTTATATCTTTTTTGTCTTCTACTGCTGTTTAAAGACCATTTAGCCTTAGCTTTTGTCTTTTTGTGATAGATAGTTAATTTAACAACCTATCCACAACTCACTCTTCTATCCATCCGATTTTTTTTATAATTCTTTTTTTTTCTCTTACACTCTCTTTCTTACTTTATGAGTTATTTTTTACCCCTCATTTTTTGACGGTGGATAGGATAGGGGAGGTGATGATTCCGACAATATAGACCGCCGGAATGGAGATAAAGTAGGTCGATGTACCAGAATTCAAAAAAAAAAAAAATCGGACTTAATAGGAAATTGCGAATGGATAGTTTAGAGTAGATGTCCACAATATCCATCCACGTGGATACTACCTACTTTATGCAAGATGGTCTTTAATGCAAGATGCTTACCATGGGTAGAAAGTGGCCAACAAAATTTTAATGGTTGGTCAAGAGTTAACATTATTGCGATCTGTGGGTAAACGCTTATGATGGACAAGATGCTTAACAAGATGCTTACCATGAGTAAACGCTTATGATGGACAATAGTTAACAAGATGCTTACCATGAGTAAACGCTTATGATGGACAATAGGTGGTCAAGAGTTAACATTATTGCGATCCGTGGTCACAAAAGTATGTTTAATCGATTATTCGTGGACACTACCACGATTATATCACATGTTAACCGTTTATGTTGGACAATAGGGTGGTCAAGAATTCACATTATTGTGATCCGTGGACACTACCTCGATTATATCGCATGTTAAACGCTTATGATGGACAATAGGGTGGTCAAGAGTTCATATTATTGTGATCCGTGGACACAAAGTACGGGTCTAATGGACAAAAGTTGGTTAATAGTTCACATGATTGTGAATGTGGACAGAGAGTAGGTGTAGACCACTATCCATTCAAAAACAACATTTTGATTGGCTACTTTCTACCCATGGTAAGCATCTTGCATGTGATATGATCATTGTAGTATCCACATGGATGAATATTGTGGACAGCTAACCTCAACTATCTATTCGCAATTTCCGTATTAAGTCCGATTTTATTTTTTGAATTCCGGTAGATCGACCGGTTCTAACTCCATTATGGCGGTCTATATGACCGGAAACCTCACCCGTTGCATGATATCCACCGTTCAAAAAATGTGGGGTGAAATAAATATAAAAATAAGAAAGAGAATGAAGGGGGAAAAGAAAAAAAAAAAAAAAAAAGATAATCATATAGTAGGTGCACGTAGATCCTACAAAAAAGATACATAAATTCAAAGACTTTTAGAAAAGTACCAAATTGCAATAAAAAGATAAAAAAAGATATAGTAGGTGCAATTCACTCGTAACCCACTCAACGTCCCTATAAGATCAAGAGTAACCCACTCAACGTCCCTATAAGATCAAGAGTAATTTTTTTTTTTTTTTTGTCAACAGAGTAATCTAAGACAAGTTCAACCCCTATGTAGTACATATCTTAAATCCATACAATTTTGAAGGTTATCACCTCAACGATTTGGGCTAAGCTAATTTCACTACACGAATGATGTTTATTTAGAAGATCCATAGTGAGAAGAAACACAGTTTGGGCTGCAACTATCTACAAAAGAAAAAATTTTACTTTAGTGAATTTTTTTATTTAGGCTTATATATAAGTTCACGGTGGGAAAAAGAATTATTTAGTACTTTTTTTAGAGAGCCCTCTTGTTACATCAAAATCTCAGTAGTAATTTCCATACCAATCAGAAATGAAATGATGATTTCATCTCTGGATTTGCAGATACACCGCGGATGAAGATTTTGTGAAGACCCTCAGGAGGAGAGTGTTGAATTGGCATTCATTGGAAGCCTTCTCCGGAAACAGATCGTTAGTTAAACTGCAAAACTCACTGAGAAATGATCTTTAAATCAGGTTCTATCTCAACATTGGTGGTGTGAGAAATATTCATTTTAAAAGCATACACTTCGATTACACATTATTATCTCTGACATTTCCACTAGTATATGCATTTTTGGACACTTATTTCATGCAATGTTTCAGTTTCAACTTATGTTGAGGCTAATGACGGCCATGGGAACCACCGAAGTCGCAGCATGCATGTGGAATTTTCTTGAGATTTCCTGATCAATCTTTTTGCTCCACCGAAGTCTTAACGGTCGCTTCTGCTTCTTCCTTACCATCCGAATCCAAAACCTTCTGCTGAAACGTATCCTGGATCTTCGTTACACCCTTCTCAACCGGTCCCATCGCTTGGTTTATCGTAAGAACCACATCCTTCACAACATGTTGGCCACCATCGATAACTATGTCTTGTACACTCTCCTTAATGCTTGTGCCAGATGCTTCAACATGAGTCTCCTTCGTCTCCACAACACCGGCCCCCTCCTCTAGTTTAACTTCCGTCTTCTTGCTCGTTTCCGCTGTGATTTTACCGAACTCTGAGACCGGAATGTAGTGGTAAGGTTCAGCTGGGAAAACAAAGAGATGAGCAACGGCTGCAATGGCCATCTCGATGCAAATGAGAAAATCTTGCAATGCGTTTTGGAATCTTCCTTCTTTTGGAAGTACGCCGAAGTAACAAAGCAACGCGATCCCGAGTCCTTGCCACCAAGTAGCAAACACGATAGCCTTAAAGCTGATGAACTTGGCCAATGGTTTTATGTCTTTAAGCCGTTCATGAGTCACGTTATAGAACTGCACTAGACAAAACAGAGCCCACATCTGGCTGAAGTTTAGAACCACTTCTATGTATGGATATCTACAGAAAATCAAAAAATTCATCACTATATCTGATGAAAAAGAAACACATGCTCGTTTCGATTTCTTCACATACCCGTAATACCATTTGAATTCACCGTCGCCATAAACACCGAGAAGCTCTAACAAAAATGCCAAGAATGCACAAAAGGTTTTGAGGATCATCTGAGACAAAATAAAAACATCACAAAAGATATCATCAACAACTATAAAGAAAAGCAATTGGGTTGAAGAAGAAGAAGGCGACTTACATACTGGACAAGACCGAACTTCTCTATGACAAAGAGCTCTCGTCCCAAGACATATGGTTCACACAAGAACTTCCAGAATGGATTCCTCTGCTTCTGCTTCTCATTTGCTTCACCTTCTAGTAATGGTTTTCTTGATTCATTTTCGAGTAAATCAACAACTCGTCTTTCACCACCTGAGCATACAGACACATTGCATAGTTTGGTTTTAATATATAAACATAAATCTGAATTCACAAAGAGAAAGAGAACAAAAAGCTTCTTGACCTAGACATGCGACCAGGTAACTTCCAAAGGAATACAAAGCGAAAGCCTCATAGCAGTTTCTCAAAATGTCACAAGGCAGTGACAGTTTTGCATTGGACAAGGATATGATCTAAACCACGCACACAAAAAAAAAGTAAAACCTCTTCAAGTAATTGAAAACTACAAAAACAAAAGATTTACAAACTTCGGAAAAGAGGAAAGAAAGAGGCTTACCGATTCAGTAGCATAAGCTGGGACCATAAACAAAACAGGAACTATCCATTTTTGCTCCTGCAATATTATACACTCATCAAGAACCGTTGTATGTCTTCTTTAAGACATAACCATTTGAGGTGTTATAACAAAATCCTGAAAATATACAGTGTAAATTATCACTATACGTGAGAAAATAGAAAACAATTTGTACGAACAGAGGGATTGGTGTAGAAACGGAGATGCTGGAGGATAAGGAAAACGGAGAGACAGATTGCGACGGCGGCGAAAGATCCTCCGACAAGAAAAGCCGGGAAGTGTAGATCTCTGTACGTACTTGTCTCCCTTTCTCTCATTTGTGACATAATAGATCAGCCAACATTATCATTTATCAATCAAAACCTATTGCTTTTCAAAAATATCTTCTTTTTCACGGTGTGGTTTTAAGGTACCCGACAAAAAAAAGAGGTTGTATGCACACGTGCAACCCGTTCCGGACGCCACATATGCGTTTTATGACACGTCTCACAGCTTGGTAAATTAATTCAGGTTAGCTCAGAGCTTGGAGATTAATCTTTCCTTTCGAGACCATGTTTCATTGTTTATTTAAATAAAAAAGGAGTTGCATCGTCAATAGTGTTGGAAGGTATTCGAGTAAAAAAATAGTAGAATGATAAAGTCGTTTAATAACGACGAAGTATCCACAAAAACGATAGGTTGAAAAAAACGTGTGTATATATATAGATATAAAAAATAAATTTTAAAAGAAAGTGATAAAATTATAAAGAATATGAAAAAGAAATGTTAACAGGAGTTGGAAGAACAATGGAGCGTTGCTCGGAATTTATAATATGAATATCTTTCTTTAAAATGTCATTTTTTTTTCCTTTAGAACTAAATGCATTCTTTAATAAAAGGTTTTGATGATTGATAAAGTTTTCCTTCTTTAATTCATGGACTCATAACTCAGTTAAAAATATTTCATAGTCAATTGCTTATATGTAGCATGTGGCAAATACTATCAAGATCTTTTCTTCTTTCGCGTATAGGATACGTAATATATCATCATTGCATCGCTTCACTGTTCGACGTGGTTCAGATGCATATTTCGTGTTTATTTCGATTTGTATGTCACTCGTTTTGTTTGGTTTTTAAACACATGTGCCATAATCAAACTTTTTCTAGAATGGTATCGAAAATGTAGCAAGCTAACCCAAAAGTCCATCCCCAACAATAACTAATATCATAAGCTATGAATATTGTTAGTGTTAAGGTTGGACTAGAGGAAGAAGATGAAGACAAAAGAAATGAATGTTATTCTCGTTGATAAAATTTGTTACAACATACTCTTTATATATAATATTGACTTAGTTTAGCTAGACATTAAACAAATGTAAAATTGACTAGACTGTGTACTAAATGATATTCTAATATTTTTTCTTAAGATAACAAGTATAAATATTTCAAAGCCATCTTGCCCACTAATAAATAAATCTGAGTAGGAAATAATGGTTTAGTGAAAATATATGCAATGTAATTGTTGATGCGCACATGAAGTGTTTTGATGTAGCATACTTCAATTCTTTCACGCACTTGATGACAATCTGACTATATATATTTTTGTTCTCTCGTGAAATATGGGATTGTTAGCTATATGAATCGCATCAGTTGAATCACAATAGAACGACAATGATCCTAGTTGAGTAGCCATCAATTATTTAAGTAAACTGTAAAACGAAACTACTTCTCTTGAGCCATACTCCATTCGACGGTATTCTTATTCTGTTGAAGAGTGATATACGGTTTCTTATTTCTTGGACATCCAAGATATCAAAGAAGTGCCAAAGAACATTCAATATCCTGATGTTGATCTTCTTTAAACAGGGCATAATGTACAATCTGTGTTAGTATAAGTTTTCAATATCAAATCAGATTCAGCTGAGTAAAATAGACCATATCCTACTATATCTTTGAAATAGTGTAGGAATTTTTAGGCTGCTTGAAAATGTGAATTCCTTGGTGAAGAAGAAAATTGACTTAGCTTGTTGACAACATAAGTGATATTTTGCCACGTGATGGTTAGAAACATCATTTTACCAACCAAGCACATGTACATGCTTCCATCTTCAAGAACAAGCTCGAGTGAATCATGTGCCAGTTTCAGACTTGGATCCATAGAATTTGGTGAAGGTTTACAAGCTAACAATCATGTTACTTCAAGAAATCCAAATGTATATTTCCTTTGACAAACTGATGTATCCTTGCTTGAACGAGCAATCTCTAAGCCAAGAAAATATTTCAGTGGACCTAAATCTCTTAGTTTGAAAGCCAAAGCCATATCCTTCTTTAATTTATCAACCTGGATATCATTGTTGTTTGCAATGATGATATCATCCACATATACTAAGACTGCAATGTAAGATCCATTCACATTTTGAATGAACAGAGTATAATCTTCATTTGACTCTTGGAAACCAAGCTGCTTCAAGGTTGTACTAAACTTCATAAACCACTGTTTAGAGGCTTGATTTAACACATATAAAGGTTTTTTTTTCAATTTACAGACTACGTAGGAGGTAAATATTCCCCCTGTTTTGGTATGTATCTTATAGGCAACCTCATGTAGATTTCTTTTGTCAATTCCCCATTGAAAAAACGTTTGAAATATATAACTGTGCATCTTTTTGTGGCTGCAACATCTAAGAGAGCCTTGAATGTTGTCATTTTTGCCACTGGTGAGAATGTATCAACAAAGTCAACGCCTTCTTGTTGAATATACCCCCTTGGCCACTAAACGAGCTTTGTACCTTTCTAGACTCTTATCTGCATTCACTTTGATATTGTAAACCCATCTGCAGCCTATGGCGTGTTATCTTTAGGCAAAGAGAAAATAGACCAAGCGTTAGTACTTTCCAGAACAATAAGTTCTTCATTCATTTTCTTTAGCCATTCATCAAATTTCTTGGCTTGACTGAAGAATTAGGTTATGTATGACGGCAACATAACACATAAAAGACTTATACTCATAAGTGAGATTGTCATAAGATATGTAAACATAAATAGGATAAGGAATATTTGTTTCCGATTATGTAATATTGTAGTAGTAGTCATGTAAATAAGCAAGGATTTTTGACAATCACTTGCTTTTATCTGATTCTGCATTATGAGTACTAGTAATATGATCAAAACTATTATTTTCTAATGACTTATTCACGACTGTGACATGAACACTTTAAGAGTTATAATATAATACATTAATTACATTATTTATTGGCATGAGTTATAATCAAATCACTAGACTCAAGGAATGTATTAAAGAAATCAAAGTAAGCTTTTGTTGACTGACCTTTGGAGAAAGAAAATATGTCTCCATAGAATACTACATTCCATGAGATATGTACCATATTAGCCTCCATATCCAAGAGTTTGTAGTCTTTATATCTTGTAGGATAACCAAGAAATAGTCAAGATCGTGAGTGAAGTTGAAACTTGTGTCTATTCTTTAAAGAAGAACAACAGTAAGCGAGAAAACCAAATATATTCATCCAGAATAATCCACTTTCTTTTTGATGTTAAGATCTCAAAAGGAAATTTATTCTTCATCAGAGGAGATGTAATCAATTGATGATAAAGACTGCAGTCAAAATGCAGTCACCCTAAAACTGAACTGGAACTTGAGTCTGAAACATCAATGATCAAGCAACATTTAATATATGTTGGTGTTTCCTTTCCACTACTGTATTTTGCTCAAGTGTCTCTAGACATGAAATTAGGGAACAATGTCTTTACAGCTTAACAACTCTACAAGCTTCAACTCTAGTGAATTGCTAAATCGAACTGATTTAACCACACCTTTATATTGAGTCTCAAACATTTGAATGTATTCTGGAAATACTGTAAGAACTTCATCTTTTTGTTCTGAATGAGTATATCCATGTAACACGCGTATGGTCATCAACAATGGTTAAAAGTACCTATAACCTTCAACAATTGATACAGAGAAAGGTCCCCATATATCAATGTGTAAAAGATCAAAAACATTTTCATGAACATTGTTCTTGGCTACGAAAGGAATATGTTTTTGTTTGGCCACTAGAATAATATCACAGTGAAATGTTTGTTTATTCCTTTTTTTATAACCAACATCTGTTTTTGACATAAATGGATGACCTAATAGTTATGCTATAAGCTAACTACAAAGTTTGTTGAACATGTAAATGAAGAGAGCTTGAACTTGCTACATTGGATGTGTTTAGAATATAAAGGCTGGCAATATGTTCACCCTTCTCAATCACCAGGGCTTTGGTATGATCCTATATCATACAAGAATGTGGGTCAAACATAATACGACATCCCAAATTCTTTGTTAGTTAGCTTACACTGAAGAGATTTAGTCTAAAATCCTAGATATAGAGGACATTAGCTAGGATTAGATATTCACTCAATTTAATTCTTCATATGCCTATGATTTTAACACCAAATCATGTTGGTAGAGTCACTGAAGTATTCATAAAATCTGATAACTCAACAAACAAATTCTTATCATGAGTTACATCATGTGTGGCTCCACTATTTATGATCCATGACTCTGAACATAATGTATGGTCTGTAGCTCTCAACATTCCAACAAAACATAGAGGCGAAGAAAAGAATGACACACTCGGGAGAGCAGTTATACTCGCCATAAGAAGAAGCTATACAATTCACTTTGCATTTTGAGTTTGCAGCTGAGAAATGAAGTATACTATAACTCTTTGTATATGATCTTTGGTAAGGCTATTAACCATATATGATATTGAGTCATTTGTAGGTTCTGAAAGTGTTAGCTGAACCACTATATGTTTAACTGGAGCGCTTCCTTTTGCAGGATTATATGTTTGCTTCTCCATATTCTGTTTTGTCTTGTGTTTAAATTCAACTGGATATCTGTGTATCTTCTAGCAAGTGTCCATTGTATAACCATTGTATACACAATGTGCACATACTAGTATGTTGGATTTTGGAGCATGTTATACATCATCATTGACAGAAGGTGCAAAGATATGTACCTCATTATGAGCCGGTAAGATATTCCTTGGTCCAGAAGATTGTAGATTTAGAGAGATCCAAACATTATTTTCATGATTATTTGGCTCGTGATGACAACATAGGACTCATCCAATCCATCAAAAAAAATTAATCACTTTAGCATGCTCTCCCTTTGTCTTTGTAGCTTTGCAACATTCACATTGTCTGCATGTTTTGGTTCAATTAGCTCCATCCAATTCATCCCAAAAAGTTCAAAATTGTATAGTAAGTAGTTAAGTCCATCATTCCTTACTAGAGAAACCATATTTGTTGAGAAAGTTGGTATGATATTGAAAGATTAATGATGTGAAATCTTTTCATCAAATTTTTGAGGCATCACGAAACGAATAATGTTTTGTAAATCTGTTTCGAAACTGAATTCAAATGCTATAACTTAACCATTGATTGCAGCGTGACCATATCATGAAAATATGATGTGATTCAATAGGTCTAACAATTGATCCATCAATGAACGCAAGCTTATTCTTAGCTTCTAGAGTTATAGTCATCGCAATACTTTAATTACCTGAACAATCCAAAATGTCAGAGATAATATATAAACCTGGATTGATGCCGTTAATAGGATGATATGGCGAATGAATGCTATCAAGAGATATATTTGCTTAGAATTGAAGATCGGACGAGATCAAAGATGTTTCGTGAATAGAAATATTTCCTTCACCAAAGAAGAAGCTTCTGGAATAGAAGCTCGATGAGCTGAGCAATGCGGCGCGATCGACGAGCAAACACCATTCTTAAGCTGAATTGAAGTTTTTCCTGCTCAATATGTTCACGATATCAATGATTCATGGTGAAATAACCAAGAAACCGATCACAAGTACAATAATAAAAATAATTAGTAGAATGAACAATTGAATCGAAATAAAAAAGCAAAAAACGAAATAATTAAGAATTGATTTGAAGCATTTGATCTTCAAACTCTAATACCATATTAGTGTTACAATTAATTAGAGGAAGAAGATGAAGACAAAAGAAAAGACTGCTATACTTGTTGATAAAATATGTTACAACATACTCTTTATATAGAGTATTGACTCGGTTTAACTAAACATTAAACCAATGTATAATTGAATAAACCGTATATTAAACTATACTCAAATAAATACATCATTATCCACGGCAGCTGAGTTATTTTTTTGACGACAACTTATAATTTGATTAAAGTCCAAATGGGCCGAGTTCAAATACAGAGATATCAAATGCAAAATATTAAAAGAAAAGGCGAAAGGCCCAAGGCCCATAAAAAAACTGAAATTAAATGGATCAGATTGAACAAAGCTCGAAGCTTAGTCACTGCCACATGGCGAGCAGAATGATAAGGGAAACATGCACCGCACTTCCGTCGGATTATGGTCTTTTTTTTTGGAACATAAGGTTTTCATATTGAAAAGCAAGAGAATAAAAAAAGACTACAAGCATTTAGCTATAGTTTGTCTAACTCATTAGTAGCACATTACATATTGAAACCCATTTAAAACACAGAGCATGAACCCCAATTTTAACAATAATCCAAGTGTCAACCGTGATAGGAAATGTCGCCATTCCCAGAACATTCGAGAGCAGAGAGCTCTGAATCAAAGGAAAATTGATCGGTGTACAAGCTTCAATCCTAGCAGGAGGTATATTGCAAACGATCAACCCCTATACTGTACCAGGAAGCCAAACTTGCATCAACGACGAAGATGTAGCTGGAGCAGAGTCCCGAAAGCTTAAAATTCTCTCCTTCACTTGCCTCTCCAAAGCAACCAGAATCGAATCAACCGACCTTTAGGTACCTCTATGCAGTCTACCATTTCTCTCTCCCCATATCCAATGAATCGCTCCTTGCCAACAGAGGAGAATTAATCGCCGACTGTATTTGTTTCCAGGAATAGATTTTAGTTGATAAAGCAGATTATTCCAGTTCCTGATTGGCGCTAACTCCAGTCTGATTGCAATTGAAGACCAAACTATCCAAGTAAAAGGGAACTCAAAAAAGTGGTCGCGATTTTTTGGAGCCGTATCACATATCAAGAAATTCGCATATGTTCTTAATCCCCAGTGCAGCAATCGATCTCTGGTCGGGCATCTATTCAACACAAACAGCCATGCCAGGAATCTGTGTTTCGGAATCCCACCAGCTATCCACACTATATTCGCCCAAGGTACCTCTTCAACATCTCCACGCAGTTTCGAGTAGACAATACCAGTTGAATATTTAACACTAGCTTTCTCATCGATTATCCACTCGTACACATACGGACAGTCATTTAAATGAATGGTAGTTAGATGAGCTTGAATAGTTACTTGCCTTATTGATCGAGCAGGAGGAACCATCCATTGCCCCAGTCTATTCATACTTGCAAGAGTTGCATCAGGCGGAAGTACTATTCTTGAATGCCTCCAATCCGTCAGGTAGTCGTGTAACCTGCCATATGGGCTCCAATTATCCGTCCAGAATCTGCAGTCAACACCATTCCCCATTTTAAGCTTTATCCAGGTATAAGCCATATCCATGCTTTTGATGAGCTTATTTGCAAGCCATGAGTTTTGCTTATGGGATTTAGTAGTCCAGAAGTTGCTTATAGAACCATTTAGTATCTCCTTTCTACACCATGCCACTCACACTGAGCCTGCTTGGAAAAAAGTAGCCAAATCAACTTTACATAGCATGCCTTGTTCCAAGTAAACAAATCTCTTATTCCTAGGCCCCTTTGAGCTTTAGTTTTTGGTACCAACTCCCATGAAACTCTTGAACTGTGATGAGTATCAAGACTACCTTTCCACAGGAATATACCACACATTGAGTTTATGCGCTTAACTACTTCTTTTGGTAGGATGAAGGTTGAACACCAGAAATTGGTGATGCCCGCGATGACAGTTTTGATCAGGAGTAACCTTCCAACAAAAGATAGTGTCTTGACACTCCAAGAGGTGAACCGGCCCTTGACTTGTTGGATTAGAACTTCGCAGTTGGCAGCGGTAAGTTTTTTTTTTGAGGATAATGGTACTCCTAAGTACTTAACAGGACTTATACCATTCGGCATACCAGTTGAGAACATTATCGCTTCTTTTTCTTATTGCGATAGGCTAGCTGCGAAAAAGATGACTTCTGGAGACTAACTGCGAGACCAGAACGGAGCTCAAATTCATGGAGAATTTGAAGAACATTTTGAACCGAAGACAGTTCTCCATCAGTGAAGATAAGTAGGTCGTCGGCAAAGCAGAGATGGGTTAACTTTGATGATTGACACTTCCAATGGTATTTAAACTTTCCTTCTTCAGCTCCTTTGTTTAGCAGTAGCGATAAATTGTTCATAGCAATGACAAATAGATAGGGAGAGAGCGGGCAACCTTTCCTTAAACCTCGATGACCCTTGAAATATCCATTTACCGTACTATTGTAACCCAAAGTGAAGTTGGTAGAGCATATAAAAGCCTTCAGCCATCCAATATAAGTTGGTGGATCCTTAAAGCTTGTAGGCAGTGAAATAGAAATTCCCAAGATATTGTATCGAACGCCTTGGCTATGTATACTTTTATAGTTATTCTTTTTGAACCCGTAGACTTATGGTAACCGTTCACCATCTCCCCTGCTAGAATGGTATTCTCAATAAGCAGCCTTCAGTAACAAAGGCAGTCTGATTGGGGACAATAAGAGAAGGTAAAATAGGCTTGAGTCGCTTAACCAAGAGCCTCGATATCGCCTTGTACAAAGTGTTGAGGCATGTTATTGGTCGGTAGTCAGATATCGAAGAAGCGCCAGGATGCTTTGGAACTAAAGCCAAGATGGTAGCATTTGTAGTTGACGGCATGAAAGAGGAAGAGAAGAAATCCCGAATAGAGCTGATCACTTCCCCACCTAATATGTTCCAAGAGGCCTTGTAGAATCCTGAAGTGAGACCATCAGGCCCCGATGCCTTGTTCGGATTAAGTTTAAGAATGACTCTCGTAATCTCCTCAGGAAGAGGAATGCTGGTCATCGTTTGCTGGTGCACAGCAGAGCAAGAGAAAGGATTTAATGCTTGAAACCAGTCAGGAGGCGAGTAGACAGCAGGCGGGTACATAACATCTAGTCCAAGAATGTTTTTGAAATGATTTATGGCAATGAGACTCATTTCTTGGGGGTCCGAAACAAGCTGGCCAGAGGGAAGGAGGAAGGATCTGATGGAGTTATAGCTCATGCGCGATTGGAAAATCCTGTAGAAGTAGGGCGTATTTTGATCTCCATTATTTAACCACTGGATCCGTGATTTTTGCTGAAAATAACACTCCTCAATGTGTCTAAGGAAAGACCATTTTTGATGGAGATATCTTTCTTGTTGAAGCAGCCTTGGAGAGGGATCATTTAGAGCTTGTACCTGCACAACTAACAACAAAACATTAGCCTCACTAAATCTCTCTTGAATTAGTGAAAAATTATTTCTATTTAGATCTTTTAGTGCACTCTTTAAGTTTTTTTCCTTCCAACAAAGACTCGTCAAGGTAGTTGCATTTTCCAGCTAAAATCCAAGCTTCCAATACCACCTTCTGAAAGTTGGGGTGTTTGGTGAGATAATTTAGGAATTTGAAAGGCTTTGTTCCATGACGGGGTAAAAGGTGGGCAAGGTCTACAATACAAGGGCTATGGTCAAATAGGTTTGGGGGAGGAAGGAGGTTGAGCTTTGGGGAAAAGCAGATAAGACCAAATTGTTGACCATCAATCTATCCAACTTCTTCGCAATAGGACTAGCAGGTTGGTGATTAGACCAGATGAAACGAGGTCCTTGAAATCCCAAATCAAACAAGCCAAGCTGAAGGAAGCAATTCCTGAGCTCAATCATGTGACTATCCATTGTGTCAACTTCAGGGAGAGAGTGTTCTGCATAATGGAGAACTTGGTTAAAGTCACCCCCAACCATCCATGGAATGGATTTCAGATCAAGAAGGCTGTGAATATTGATTAGGTCCACCCAAAGATCTGAACATTTTGCTCTCGTGTTAGCTGCGTAAACAGAGGTGAAAACAAACTGAGGCACATTAGGCAGCTTAACTTCACATGTACGAGTTTGTCTAGTTTGGTGGCCAACTCGTACAATAGCCGGATCTTTCCAAATAACAACAATCCTTCCATCTTCATCTGACAAATGATTTGAGCAGTAATGCCAATCACGGCATAGTTTGAGCATAAGTTGGTCTAAGTTCTGAGTTTTGATATGGGTTTCCAAAAAAGAGCAGAAAATAGGGTTATGACTTGAAAGCCATTGACAAAAAGTATTATGCTTGTCCAGGTCATTTAGACCACGGACATTCCAAAAAGAGAATTTAGCTCTCATTATTAAATAAGGAAGGCCTCCCCGGATAAATGGAGAGAGCCCTTAGGCAGAAAAAAGAAAAAGAGTTATTTGTGGAACCAACAGGAACCGTGTTTGGGTTAGTGTTTAGGGAAGGAATAAAAGAAGTACCACTGGAAAAAAGCCAATTGAGAGGTGAAACAAGGAAAAGAGCTGATATCGATGGTAGAATCTGACCGAGAACGTTTGTGAGGCAGGTTTGTTTTTCTCGGATCAGGGGGACTCAAATCAAGTGGGACAACAATAGGAGTAATAGCTGCAAGAGGTGCAACTACGTGCGGAATAATAGATGTGTTTGGATTTGAGACAGCTGGGAAAGGAGGGAGTAAGCGATTGCTCACTTCTGGAACGTGTTTGATGAGACGAGAATTAGAACTTGGACCTTTCATGAGATTTTGGTTATCATCGAGAGATATAAGAGGCACAATATTAACCACTGAATAAGTCATGACATCATCCTTTTGAACAATCTTCCATTTAGATCCATTTTTACAAGCATTAGTGGGAGCCTGACTTGTAGAACCAACATCTTCTATGCTTTTATCGACTTCACATTTTGCTTGATCATTGATGTTTTTTCCTTTGCAGGTGTCTTTGTCGGATGATGCCCTTTTTCTGTGGCAGTAGCTTTGGAAGGCACATGCAAAAGTAAACAATTTATTGCTATTTGGCCCAATTCCTTGCAATGAGAGCAAGTAGGTGGCAACCAAGGATAGGTCATTGCTACTTCCACCACTTATCCACTCACCCGAGTAAATTCGACAATAGACGGTAAGTTATTTTTCAAATCCACTTCTACTTTCACATGCGAGAGTGTAAGACTTATTAGATTTTTGGTAAAACCATCTGTTTCCACAGGTTCTCTTACAAGACCAGCCACTAGACTTAAGCCATCTTGATGCCTAAAGTCAAGTGGTACACCTGTTAAGTGAGCCCATATCTGAATAGAGTTCATAGGGGGAGACGAGGCCGAGTTTGCAGACGACCATTGAGCCGATGTAACATGGAGTCACCCACGTACCAGATCTCTTTTTCCAATATCTTTGACCTCAGGTAATCATTTAGAACTCTTACTAGCATGGTTCTGTTGAGAGGATTGTTGTGAATCTCCAGTTTTTTTCCCTTGCCCCACATATGTTTTAAAACACTTTGGATTTGACTATATGGTGGAGATCTTCCATTGAAATAACAAATAATAAAATCCTTGTGCAGTTCTGCTCCTTTCTCAAAGACTGCATCTGGGATAAGAACACTGGGCCTACCCGTTGCTGAGAAGGAAATTGGAGCAAGTCGCTTAAGCGTTTTATCCTCCAACCTACGAATTTTCTCAACCAGGGAAAGCTTGGAAGCATCAACCTTAGGAGCAGAGGCAGCAGTTGATTGTGGCACAGAGGAAGGGGTTGCTTGAGGAGCAGAGGCATCTGTTACTTGCTGCGAAGGAACAGAGACACCAGTTGCTTGTATTGGAAGAACATGAGCAGAGTCACTTGAAAAAGTTATAGTAGTTTTCTCCACTGCTGGTGAAGGTCGAGTTTCCATCGAAGAGGACAACGGTAAGGGTTTGGAGAGCACGGATCCAGGGTGGGTTAGAATGGGATGGGATTTAGGGTTCGGCATAAGGCTGTTAGAATCTCTATTAGTGTGAATGGGGGAGCTGCTTTTAGGAGCAAGAACAGTAAATTGTTGGTGAACAGTGAAACTAAATCCAGTTTTGTTGTGCCTTGAATCCGAGGGATTTTCACAACCAAAAGGAGGTTGAGCCAAGACAGTAGTTTGATCTTTGACTAACCTTTCCTTGTTCACAGGTTCCTGAGTCGGAACAGTGCGTGAAGTTGGGAAGGTAGCAGAGGAAGTCGGAGAGGATAGAGGGGGAAAAAGAGAGAGGGGAAGGATACAGTCTAAGTGTGGGGGGTCAGAAGGTATGGGAGGGACAGGAGGAGGGAGAATGCCAGTGGTCGGAGACGTGGATTTGTAGCCGGAAGCATGAACGTTACCCCAAGGATTTTGCATCGAAGATCGTTGTTGGAGTCAGGACTAGCACCCTTCCCAAAAGGCCTATTCATGAATTTAGGTTGGCCCAATTAAGAAAGTAGGTTTCGAGTTGACCTAACTCGGCCCGGTCATCGGGAACAATTAGGGTAACAAGAGAGGCAGAGACAAGAAAAGGAAAGCGGCACGCGTAGTCGATACGCCGAGATAAAGACGTATTCAAGCCGCGATAATAGGAAAGATTCATGTTTATCTCGAGTTTTCCTTTTCTGTTAAACCGACTTTGTAATCTTATAAAAGGGAATTTCATTATTCAATAAACACACGCTTTTCAATGCAATTGCCTGAGAGTCATTAGCGAAACCGATTTAACCTAAATTCTCTCCGGCGGCTTAAACACTTTCTTTTGCCGCTTTATTCCTTCTCGGAAATCTAAGCAAAACGCCTAATTTCCTAACTCTCACCGTGTTCTTGAAATCCTTCTTTTAGAATCCCATAAGAAAAACCCTAAAACTCTTGCTATCTTAGGATAGACCGAGTTGAGATTTCACAATTGGTGCCGACTGTGGGGATTTCTAAAAGAATTTTATGAAATGAGATGTCTGGAAACATCGACAAAATCGATCCCAGGGACAATCCCAAGGTCGATTACGTAGGCAGTGATCTCGATCTAAGCGATCACGAGGATGAAGGGACCGAAGCTCTCAACGGCACAAAGCCACGAGGCTCCAAGTCCAGAAAAGACGGCGAGCACATGCCGCCAATCGATAAAATGGCTAGACAAGTCGAAGAAGACTCTGTTCTAGCGACTCTAATGGCCAAAATCGATTCCAAGAACGATTTGCTAAGAGAGGTTTCAGGAAGAATCGACCAGTTGCAGTCCGAGCATGACCGAATTCGCTCCAATCAACAGTCGAGGAAATCCAAACGGGCCGTCTCCCCCAAGGCTAAAGAAATAGTCGCAAGACGAATGATCTATGATACTCCTGAAAGAGACCACCAAGAGAAAAGTCGGAGTAGTGAACCCGAGGATTCGCGCCAAGAGCGAGAAAAAGAAGATAGACGTGAGCGAGGCTCGCATCTGAAGCGGGATTCAAAAGAAACTAAGCAGAACCCACGTCAGGAACAATATGATCATGAACGGTACTCACCCAACAGAGACCAAGATGAAGAACACGAACAGAATGAGTACGAATCTCGGCATGACCGAGGCTCGGATCGCAGACGGAGCTCGCGTCGTGAGAATGACTCGCGCCGGGATAACCATCGCTACGAGCGAGGTACATCCCACGAGGAAACTCATGAAACGCCTGTTCGAGGAGCAAACCGCAGCCGGGTCAAGAAACAACTGACTGAACTTAGAGACACACTCAAGGAACTCAAAGTTGAGGTTCACACCGTCAAAGGGTCCGCCCCGGAGATCGACCGAATCATTGAAGAAACTCAGAGAACGACCTTTTGCTGAGACTCTGGAAGGATTATTATAGTGAACGCACGGTTCTCATCATCCAAAGAACGCGACATCGGTCTTTGCCAACTATTTGCTGAGACTCTGGAAGGAGACGCGTTGACTTGGTTCTCTTGGCTTCCGCCCGAATCAATCGATAGCTTCTCCGACCTTACACGAGCGTTCGTAAGACACCACTTTGCCTATGTAAACAAAGACACCTCGCTAAACGCATTGATGTCTATGTCGCAAGAAAGGAAGGAAACGCTGCGGGCCTTCATAGATCGGTTCAAAACGACCATGACACGCGGGAAAGCCCCAGATAAGTTCACTATCGCGGCTCTAACATACGCCGTATGGCATGAATCCCCTTTCTACCAGGATCTGGTTGTCAACCCGCCACTGACCATCGAAGACGCGCTCCATCGGGAAAACAAATTCGTCGAGTTAGAGGAGAAGAAGCTGGCCCTGGCTAAGAAATTCGGCTCTGTCAGGCAGACCGATAAAAAAGAAGAACGAGAACCTAGGAAACACTACGAAAAAGAAGCAAAGACAACAATGGTAATGGAGTAATTAAGGAGGACAAAGAGACGACACCGCAAACTGCTTCCGAACCGGAAGATAAGTATTGCAAGTATCACAAAGCTACTTCGCACAACACCTCGGAATGTCGAACACTCAAAGATGAATTATATGCCCGACGCGCAAACGGTAAGATCAAGGCATCCATCGACGAGCTAAGGGACGAGTCAAAGCGAAGACGAGAAGAGCAAGTTGACGATCATACGCCTAAACAAGGCAAGCAGCAACGCCGCATTAAAAGCATAGCCTTAAAACGTGATCGAGATGAGGAGGAAGAAGACGAAGAGGAAACTCCTAAAGCCGTACGAAGAATCAACATGATTATGGGCGGCCTAATCTCCGTAAACGACTCGGTTCGATCGATCAAAGGATATGAACGCATGGCATTAGCCGCGCAAAACGCACCTCAGCCGATTCTATCTGAAGATCCCCCCGTCATTTTCACTGACCAAGATCTTTGGGGAACCCATTATCCCCATAACAATCCACTGGTGGTCGAACTCCTCATTGGAAGCTGTCCGGTATCTCGGATCCTAGTTGATACAGGTAGCTCAATCGATTTAATCTTTCTAGACACGCTTAAAAAGACGGAAATCAAGGAAGAGGATATCAAGCAGAAGGCTAAGCCACTCACCGGTTTCACAAGAGAGACGACATACACAATTGGTGAAGGATTGATTAGTGTTTGTCCTGGTTTAATTCTGTCAGATTAAACTCTACTAAACAGATTGGATCTAGGTTCTCTTGCAGAAACATAAGGGGATCTCGAAATACCTTGTTATGCAGCGGATTAGAGAGGTATCAGTCAGAGATCAGCAGAACCACCAAGAGGTTGTTCCTCCAAAGGCTCACACACGCACACTAACAGGAGAGAGGCTGCTAGACCGGCTGGGAGAAGTCGCAGAGAGAGAGAGAGGAGGCGCAGAGAGTTAGGGAGAGAAGAGAGCTAGGTCAAGTTTTAATCATAAAACCCTTGTCTAGTTCTGTTGGGCTTTTGGGCCCAATTCCCAGTCTGATTAAATCCCTTAGATTTAATCAGGCCCTTTAATCTCTCTAAGTATAGTAAATGCCTAGCACTTTTACCGTACTTCTGCTGAACCGTTCCCTCATAGTTTTCTGTTAGCTTAGGCGTGTGACCCATATGGGATCATATAATAAAGGAAATAAATCCAAGACTTATAGATCATGAGCGGACTCTAGCAAGCCATCATGACCCCCAGTATTATATGACTTATGTCTGATCATTGACATACTCTTACTTTCTAGAGACAGTACAGAGATTACTGGACATAATTCCAACAATCTCCCACTTGTACTGGAATCTCTGTATTCATATTCCTTTTGTCTCAATATCTCGATTAGTCATAAGGCAAGATGAGTGTCATCCTTATAAAGCCTAATCATGTTCATCGGACTCTGATTTGATACTGACAATCCAAACGACTCGGGACAGTCCGTTTGAGCATGGCCATGCATTTTCCAGTATTCAAATCTCCGATTGGCCTAGAGATATTCACTCCATTTATATTGGAGGGACAAATCCCGTCTTGTTCCATCACTGTAAACTACTCATTTCATAATACACCCAAACAAGGTCCTTATAACTATCGCTTAACGACAGCGTTAGACAATGATCAAAGCGCATCAGTTCATGTGCAGTCACATGCATGCGAGCTCAGGTCTAAGGACTATACTCTATAGTCGTAGTAAGAATCTCTTATGACACAGATATAAATATCCTGAAGAGTTCTTTTAAGCGGGTCTTGTCCGGTCGTATGTACCCCAACATACACCTATGTACTGACTTTGATGCCGTGCATCTATGACATCCTGAGACTTTGTCATAAGTCACATACCAATCTAGTCTCACGCGGTTGTTGGTGTTCCAATTTCAACAACCTTCGACTAGGGACAGGATGATATAAGCCATCTATCAAATATAGGGTCTCATGATCAAGCTAAATGACTTCGATGACTCAAGATCAAGTCACTTACTTCGATGACCTATATGATGGTTTATATCATTTTGGAACGATTATTTCATCACAGTTAAAATAATCTTGAAACATAATTTTATTATTAAACATCTCAAATGTTTTACAAGAACATATCAATAACTAAATAAAGCCCTCAAACTCCCACTCAAATTTAGATTACATTTCAATGTCTCTAATGCCTACAGCTTCAGTCAGGTACTCAAGCTTAGGCCTTGGGAGTGGCTTTGTCAATGGATCAGCGACATTATCATCTGTCGGAACTCGGCTGATCTTGACTTCCTTTCTATTTATGATATCACGTATCAAGTGAAATATTCTTAGTATATGCTTGGATTTCTGATGTGATCTTGGTTCCTTTGACTGAGCTATAACACCATTGTTATCACAAAACAGTGCCAGAGGCTCAGCTGCATTCGGTATCACACCTAGTTCAATAATGAACTTTCGTATCCAAACAGCTTCCTTCGCTGCTTCTGAGGCGGCGACATATTCAGCTTCTGTAGTGGAATCAGCAACGGTGTCTTGCTTGGAGCTTCTCCAACTGATTGCACCGCCATTCAGACAAAAGATATAACCGGACTGTGACCGGAAATCATCTTGGTCTGTCTGGAAACTTGCGTCCGTGAATCCACTGACTTCAAGCACATTACTTCCGCCGTACACCAAGAACTTATCCTTGGTATGTCTTAGATACTTCAGGATATTCTTGACGGCAATCCAGTGGTTTTCACCTGGATTTGACTGGTATCTACTCGTCATGCTCAATGCATAAGCAACATCAGGACGAGTACAGATCATGGCATACATGATAGATCCTATTGCAGATGCATAAGGAATATTCTTCATGCGCTCAAGCTCAGCAGCCGTCGTAGGGCTCTGCTTCTTGCTTAGCGTTGTGCCATGTACCATTGGCGTGAAGCCCTTCTTGGAATCTGCCATGCTGAATCTATGCAGGACTTTGTCAATGTATGAATCTTGACACAAGCCTATCAGCCTTTTAGATCTATCCCGGTAGATCCGGATTCCAAGAACGTATGCGGCTTCACCCATGTCTTTCATGGAAAAACAACTTCCAAGCCAGTCCTTTACCGACCGCAGCATTGGTACGTCGTTTCCGAGAATCAGTATGTCATCGACATACAGAATAAGAAATACTATCTTGCTCCCACTAGTCTTCTTATACACGCATTGTTCTTCTTCGTTTCTGATGAAGTCAAATTGCTTGATCGCTTCATCAAAACGAAGATTCCAGCTCCTCGATGCTTGCTTCAATCCATAAATGGATTTATGAAGCTTGCATACTTTCCCAGCATTCTTTGGATCTATGTAACCGTCAGGTTGTGTCATATACACATCCTCTTCCAGAATACCATTCAGGAAGGCGGTTTTCACGTCCATCTGCCAAATTTCATAATCATGAAAAGCTGCAGTTGCTAGTAGAATCCGAATAGATTTCATCATAGCCACTGGGGAATAGGTTTCATCATAATCCACACCGTGAACTTGCCTGAAACCTTTTGCCACCAACCTGGCTTTATAAATCTGGACATTTCCATCCACGTCGATCTTCTTCTTGAAGATCCATTTTCACTCGATGGCTTTTACACCAGCGGGTAAGTCAACCAATGAAAACACTTGGTTGACCGACATGGAGTCCATTTCGGAATCAGTGGCCTTACGCCACTTAGAGGAATCTGGGCCCATCATGGCTTGATTGAAGTTCGATGGTTCATCACCATCAATGATCAGAAGATCATGACAGTTAGTCACGAGGAATCCTTGATATCTCTCGGGTTCGTGACGGATCCTCCCGGATCTTCGAACTTCAGGTACCACAGGTTCAGGCTCTACAATTTCTTGTAGGTCCTCCTGCTGCTCTTCCTCATTAGGTTGAGCAGTATCCTGTTCATCTTGAATTTCTTCAAGCAGTACCTTACTCCCACTGTTTTTCTTAGAGAGAAACTCCCTCTCAAGAAAATTACAATCCCGGGCAACAAAAATCTTGTTCTCGGAACGTAGGTAGAAGTAATAAGCCTTGGTCTCCTTCGGATAACCAATGAAGTAGCATTTATCAGACTTTGGTGTAAGCTTGTCAGAGATCAATCTCTTGACATAGGCTTCACAACCCCAAATCCTAAGATAAGACAGCACTGGAGCTTCCCCAGTCCATAATTCATATGGTGTCTTAGCTACTGCTTTTGATGGCGCTCTATTTAGAGTGAACACTGCTGTTAGCAGAGCATATCCCCAAAGGGATATTGGAAGGTCTGTGTGACTCATCATAGACCAAACCATATCCAATAAGGTCCGATTCCTCCTCTCAGACACACCATTCCATTGAGGTGTTCCAGGAGGAGTGAGTTGGGAAACTATCCCACACTCTCTCAGATGATCACTGAACTCTTGGCTCAAGTATTCTCCTCCTCGGTCGGACCGAAGAGCTTTAATGCTTTTGCCAAGTTGGTTCTGTACTTCATTTTGGAATTCTCTGAACTTCTCAAACGATTCAGACTTATGTTTCATTAAATAAACATATCCATACCTGCTGAAATCATCAGTGAAGGTAATGAAGTACTGATAGTTTCCTCTTGCATTTGTGGACATTGGGCCACACACATCAGTGTGTATCAGGCCCAATAAGTCACTGGCCCTCTCGTTGGGTTTATTAAAGGGGGCCCGCGTCATTTTTCCCATCAGACAGGATTCGCATTTCTCACATGACTCAAAGTCAAATGAGCCAAGAAGTCCATTCGAATGGAGCCTCTTAATGCGTTTCTCACTGATGTGCCCTAAACGACAATGCCATAGAAACGTTCGGTTCTCCTCATTAGGTTTGAACCGTTTGGTATTAATGTTATAAATTGGCGTGGATTGATCAAGTATGTAAAGCCCATTCGTAAGAGGGGCACAACCGTAGAACAAATTATTGCGATTGAAGGAACATAATTTATTCTTAACTGAAAAATCATAACCTTCCAAATCCAACAAAGAAACTGAAATAATATTTCTGCTTATCGCAGGTACAAAATAACAGTTATTAAGTTCTAAAACCAATCCCGAAGGTAAAGACAACAAGTATGTGCCTACAGCTAGTGCAGGAACTTTCGCTCCATTCCCAACTCGTAGCTCCACTTGTCCTTGCTTCAGCTTCCTACTGTTGCTGAGTGCCTGCATATTAGTACAAATATGAGCCCCACAACCAGTATCCATAACCCATGAGGTATTATCAGAAGTAGTTGTATTAACTTCTATAACAAAAATACCTGATGAAGAAGTCTCCAGAGTCTTCTTCTTCAATTCCTTTAGACCTTCCAGGAATTTCTTACATTCTCTCCTCCAATGCCCCGGTTCTTTACAGAACCTGCAGATGTCAGTAGGCCCAGCCTTGGACTTGGGCTTGGGCTTTGACGTGTCCTTGTCCGAGACTTGAACAGTCTTAGCCTTTCCCTTGTCCTTGGCAGAGGATTTCTTAAAGCCCTTGCCCTTTTGCACCATAAGCACGTTGGGGTCCTTGGCTTTCCTCAAGTTGGGCTCTGCAGTCTTGAGCATTCCGTGAAGCTCAGGCAATGTCTTACTCAAGCCATGCATATTGAAGTTCAGGATGAACTGATCATAGCTTGCAGGTAAAGACTGCAGAACGATGTCGCAGGCAAGTTCCTGGCTGATAGGGCAGTCGAGTTTCTGAAGATGATCGAGATAACCCATCATCTTCAAGACATGAGGACTTACTGCCGCACTTGCAGCCATTTTGCAGTCTAAGAGGTTCTTAACAGTTTGGAACCTCTCAGTTCTTGCCTGCTCCTGAAAAAGCGATTTCAGGCTTGCCATTATCTCGATGGGCGACAGCACACTCTCGAACTGCATTTGCAATTCAGGAGTCATGGTTGCCAACATCAGGCAATAGACATCATTTTCATCTGACGAATGCTTTTCCCAAGCATTGTGCAGATTCCTGGCGGCATTGTTTGGAGGCCTCTCGGGGAGGGGATCACGAAGGACATATTCCTTCTTCTCCTGCTTGAGGACCAGCCTCAAGTTCCTTGACCACGTCAGGAAGTTCATTCCAGTCAGCTTCTCCTTGTCGAGAACAGACCGGATTGAGAATGTGTTTTGTGTGCTTGTAGTAGTCATTGCTGAAATTTAAGATAAAAAGGATTTTAGTTAATATGTTCAAGTTGATTAATCTCGCATTATATTCAATAACATTAGTTACCCTCAATAGAATATAATGATTCCAAGATCCACATATAACTAAGATCAAAGTGGGCCACTGGCCGTCACCCAACCTTAGCTTATATCGGTAAGCCCTATCTCGGCTAATTATATCCGTGATATAACTCTTGGTTGTGAATCTGGGCCCGAGGCCCAATCCACTCTGATGTCTCAAGGTCCGGGACTCCCGATGACCCAGTCAAGAAAACCAGACTATACAGTCATGTAATCACTAATGTATGGGACTCCCAATGACATTAATGAATCACAAACTGTCTTACCCACGCAAGAGATAGACACCCTCACACTGTAAGGCCATGTGTACAATTGAATGGGTTTCAACAGCTGACATAGACTGGACAAGACATCCAACGCTTGATATTATTTGAGGTTTATAGGTTTTTCTTAAAATTTCATCCCAAAATAGAAGATTACTATTTTGGGAAACTTTCCATTTTTGAAAACCTACTATTTTTAACTTTTATAATTGGAAACTTCCTAAAATTGGAAACTTTCTAACTATAGAAATTTCCTAAATATCCAAAACATGCAAATCTAGAAACTTCTATTCTAAGAAACTTTCTAATTTAATATTTTGGAAACTGATTAATTTAAAAACAAATTTTAATTATTAAATAAATTTTAAATTAAATCTGAAGAAAAGACTCAAATAACTGGCCCAATTGTTTTAACTTCTTGGCCCAAGGCCCAAGAATTGGTCTATGTCCAAGACATAACCCAATTGCCCAATTAAATGACATAACCGGTCTGGTTCATTAAAATTGGTCTAACCAAGATTAATTACTACGATAACCACAATTGTTAACCGGTTATTTACTAAACCGGATTTTCTCAATTTATTTGGTCCAACCAAATCAAATTAGAAAACCACTGGTTTAGGCACTAAATCCAATTTTAAACGACATTGGATTTTTTATCACGGTTTAACCAGATTTAATAAATATTATTAAGTCTGTAAACCGTAACGATTAGATTTTTAATTATTTTAAACCGAACCACAAACCAAAACCGAACCGACTGATCACGTGAACCGATCACGACCGAGTCGCAATCTTCACGCGATCGAGAGACGGGACGCGATCGGGACAGCCGCAAGCATCACGCGATCGGGACGAGCTCGGGTCGTGCGATCGGGACGAGAGCGGGACGAGAGCGGGACGCGATCGCTGTCGATCCATGCGATCCGCTCGGCCGATCTCGCGCCTTAACTCCGATCGGACCGACGACGCAACGCGATCCATGACCGGTCCGTACGTCATGTACCGATCCGGACGTGTGATCCATGATCAACACTCCGACGCATACCCATCCAATTTATCGGTTCATGCGGTTTTCGATTAGGGTTTTTATAGGTTTTAATTCTTTTGTTTCTTAAGTGTTTTCTTATCAATTTCAAGCATAGATTGATTCAAACACTTCTAAACAACCTAAACATGATTCTAACAAGAAATCCTAATAGAACCAATGGCTCTGATACCACTGAAGGATTGATTAGTGTTTGTCCTGGTTTAATTCTGTCAGATTAAACTCTACTAAACAGATTGGATCTAGGTTCTCTTGCAGAAACATAAGGGGATCTCGAAATACCTTGTTATGCAGCGGATTAGAGAGGTATCAGTCAGAGATCAGCAGAACCACCAAGAGGTTGTTCCTCCAAAGGCTCACACACGCACACTAACAGGAGAGAGGCTGCTAGACCGGCTGGGAGAAGTCGCAGAGAGAGAGAGAGGAGGCGCAGAGAGTTAGGGAGAGAAGAGAGCTAGGTCAAGTTTTAATCATAAAACCCTTGTCTAGTTCTGTTGGGCTTTTGGGCCTAATTCCCAGTCTGATTAAATCCCTTAGATTTAATCAGGCCCTTTAATCTCTCTAAGTATAGTAAATGCCTAGCACTTTTACCGTACTTCTGCTGAACCGTTCCCTCATAGTTTTCTGTTAGCTTAGGCGTGTGACCCATATGGGATCATATAATAAAGGCAATAAATCCAAGACTTATAGATCATGAGCGGACTCTAGCAAGCCATCATGACCCCCAGTATTATATGACTTATGTCTGATCATTGACATACTCTTACTTTCTAGAGACAGTACAGAGATTACTGGACATAATTCCAACAATTGGAACGATCAAGCTGCCGGTTTATGCAGGGGGAGTCAACAAAATGGTAAAGTTACATGTCATTGACAAACCGACCATTTACAACGTTATTCTCGGCACACCATGGCTGTACAGCATGAAGGCGGTATCCTCGACTTATGATCAATGTCCAAAATTCCCCTCACCTAAGGGAATCCAAACGGTTAAGGGATGTCAAAGAGAAAGTCGGTCATGGTTTGCGAGAGAGCGCAAGATAAGCGTACCGTCATGTATGATCAATACGGAACAAGGCAGAAAAGGCCCAGAAAAAGAACTTATCCAGCAAGTCGTCATCGATAACTTTGATGCAAACAAATGCGTAGGGATCGGTGCGGAATTACCTGAAGATATCAAAAATGAGCTGATCGCCTTCTTGCAGCAGAACATCGCGACCTTCGCATGGTCAGTCAAGGACATGAAAGGTATCAATCCGTCAATCAAAACTCACGAACTCAATGTCGATCCGACTTATAAGCCGATTAAGCAAAAAAGGCGTAAGCTCGGTCCCGAAAAATCCAAAGCCGTCAACGATGATGCTGGCTCGATTCAGGAGGTCAAGTATCCCGACTGGCTTGCCCGGTTGTCGTCAAGAAGAAAAACGGGAAGTGGAGAGTCTGTGTCGACTTCACGGACCTCAACAAGGCCTGTCCAAAGGATAGCTTTCCCTTGCCGTATATTGATCTACTTGTCGAAGCCACAACAGGGAACGAGCTACTTTCATTTATGGATGCATTTTCAGGATACAATCCAATTCTTATGAACCCAGACGATCGGGAGAAGATGGCATTCATAACAGAACGCGGCACTTATTGTTACAAGGTCATGCCATTCGGCCTTAAGAACGCAGGCGCTACGTATCAATGACTAGTCAATCGGATGTTCGCAGGTCAACTCGGCACGACGATGGAAGTATACATTGACGATATGCTGGTTAAGTCCTTAGTCGCATCTCAACATGTTGGACATCTGAAGGAATATTTTAACATCCTTAACCGATATGGGATGAAGCTTAACCCGGAAAAATGTATGTTCAGCGTAACATCAAGAGAATTCCTCGGATACGTGGTCACCCAAAGAGGGATAGAAGCTAATCCAAAACAAATCTCAGCAATAGTCGACTTACCATCTCCCAAGAATACACGAGAGGTACAACGTCTGACTGGTCGCATAGCCGCCCTGAACATATTCATATCTCGTTCGACGGATAAATGTCTGCCTTTCTATGAACTCCTCCAGGGAAACAAGAGATTTATATGGGATGACAAGTGTCAAGAGGCATTCGTTCAGCTCAAAGACTACTTGTAAAACCCGCCAATACTATCAAAACCCAAGAACGGCGAGATTATTTTCTTACATCGCGGTCTCAACGACAACAGTCAGTGGAGTTCTAGTACGAGAAGACCGAGGAGAACAAAAACCGATCTTTTATGTAAGCAAAACGATGAACGGAGCCGAGACAAGGTACCCATCGATGGAAAAACTGGCTCTCGCAATCGTTATCTCGGCTAGAAAGCTACGTCCCTACTTCCAATCTCACCGAGATGCATATCGTGGCAAGGAAAAACCGAGATCCGTCTCGAACTGAAAAACCGGGCCCGTACCCGTACGTCCTCTGTGGTGCGCGATAATAAATAAGTTGAGCGCTTAAGCCTCGCACATTTGACTGTCCTTTGGACACGTAAGCCGAGCACTCATAAGTCTCGCAATTTTCTATCAGAACGAAAAAGAACCGTTCTACGATAAAAACGATCCGGTCGCTATTCATTTTGATTCATTTGAACGGATTAAAAAAAAAGAAGAAGAATAGATCGATTGTACTGGAAAAATAATTCACTTAAAAACCTCCTTCAAGCAGAGGACAAGTTTTACAAGCAAGTTAAAATATAAAAAAGAGAACCGATATACAAAATAATAATACAAGAAATTATTCGGCCCCGGCCCCGCTCGTCGATGATTTCTCCGCTTCATTCACCTTCCCAGCCTCGCTAGCCTTAGCGGTTGCGTCCTGCGCCACTGTCAACTCCGCCTGGAGCCGCAATATCCGGATTAACAGACGTCTGAACGAGATTAGGAGGAACCGCTTTCGGGATCACTCCGCGATTAGTCCCAAATTCATCAATATCCTTCGGGACATGGGGTGTCGAATCGCAGTAAAGACTCAGGAGAGGATGACGAATTGGCAAAAGGACAAACGTTAGCTCTTCTTTCGTCACAACATCCAAGACATCCAACTTAGCATCAATCGCCGCCTCATCAGCTGCGAGTTGGTCCATGATCGACGTAAGAATCAGCACACCTTCCCCGCTAAGCTTCAGTAGGCATTTCCTAAGGCCGGCAATCTGACCCTGCTCAACTTGTAACTTGGTGGCCTCCTCTTGATCCTTGACGTAGCGTTGGAAGAGATCAAAATAAGATTGTGCCTTTTCCCTCACCACGGCTTCGACGCGATTCCTCTCCTTTTGAACCAAGTCGGCGCAGAATTTCTATTGACTCTTTTTCTCCGCCTAAAACTTGAGGAATTCGGCTTTCGATTTCTCATCCGCTAAGCGCAGTTTCTCCTCCGCCTCACAGAGTTTATTCGCGAGAACAAGGTTGCTCGCCTCCAACGATTTCTTCTCCTTCTTCGCCTTTTCAAGAAGATCGTCTCTCCTCTTTACCGCGTCGACCATTTTCTGAGAATCCCAGGCACTTTCGAGGGCAACACGATTCGATGCCGCGATCATCTGAAAAACAAAGGTCTTCGTTAAAGCAATAAACGGACGAGAATTTTCGAAAAAACCTAATGAGGAAAACTTACCGCCGCTTCAGCCTGCTTTAGCTTAAGAATAGCATTGGAATGGGGAAGCTCTTGTAAAGTCGGCCAGTCCGACTCATTTTCCCTCACACAAGTAAGCATGTCGAAGCATGCTAGAGGATTGTCGATGAAAGGGACTTCGCTCTCATATTCTATGAAGTTGTGGATCAATGGCCGAGTATCTCCTTCTTTCAGTGGACCACGAGGACGAACTAAGACGATCTCCTTACGAGATATCAAAGGCTTCTTGTAACCAGACTTAGCATCAGAGATGTCCCCCACTTCTTCATAAAACCGCTTCCACGGTTCAAGAGCTTTAGTCTTGCTAGATTTGTCGGCAGCCGTCTTCTTGGCAGAAGCATCTTTGACAGACTTGCTTACCACAACAGCCTTCTTCGTCGGGTTCTCCTGGCTTGGCCTTTCTTCAGCCGCCCTCTTTTTAGGCTGAGTCTTGGATGGAATTCTCTCGGGCGGAGTCGCCTTATTAGATTTAGCAGTCATGACGGCTTGAGAAACGGCTGACTTCTTACCGGCCGCGATTGTCGGCTCGCCACCACTTTTGGGCAATAAAGCCGCGTCTTTCACTTTTTCCGGTTCAGCGGGACGCGGAGGATTGGACGTAATTTTCTGCGAGTAATCAACCGATGATATCTTCTTCACCTTGCCCATCCTCGGTTTCGCTAACTCGTCTGGAGTAACTTTGTCTGTGGTGTTCCACTTAACTATAAGACAAAAGAAGGTCAGGACTCAAAACGAAAAGCATCAATAGCATAAACCGGGAAACGAGACATACCTTTAGAAATCCGCGAGAGAGATCGGTTGATACGTTCCCGAGTTAGATGCGATCACTTGGAAGACTGAGAGCTCGGATAGTTTCAACAATCGGAAAGAAGTTGTCCGGATAAGGCTTAAGGAACAGATGGTGCACTGCAAAAGGAAAAGAAAAATTAAGGAAATCATCTGCACTGATAAACGGAAAACTCAGAACGATATCTACCAAAATTCATATTCCAGGACGATCTGATAAGCTCTCTATGCTCCTCGGGTACAACCAGGGGAGTTATCTCGGCGTAGAAGTAATATCGCTGCCAATCAAGAATCTTATTTGGCGCATCCTGATAGGTGTCAGATTTTATCCTATATCTAACTGCAAGTGCACAGTTCAGTAGTCGTAGTATATAGGTATCGAATCCACAGAGACTCCGGTATTCAATAGCTCAAGAACAGGAAATTAAACTAGGAAGAAAGCAATGTGATTGAATTAAAAGCAAATGCGAGAAAGTAACAGAAAGCAGAGATTGTTGGTTGTGAAAGCAAGTTATTAAAAGCGTTAAGTCTAGGGCGTTCTCAGGAAATCAGACAAGCAGACAGTTCATTCAGCAAGGATCTAATTAAGCACAGTTCTAGAACTCAAAACACAGATATAGAATTAACCAAATTCCTTTGCGATAATTCTCTAAGTCTAAGTGCAGCAAACCAAACTTTCGTTTGCGAGAACTAACAGATTAAACTAGCATTAATTCCAAGTTTGATATGTTCACAATTATCCTAAACCAAACTTTCGTTTGCGAGAAGTTTAATTGCTCAACCTAATTAGTTCAGATTTCTAAACCCCACTTCTGTGACGTATTTAGCAACCTAAGATCTAGATTCTAATTGATCAGGTTAGAACTAGCTTTAAGCACAATTAGATTGAAGAACAGATATAGTTATGAATCCTTAACTGAATTAAACAAGTCTAGCAAATCATGAAATCCTATGTGAGAAACCCTAAACCTAACAAGGAATCTACTCAGACATAGATAATGAAAACATAATCATATGATGAATAAATTGCATAGAAGATAAAGAATAAAAGGGGTTCGAAATCTTCTCCAAATACAGATGAAGTAAAGGTTCAGATCAGCCCCAAAAGCTCTAAAAATCCTCTGCTCTTAATTATGAAAGCGTAAGTAAATAAAACACCAAAAACTTAATTATATAGGTCTAATCTCGGCCAGGGGCTTCTTTGTAAATATCAGGAACTTCTGGATCAGAGTGCAATATCTTGACTCTTCATAAACCGCCGAGTTTTGGCCCATCTCGCTGGTGCAACGATCGATGCAAGAGTGCAACGATCGACGCATTCCTCTGTTTCGGACAGTGAACTCTATCTCTCGGCCAAACACTCCAAAAATCTCCAAAAAGTGCCATAATCACCAAGTATGCTCCAAACCTGATTATACCTGTAAAAGACTCTAAAAGAACACAAAAAGACACTAAAACACACTTATATCATGGTCTAAAACTAGTAAAAACCATGATATATCAACTCCCCCACACTTAGCCTTTGCTTGCCCTCAAGCAAAACAGAGAACTAAAGCTTGGTGAAGAGGTTTGAAAACTCTTCAGAAACTCATTTCATCCTAGAAGCTACAATACTCAGATTCCCCTTAGTAAACCACTGAAAGAATCAATCACAGGATATCAAGACCAACATGTACTTCCCCCACACTTAGCAACTGTCCTAAGTAAACTCCACAATCACATTCAAGCATTCAAATTCTCCCTACTGACTTATGCAAGTATTTAAGTGCGGTCTCACCTAAGGAGTATCGATCAAAGGACACATGGATTCTTACCTTATCAGCTCTAGACCACCATACTATCTTTCTCTAGTCCCTTTCTTCTCTTTCCCTTCCTTAACAACTGATTTTTCCCACTTTGGGTATCATTTTATTTTTTTTATCAGTGTTCTTCCCGTTATGGGGTGTACTTTGGACACATTCCATGGATAACACAGGAGATAATAGGGGTCTCTACCACTCCTGTGACCACTTCGGAGTTACTAACTCATCCTCAATTTATTATCTCTTTTTTTTTTTACTTTATAGAAGGGGAGAAGGGAACTAAATAGGATAGGTTGACAGGCTGTGTCAGAACTAACAGGGAATCCGACACAGAGTATACCAAGCCCTTAGGTGAGAAATCTAAGTCAGTATTAAGTTGAAGTCAGTAAAAGGATCCTATGATACCTGAAGTGATGTGGGTGTTCCCAGTAGGTTGATCTGTTATGGGGTTTTCTAATAGTCAGAGATAGATCCTGCAACTTCATCCCAATGGTTACTTAAGTTCCTGCAAGTCTTGTAAATCTTCTCAGAAAATCATAGTTTCTTACTTAAACAATTTTGACTCAATAAAACAAAAAAAAATTGAAAAATGGACTGACTCTTAAGAAAACAGAAAGATATAAGTCAGTAGCACCTCCCCCACACTTAAGACACACTGTCCCCAGTAGTGTCAAGCGAAGGATCGGTAAAAAAAAATAAAAATTGTTAAAGTTCTGTTGAGTTCTGTCGGTTTTACCTCTGTCGCTCGAGCATCGATCGTTGCACTAAGTGCATCGACCGTTACTTGGCAATTTTCGTGTATGGTCGATCGTTGCTCAGAACTGCAACGATCGCTGCAATGCGATTACGATCGTGTTGTGACGATCGACACAGAAGTGCGTCGATCGACGCACTGCGATTTATCCGAGACCTGCAAACATAAACTCACCAGAAACAAAAACAAACGTAAAATCCTAACAAAAACACCAAAAATTAAGTAGAAAAACACCAGTACCTAATGGTGGGTTGCCTCCCACCCAGCGCTTGTTTAAGGTCAATAGCTTGACCGGACGGACAAGATTTTTCAGGCACCAGGAGATCCCAACAGAGACTTTTTCTGTCTCTGTCCAAGTCTCCTCATCCAAGGTGGCGAGTAGGCTGTTGCAGAATGCTCATGTCCGAGAAAAGATGGAGTAAAATGTGCTCCAGGATCTATAATCACCGTGTCATCAGGCTGCTCATCATCTGCATTCCTTATGGTGAATGTCTGCCCATCTATCAGTGGTCTTCGCAGCTTATCCATCTCATAGCGCAGCGGCTCATCTCCCAGATGGAGGTCTATCAGGCTGTTCCTAACATCAATTATCGCTCCTGCTGTAGCCAAAAATGGTCTTCCAAGCAGCAATGCTTCATCCGGATCACAGTCATATCTCAGCACTAAGAAGTCTGTTGGAACCAAGTAGTTTCCAACTCTCACCGGGATGTCTACCAGGAGTCCTTCAGGAACTCGTATGGATTGATCAGCTAGGACAAGAGAGGTCCTAGTAGGAGTAAAATCTAGCATACCCAGCTTCTCTGCCACAGAGTATTGCATCAAACTTCCAGCAGCTCCTAAGTCACACAGAGAACGCCTGAAACTATCCTCAAAGATTGAACAATCAAGCACAAAAACTCCAGGATCAGGCAGCTTCTTCGGGATCTTGGTTAACAGAACATCACCAATATGCTGAGGAACTATAACCACCCAATCTCTCAGCTCTTCATCTAGAGGCAGCATCTTGTTCAAATACCTCTGCACACATGGATGATAAGGTGGATCATCAGAAGTTGTAATTTCTTCCAATTCTTCACCAATCTCCTCTAGCTTCTTAAGCTCTTCAATTTCCTGCCTAATCACTTCAGACACTGAGGAGTGTTGTCTAACAATCTGCGCATAAATCTCCTGTTGAGAGATCTCAGAGACTCTAGGGAATAAGCTATCAAGCTCCAAGTCTGCATCAATACCATCATCACTCAGCGAATCTGTCTGTTCCCGACGTGCATCGATCGACACTAGGTGTGTGTCGATCGTTGCAGCTCTGCAACTTCCACCCGAGAGTTTTTCACCAAAATCCGGGATTTCTCCTTCTTTCACCAATTCAGCTGTACTTAGCTCAAATTTTTCACCTAGGTGAGATCCATCATTAACGTACACAGACCAGGCCTTAATATGAGTGTCTGCTACCCCTTTTCCCTTTATTGAGCTGGAAATCTGGTTTACCTGAGTATCCAACTGCTTCATGTGAGTGTTCAGGGACTCAAACTTCCCATTGAGGTCTTCATAGACAGCATCTAACTTCTTGTTGCAGTCCACAGAGATCTTGGTCTGACTCTCCATTAGTTGTTCCATCATAGCTTCCATTCTACTCTCATGAGCTGTAGGTGCAGGAGGAGTCTGATAAGATGAAGACCCATAGGTTCTCTGAGTACCTTGTCCAAAGGTCTTCTGAAAACCACTAGTCTGTCCAGAATTAGATGAGTTGCTGTTGAAAGCACTTTTCTGTCCTCCATTGAAGAATTTGTTTCCCTGTTGATTACCAAATCTATTACCTTGGAATCCAGAACCTCCTATGTAATTCACATCTTCCTGCTGAGTGTCCTCCTCAGTTTGAATTACCTCTACATCTTGGGCAAAATGGACAGCTTTCTTACCTGCTAGGAGATTGCAAACTGTGTCCAGCCTAGATCTAATATCAGCTATGTCAGAATTCTCTACACTTCCACCAGATTTCTTCCTCCTCTCATCCATAGTCTTGCAGCTGTTGCTGCCTATTAGATTCTCAATCAACTGCTTAGCTTGCGTAGGAGTCCTCGTGTTGAAGTTAGCATTACTGGAATTGTCCAGCGCAGACTGATATGGAAGATCTATGCCTCTGAAGAAGATGCCAATCAACTGAACTTCAGTGAATCCATGGTGTGGGCAGTCACACTGATACTGCTTAAATCTCATCCAGGCACTCTTTAAAGGCTCCACAGCTCCTTGTGAAAAGGTGAGTATGTCCTGTCTGGACTGGTCTGAGCGCGCATCATCATAGAAGTGACGCAGGAACTCACTCTTTAAAGCTGCCCAAGTAGTGTACTAAGCAGGTGCCAGCTGCTTTAGCCATGCACTAGCGTCTCCAGCAAGACTGTGCGGAAAGAGCTTAAGGAATAGATAGTCCGGGCATACCCCATCATACTTCATGCCAGTGACTACGTCCTCAAACGAATCAATGTGATCCATAGGCTGCTCCGTTGGGTAACCATGAAACGCATTCTGTCTCATCAGCGAGTAGTAGATGGTTTTGATCTCAAAATCATTCCTCTCAAAAGCAGGAAGCACTAAAGCTGACCGGTTTCTATGAAACTCATCCGGTCTATTGTAGTCAGCTAAAGTCCTCTCATGGACAACCATCTGTCTACCTTGGGCTTGTCCTTGACCCTGGTTCTGCTCCTGTTGCTGTTGCTCAGGAGGATCAGGGATGACATTCCCTTCAGCATCAACCCTTTGCCAAGCAGCATTGTATGGGTTGTTATCTCGGTCCCTCAGGGTACCTTCAGCATCATGTACAAGAATCAAACGCTCTCGTACCATCCTTTCTCTTCTTTCTCTTCTGTTGGTTCTCTCTAAACGTCCAAGTTCTTCAAGATCGAGATTAACTAAGTCCAAGTTCGGATTACTTCTAGTTTTCTGCGTCTGCATAAACTGTCTGTAATCGTCCGGCAACGATCGATGCTATCAGTGCAGCGATCGTTTCAATCTCTGAATCGCCTAGTGACGATCGATGCTAGAGTGCAACGATCGACGCAGTGCGATATTGGTGCATGCGACAGAGAGGAAAACAGAGAAAATTAGTAACTAAAAAAAATAAAAATAAAAACGAAAAGAAAACGAAAAATCCTATTAAACCCTAAGTTCTAAGCTATCGAAGACTCAAAGAGTCCCCGGCAACGGCGCCAAAAACTTGATAGGTGTCAGGTTTTATCCTATATCTAACTGCAAGTGCACAGTTCAGTAGTCGTAGTATATAGGTATCGAATCCACAGAGACTCCGGTATTCAATAGCTCAAGAACAGGAAATTAAACTAGGAAGAAAGCAATGTGATTGAATTAAAAGCAAATGCGAGAAAGTAACAGAAAGCAGAGATTGTTGGTTGTGAAAGCAAGTTATTAAAAGCGCTAAGTCTAGGGCGTTCTCAGGAAATCAGACAAGCAGACAGTTCATTCAGCAAGGATCTAATTAAGCACAGTTCTAGAACTCAAAACACAGATATAGAATTAACCAAATTCCTTTGCGATAATTCTCTAAGTCTAAGTGCAGCAAACCAAACTTTCGTTTGCGAGAACTAACAGATTAAACTAGCATTAATTCCAAGTTTGATATGTTCACAATTATCCTAAACCAAACTTTCGTTTGCGAGAAGTTTAATTGCTCAACCTAATTAGTTCAGATTCCTAAACTCCACTCTCGTGACGTATTTAGCAACCTAAGATCTAGATTCTAATTGATCAGGTTAGAACTAGCTTTAAGCACAATTAGATTGAAGAACAGATATAGTTATGAATCCTTAACTGAATTAAACAAGTCTAGCAAGTCATGAAATCCTATGTGAGAAACCCTAAACCTAACAAGGAATCTACTCAGACATAGATAATGAAAACATAATCATATGATGAATAAATTGCATAGAAGATAAAGAATAAAAGGGGTTCGAAATCTTCTCCAAATACAGATGAAGTAAAGGTTCAGATCAGCCCCAAAAGCTCTAAAAATCATCTGCTCTTAATTATGAAAGCGTAAGTAAATAAAACACCAAAAACTTAATTATATAGGTCTAATCTCGGCCAGGGGCTTCTTTGTAAATATCAGGAACTTCTGGATCAGAGTGCAATATCTTGACTCTTCATAAACCGCCGAGTTTTGGCCCATCTCGCTGGTGCAACGATCGATGCTAGAGTGCAACGATCGACGCATTCCTCTGTTTCGGACAGTGAACTCTATCTCTCGGCCAAACACTCCAAAAATCTCCAAAAAGTGCCATAATCACCAAGTATGCTCCAAACCTGATTATACCTGTAAAAGACTCTAAAAGAACACAAAAGACACTAAAACATACTTATATCATGGTCTAAAACTAGTAAAAACCATGATATATCACATCCATAACTACGTCGTGATCCCTTTTCAGTTTGACCGCGAAACACCCAGGAATGGTATTTGTCATGGGATTGATTGAAGTCATCTCCTCAAAAATCCTGACAGAGATCGTTATGTCGGCTTTGGCTCCTAACACGAGAAGGCCTACCATGTGGAGAACCGCGGTAGCTGAAAGCTGAGAAATGGCAATCTCGCGACGATGACAATAGGAGACGAGCAAGTCAGGAAGTGGCAACCAAAGACGGCAACCCGCAATGTCGGTGTTGATGAAGTACGACTCGTACAAAGTCATATAGCCGGGCGGGGGTGTTGGGAATGTCCTGAAATCTACTGTGCTATCTCTAGAAAGTATGATAAGTGTCGAGATCAGACATAAGTCATAAATACTGGGAGGTCATGATGACTTGCTAGAGCCCGCTCTTGATCTATAAGTTAAGTACTTATTACCAGTATTGTATGATCCCAAAGGGTCACACACCATAGCTAACGGGAAAGTTAAAAAGGAACTAATACAGTAAGATGCAAGACATTTACTGTATTTGTACAGAGAATTGGGCCAGACAAAATACAGTCTTTTGTCTGATTTGGGTCTTGGGCCCAAAAGCCTAATAGGCCATTAGTTTAATTACTTGGGCCCATATAAGGGAAGAGGAGGCGCCAGTTAGACCAGTAAGTCTGCGATTTCTAGGTCTGGTCGTCCTCCTCTCTCTCTGTTGTTCCAGCTTGGTCTAGCAGCCTGATCCAGTAGCTTGTAAGCGTGTGGATACCAAGGAGGAGCCGGTAATCATCAGCTCTTGCAGATCTCGATATTCCCTTGATCAATCCGCTGCAATCATAAGGTAATGATCCTGATCTGTTTATGATTCATCTGCAAATCACCTAGATCCTAGTTGATTATGTTAGGTTGTAATCTGATAATTAAACCTATGAACCAACATAATCCTACAGTGGTATCAGAGCCTAGGTTGTTAGGTTTTTGCTGTTTGGATCATATTTAGGTTGTTTTAATGTTTAGAATCGAATTTGTGTTAAGAAATTTGATTAGAAAACTTGAAAACCTAAAAAGTAAATCGCATGATCCGATTGAAACCCATCGGTATGCGATGTGGACGCCCGTATCGATCGACGAGGGAGCGGGATATCGATCGATATCAATCGGATCGATTGCCTCTCGCTGTCCCGATGACCCGATCGCAACGAGCTGATGCACGCGAGTATCGATCGACGTGTACGTGTCATATCGATCGATATACTGGCGAGGCATACGTTCCGCGAGTAGCCAATCGGTTTAGCCGAGCTTCGCGGTTCGTTCTTCCCAAACCCGCGACAATGAACCGATCAAACCGATTGTGGTTCATTGTCAGCTTTAGCTTAAACCGCAAGTTAGGTCAAAATTGGCTAAAACACAAGGTGTTTCTTCCCGGTTTTGGACTTAACCGAACCGATCCAATTTAATTGGTGGTTCAAGCGGTTAACCCAAATCGCGGTTTGCTGGAAATTATTTAATACAATTGGTATTATTTAATTTCTGGTTAAACCGGATTTAAATTCAAAATTAAATTTTAACCTAAACCGAAGGCTGGTCTAAGTTTGATTTGGTTGGACCAAATAATTTAGAGCTGGTCTGGTTTAGTAAATAACCAGTTGGATTTAGTAGTTAATTTGGTCTTGGACCAGAATTAATGAACCGACTCGGTTATGTCAAATTATTGGGCCAATTGGAATTCTGTGGTCTTGGGCCAAGAATTGGGCCTATAATTTGTGACCCAACCGAAAACTTTAATAAAGTATTAAATTAGAAATTTCTATTTTTAGCATGTTTCTAGATTTAGAAAGTTTCTAAAATAAGTAAGTTTCCCAAAATAGTAATCTTCTATTTTTGGAAAGAAAACCTAAAATCCTCAAAACCAATATCAAGCTTGGATGTCTTGCCCAATCTTGTCAGCTACTTAACGCTTATTCAATTACAGATATGGCTTACAGTGTGAGGTGTCTGTTTTTGCGTAAGTAAAGTAGTATATAGTCACTAATTTCATTGGGAGTCCCAGACTTTAGTGATTATTTGGCTGTAAGAGATTGGTTTCCTTGACTGGGCCATCGGGAGTCCCGTGCCTTGAGACATCTGGTGTATTGGGTCTTGGGCCCAATTCACAACCGAGAGTTATTGGATATAACTAGCTGTGTGCATGCTTACCAAGTAAAGCTAATTCCGGGTGACGGCCAGTGGCCCACTTTGGTTTTGGTTGAACATGGGTCTCGGAATCATTGCATTCTTATGAGGTTAAACAAAGAAATTTTGAATGCAATGCGAGTTTTCTTATAAGTTTTTAAGATTACTCTTTTATGAACTAAATAACTAAAACTCTATTGTCTCATAATTTCAGCTATGTCAAGCACAACAACACAAAACACTTTCTCGATCCGGTCTGCCCTTGAGAAGGACAAACTGAACGGATCAAACTTCCTGAACTGGTCCAGGAACCTGAGACTTGTACTCAGGCAGGAGAAGAAGGCTTATGTCCTTGAAAGAGTTCTCCCCCCTATACCTGCGAATAATGCCGCACAAGCTGTGAAGAATGCTTGGGATACGCATTCTTCAGATGCTAATGACGTGGTTTGCCTAATGTTGGCGACAATGGCTCCCGAACTGCAGATTCAGTGGGAAGGCCTGACTTGTCCCATGGAACTGATGGCAAACCTGAAAGCGTTGTTTCAGGAGCAGGCTCGTACAGAGAGATTCCAAATTGTTAAGAATCTCTTGGACTGTAAAATGGCTAAGGATGCAACAGTGAGTCCACATGTTCTGAAAATGATGGGTTATCTCGATCATTTGACTAGACTCGACTGTCCTATAAGCCAAGAGCTTGCTTGTGATATCGTTCTGCAGTCTCTTACTCCTGCATATGACCAGTTCACCTTGAACTATAATATGCATGGGTTGACAAAGACTTTGCCTGAGCTACATGGTATGCTCAAGACTGCAGAACCTAATCTGAAGAAGGCCAAGGACCCGTCTGTACTCATGGTGCAGAAGGGCAAGGGTTTCAAGAAATCTGCTGCAGACAAGGGAAAGGGCAAGGCTGTCCACAACGAAAAGGCCAAACCCAAGCCCGTGTCTAAAGCTGGGCCTTCTGATATCTGCCACTTTTGCAAAGAGGCAGGGCATTATCGCAGGGACTGTAAGAAATACCAGGAAAGTCTGAAGGAGAAGAAGAAGTCCTTCGCGACTACATCTTCAGGTATTTTTGTTATTGATGTAAATACTACTACTTCTGATAATACCACTTGGGTATTAGATACTGGATGTGGGGCTCATATTTGTACTAATGTGCAGGCGCTCAGCAACAGTAGAAGGTTGAAGCAAGGGCAAGTAGAGTTGCGGGTTGGCAATGGAGCGAAGGTTCCAGCACTGGCCGTTGGCACTTACTTGTTGTCTTTACCTTCTGGATTGATTTTAGAACTTGAGAATTGTTATTTTGTACCTGCTATAAGCAGAAATATCATTTCAGTTTCATTATTGGATTTACAAGGATTTGATTTTTCTATTAAGAATAAATTGTGTTCCTTTAATCTCAATGATATGTTCTACGGCTGTGCCCCTCTTATTAATGGGATGTACATGCTGGATCAATCTACTCCAGTATATAACATTAATACAAAACGGTTCAAATCTAACGAAGAAAATGAAACTTTTCTCTGGCATTGTCGTTTGGGGCACATTAGTGAGAAACGCGTCAAGAGGCTCCATTCAAATGGACTCTTGGGCTCATTTGACTTTGAGTCTTGTGAGCAATGTGAATCTTGCCTAATGGGCAAAATGACACGGGCCCCTTTTAATAAACCTACAGAAAGGGCCAGTGAACTATTGGGCCTGATACATACTGACGTGTGTGGCCCAATGTCCACAAATGCTAGAGGAAACTATCAGTACTTCATTACATTCACTGATGATTTCAGTAGATATGGATATGTCTACTTGATGAAACATAAGTCGGAAACCTTTGAGAAGTTCAAAGAATTCCAGAATGAAGTACAGAACCAGCTTGGTAAGAGTATTAAGGCTCTTCGGTCGGACCAAGGAGGAGAATACTTGAGCCAGGAATTCCGTGATCATCTGAGTGAGTGTGGGATCATCTCCCAACTCACACCTCCTGGAACACCTCAGTGGAATGGTGTGTCTGAGAGAAGGAATCGGACATTGTTAGATATGGTCCGATCCATGATGAGTCACACAGACCTTCCTATATCCCTTTGGGGATATGCTTTGCTCACCGCAACGTTCACACTGAACAAAGTGCCATCAAAATCAGTAGCAAAGACACCATATGAGTTATGGACTGGAAAGGCTCCAGCAATGTCTTTTCTCAGAATTTGGGGTTGTGAAGCCTATGTCAAAAGATTAATCTCAGACAAGCTTACACCAAAATCTGACAAATGCTACTTCATTGGTTATCCTAGGGATACCAAGGCTTATTACTTCTATCTGTGATCCGAGAACAAGATCTTTGTTGCTCGGGATTGTACTTTTCTTGAGAGGGAATTTCTCTCTAAGAAAGATAGTGGGAGTAAGGTACAACTTGATGAAATTCAAGAAGGACAGGAACCTGTTCAACCTAATGAGGAAGAACAGCAGGATGAATTACATGAAGTTGTAATAGAACCTGAACCTGAAGTACCTGAAGTTCGAAGATCCGGAAGGATCCGTCACGAACCCGATAGATATCAGGGATTCCTCGTGACTAATTGCCATGATCTTTTGATCATTGACGGTGATGAACCCTCGAACTTTGCAGAAGCCATGATAGGCCCTGACTCCTCAAAGTGGCGTGAAGCCACTGAATCCGAGATGGACTCCATGTCTGTCAACCGAGTGTTTTCACTGGTTGACTTACCCGCTGGTGCTAAAGCCATCGAGTGTAAATGGATCTTCAAGAAGAAGATTGACATGAATGGAAATGTCCAGATTTACAAGGCCAGGTTGGTGGCAAAAGGTTTCAAGCAAATTCATGGTATATACTATGATGAAACCTATTCACCAGTGGCCATGATGAAATCAATTCGGATTCTCCTAGCAACTGCCGCTTATTATGATTATGAGATTTGGCACCATATGAACCAACATAATCCTACAGGGGGACACCAAGGTCGATCAGATGGATCGGGAATGAGAAATTTAATCCTCGGATCGGCTCCGCACTATTGAAGCGTAGAAGTCACCGACTTGATGGTAGAACGAGTCCGGAAGACATTATTGTACGCTTCCTTAGGAGCAGCCGATAACCTAGGAGGCGAGATATCGGTGTCACCATCATCACCCGTATCGTTTCCTTCGGCTTCAACCTCATCCACCTCAGGGTTCTCCGAATCCGAATCTCAGAGCTGTGGGATCTGTAGCTCGGCTCTGCCTGAACTATGTGCGGCATCAGTTAGCCGGGATAACTCGAAACGGCGCTCAAGCTCCTTGGCATGTTGGTAGCAAGGATGTCTTTTCAGATCAGAAGACGTGCTGCTACCAGAAGACGAGTCAGAGGAGACAACGCACCGACATGGCGAATCTTCTCCAGATGAAACAGGAACTATTTCCTTATCCTTGTTCCCCGAACAACGGATTAAAGACATAACTATTGAAGAACAAACGAAGAACACAGCTGCAAAAAGCGGTTTTGATCTAAAGACCTAGGAAACTACGACTGAGCAATGGCGGAAGACAAATCGGAAAATAAAAACCGGTGGAGAGCAAAAAATTACCTTTAACTTCCTCGTCTGAGCAGAAATGAAGAAATGAGAAGCGAGAGTGAACTATTTATAGCCGAAATGATGGCGTCGTGCCCGAGGAAATAATTACCTAGGCGACGCTTCGTTTCTCGCACCTATAAACCGGTTCAGCCGCGAATCAATCTGATTTTCACCCAGACAGACGAAACCGAAACCGGTTCAAATCAACCCATTCAAACAGAAATCAAAACCGACCTAAATCACTTCCTAAACCAAATAGCATTATCCTCGTACCGCCGATCTAAATAAAGTTTGAATCGCCGCACTGGGGGGGGCTTATTGTTGGAGTCAGGACTAGCACCCTTCCCAAAAGGTCCATTCAGGAATTTAGGTCGGCCCAATTAGGAAAGTAGGTTTCGAGTTGACCTAACTCGGCCCGGTCATCGGGAACAATTAGGGCAACAAGAGAGGCAGAGACAAGAAAAGGAAAGATTCATGTTTATCTCGAGTTTTCCTTTTCTGTTGAACCGACTTTGTAACCTTATAAAAGGGCATCTCATTATTCAATAAACACACGTTTTTCAATGCAATTGTCTGAGAGTCATTAGCGAAACCGATTTAATCTAAATTCTCTCCGGCGACTTAAACACTTTCTTTTGCCACTTTATTCCTTCTCGGAAATCTAAGCGAAAACCCTAATTTCGTAACTCTCACTGTGTTCTTGAAATCTTTTTTTTAGAATTCTTTAAGAAAAAACTTAAAACTCTTGCTATAGACCGAGTAGAGATTTTAGAATCGTGTCAGGGAGCAAAAGAGATATTTTGCTTGATGGATTATGGTCTTCCGTATTAAGAATGTTCTTATATTGGTTGAAGAAATGTATCATTTGCGTCATGTGAATAAACTTTTCTTTCTTTTATATGGCCTGATCTCAAGTTTGAGAGTAAAGACAAACATTTATGTTAAAACATATAATTTGATTTAATACTCATTAATAAGTTGGGCTATGAGTATTGTTTGGGTTTATTGCGTAAAAAAGGTTTGCTTTGGTGGGTTTCACTGTGTTAGACGATTTTTCTATGTTAAATCGGAGGATATACGCCCAAAAACAAAAACAAAAAGCCTGAATCATTTTGACAGAGATGACTTAAAAGTTTCATCCTTTTTCAGTATTTCAAATTGGCATTGCAATTTTGATTGAATTAAGGACGAAAAAACGGAACTTAGGGCACGGAATTGCTAAGCTATGAAGCGATTCTTCAAGCCCATAGAGAAAGACGGCTCAACGGCGGCTAAAAAACCCTGCGTCTCGCAGGAAAAGCGCAACGGAGACGAAGATGGAGCTGAAGAAGGGAAGAACGAGAAAGAGCCGTCCAAGTTTTTAACTTGGAACGCCAACAGCTTCCTCCTTCGGGTGAAAAACGACTGGTCCGAGTTCTCTAAGTTCGTCTCTGATTTCGACCCTCATGTCATTGCCGTACAGGTGATTTCTACTGCTTCGTTTTTGATTCCGAGCAATGTGAGTGACTGTGGTTAGGTGTTTTGTGTATGAAACACTGAATCCCTTAAACTTCTCTAGGGGTTTCTTTATTTTACTGACCTCTTTTGGTGTGTTGTGTGGATGATCCGAAGAGACAATTTTTTGCTTAAATTAGCTCAAAGTGTTGACCATTTCAGTAGTGGGATGATTATTTATATGGAAATATATGAGCTCTGTATAAGTTGATTAGTTGCATATGATATTTCGTTCTTCTGTTTAGTTCTCTAGTGTTGCCCAACTGAGTTTTTAGTTGAGTCCAATTTGTGGAACTGACACTAACTGGTGGTACAAATATTTGTGACTAATTCTTTTTGGGGCGAGATTCTGAGGTTAGTGTTGACTGTGTTCTTAATGTTAGGAAGTAAGAATGCCTGCTGCTGGTGGAAAGGGAAAACCTAAAAAATATGACGAGTTGAGCGATGACACGAAAGCTTTGCGCGAGGAAAAACAGGTACCGTATTGATTAGGCTGTTTATTTGTCAGTGTTAATATTAAAGAAACGAATTTTCAAAGATATGTTACAATTACAAGCAGATTTTGAGTTGGAATCACTAATGTAGTGGCAAAGATTTAGAAGAATGGCAAGAGCCACTTTTAAAGTAGCGAGCTCCCATGTTGTTTGGATTATGTTCATGCTTGAAAACTGTTGTTGGTTTACTGACTGCAGATTTTGATGCGGGCTCTCTCAAGTCCACCATTTGGGAATTATCGAGTTTGGTGGTCTCTTGCGGAGTCCAAGTATGCAGGGACAGCCTTGTTAGTGAAAAAGTGTTTCAAGCCTCAAAAAGTTTTCTTCAACCTAGACAAATTAGGTATTTTTTGAAACCTTGTTGCTTGTTCTCTTAGCATTCAAAACTGTGTTTCTTCTCGTTGTTTCATAATGGTTCTGCAATTTTCTTGACTTCATAGCTGTTTCAGATTGGTGACTAACTTCTGTACTTGTTGCTATCACGTAGCATCTAAACATGAACCTGATGGTCGCGTAATCTTGGCTGAATTTGAGACGTTTCGTCTTTTGAATACGTATTCACCTAACAATGGTTGGAAAGAGGAGGAAAATTCGTTTCCGAGGAGAAGAAAATGGGACAAGCGGATTGTTGAGTTCCTCACCCAAACGTCTGATAAACCTCTGATATGGTGTGGCGACTTAAATGTCAGGTAATGAGGAAGTTTTTATGCCTCTTCTCTTGTCAGATTCTTTTCTGCAGGCCCTACTGAGTGTTAAAAAATAAAAGTTGATGTTATTTCCTTGATTCGATTTCTTAAAATATGCAGTCATGAGGAGATAGACGTTAGCCATCCAGAATTTTTCGCAACAGCAAAGCTTAATGGTTACGTTCCTCCAAACAAAGAGGTACTGAATACAAAATCTTGTACGTTTGCTTTTTTATATATACTATAAGAAAACAGAGCGGGTTCTCAATAACGCTAAGTTTCTGTGGTTTATTCATTACATCGGCCTTTGAAATGATTTCTCTTCTCTTCTTGTCTCTGCACTGAACCAAAAGCTTATCTATGATATGGACTTTAGAATCATACGGTGATTACAAATAGTATTAACTGATTTGATTATGCAGGACTGGGGACAGCCTGGATTTACACCCTCTGAGAGAGGACGATTTGGTGCAATTATGAAAGAGTATGTGAAGTCTCATATATCTTTCCTCTTGCGAAGTCTTAGTATTAGTGATTTCTAAAACAGAGACCATAGTTTCTGAACGTTTGATCCTAAATTAAATATATGGAATGTTAACAGAGGAAGGCTTGTTGATGCGTACCGGTATCTACACAAGGAACCAGACATGGAAAGTGGCTTCTCATGGTCCGGGAATCCTATTGGAAAGTGAGTAGATACCACATGTATTAGTGTTTTGTTTTTGCATTACCAATATTGAATGTCATGGTTTTTACTTGCGGGTATCACATGGTTTGGAGTCCATATACTCATTTTCATGTTTCTAAATCTTCGTTTGAATCTTTTTGTTGCAATAGATACAGGGGAAAGAGGATGAGGATCGACTATTTTCTGGTTTCTGAACAGCTCAAAGACCGTATAGTCTCTTGTAAGATGCACGGTCGTGGAATAGAATTAGAAGGTGCCATAGATAAGATATAATGTGTAGTTTATCACACAGATTCATAGAATGTTATTTAGCTCTTTTGCAGCAACTTGGTTCCTGATTATTTTTCCAGGTTTCTATGGGAGTGATCACTGTCCGGTTACACTTGAGCTTTCGAAGCCATCTTCAGATTCGGAAGAGAACCAGGTTTCTAACTAATATCATCATCTTCTGTGATAGAAAACAAGCCTTTTTTAGACTCAAACTAAAGCTTGTGTTATCAGAGTTGAGCTTAGATGCTTTGCCGACTTGAATATTTAAGTTGATGTTATTGAGACACTTATTTGGCCTTGTTACTCTGATGAGCTCTCAATGATACTTTATTAAATATTATTTTGCTTTAGCCAATATTAATATGGTTTAATTTCCTATAAATGTAGATATTTTATCATTTGAATCTTCATTTTTTTGTTAGTTTTTGTCTTTTTGACAAGTGCTCAAATTGTAAAGAGCTAGAATTTGTTTGGGTGTATGTTAAGCATATATACCCTTTGCTTTATTGTGTAGTCAGTGGGTAGAGACAACAGTCGTTAAATAAACCAAGGGCTCATATTCATTTAAGTTAAACGGTTAAATCTAGAGAAAAAAACACCATATATATAACATGAACATTTTGACCCAAAAAAAATATACGAATATTTAAATTATGCATTATTTTTGGTGTTGAATCTAAATGTTGACTTATTTTGAACTAAATTCTACTAATTACAAGTTAGATATGTTGGAAATTTAATAAATTGTAGATACCAAAAGTTAGAAAAAAACTAGATTTATAATTGAAATTAAAGGAAAATGTTTAATGAAAATGTCTCTCTTTTTAACCTTTTTATTAGCCCTGGGATATAAAACCGAACCGAAATTATCGAACCGAAATCGAACCGAAGTTTTAATGAACCGAACCGATCTGAACCGAAGAAAAAACCAATTGGTAGTTTTTTTAAAAACAGAAAAAACGAAATCAAATAACCGAACCGAAATCTCTAGCCTATTATTCATTATTGTAGACTTGTAGTTGTCGATCGGTTTTGATTTTCATAAAAGTTTCAATCTTCCAATATATATATACTTTTGTCAGTTTGTGTTTGTGTGTTTGATATATATATATATATATATATATATATATACATATAGCCTTGGAATATAAAATCGAACCGAAATTATCGAACCGAACCGAAGTTTTATGAACCGAAACCGAACCGAAGAAAAAAACCGATCAGCAGATTTTTTAAAAACAAAAAAAAACCCGAAAAACCGAGTAACCGAACCGTAACCGAACCGAAAAACCGAAGTCCATGCCTTTTTATAGTTTGAACCTGAAATCCTATTCCATAAGTCAGAAATTAGTGTATTTATTAGATTTCAAAAAGCCTATTTTCTCAAGTGAAACTTTTTAGTATTTTCTCTTAGTTATCCCTGATTAATTACTTTTAAAGTTGTTTTTTAATATTTAACGTCATTAATATTAAGAAGATCTGCTTGGATAAAATGAGCGTTTTTGAATGTGCAAACGGACTTATCGAGAGGAACAACAACAAATGTGTGAGTGTGTGGAACTAATGAAATGGCAGAGTCGTAAATGATAGTAAGATCATTACCCTTGAAAAACCCTTCTCCCTTGGAAAATAAAAAACTACTCAAGAGTGTTAAATACTGAGAAATCACATCTCTTGCTCTGCTCCAAACCCAACCCCCTAAAAGATAAAAATACAATTTTCCCCTGTTTTTTAATCCAATAATAAAACAGAGACCTAAGAAACGAGATCAACCCCGTCACTTTTTACGAGGAAAAGTGGACGACCCTTTAACAAAATAAACCTATTGGCCGGAGATTGTCTGGTGGCGACTCGTCGAATCTCGCTAGTTTGTTTTCCCTTTTAAATTTTCGGAAATTTTTGTTCTGTTTTTGCTCTGTAATGGTGATTTGATCAGTACCCACAAGCTGAAAGTAAGGAATTTGAGAGAAAGGTTTATTTTTGTGTGTGTGGGTTTTTCCTCTGTTCGAGAGAGATGGCGGTTTCAGAGCAGAGCCAAGACGTGTTTCCGTGGCTAAAATCGCTTCCAGTAGCCCCAGAGTTTCGACCTACTCTGGCGGAGTTCCAAGATCCGATCGCTTACATTTTTAAGATCGAAGAGGAAGCTTCCAGATACGGAATCTGCAAAATTTTGCCTCCTGTGCCTCCTTCCTCTAAGAAAACCGCCGTTAATAACCTCAACCGTTCTCTGGCGGCTCGAGCGGCGGCGAGGGTTCGTGACGAAGACCGCGCGTCAGATTATGATGGTGAACCCACATTCGCCACGCGCCAACAGCAGATCGGGTTTTGCCCCAGGAAGCAGCGTCCCGTGCAGAGACCCGTGTGGCAGAGCGGAGAGCATTACACTTTCGGTGAGTTCGAGTTTAAAGCTAAGAGCTTTGAGAAGAATTATCTTAAGAAATGCGGCAAGAAAAGTTCAGTCTCGGCACTCGAAATCGAAACCCTTTACTGGAGAGCCACAGTGGACAAACCCTTCTCCGTTGAGTATGCCAATGACATGCCAGGCTCGGCTTTTATCCCTCTGAGTCTAGCAGCTGCGAGGAGGAGAGAGTCTGGTGGTGATGGAGGAACTGTTGGTGAGACAGCTTGGAACATGAGGGCGATGGCTAGAGCAGAAGGATCATTGCTTAAGTTCATGAAAGAGGACATCCCTGGGGTTACATCTCCAATGGTTTATATCGCTATGATGTTTAGTTGGTTTGCTTGGCATGTGGAGGACCATGACCTCCATAGTCTCAATTACTTGCATATGGGTGCTGGTAAGACTTGGTACGGTGTGCCAAAAGATGCTGCTATAGCTTTTGAGGAGGTGGTTAGGGTTCATGGTTATGGAGGAGAGCTTAATCCTCTTGGTGAGTTTTCTTTTCCACCAAAATGCTTATTGCTATGGAAAACCCTGTTACATTGTCACTTGATTGGTAAAGGCTTGTGCTTGATTGGTTTTTGTTTCAAGCCAGAGTATTCTTTTGATAACTAGTTTTTTTTGAAGTTTAAATTATGAAGATTCTGATTCTTGGCATATTTGTGTTGCTTTTAATCTTTGTTTCTAAAAGTTAACCAGAGAAGAAGATGTTTATTTAGTTGTATGCAAGTAAACTAATTACTTATCATGTGAAGGTTTATTAGTGTTATGTGAGAGTGACTTATAGTTACTTAGTGTTCCAATTCCTTGTTTTGATTGGTTGCTTTGTTGTGTTTCTATTCATTTTGTTGCAGTGACCTGTTTTTTTCTTTTTCAAAGCGGCTAATGCAGCTGCATGAAAGCAAACTAAGTGGTTATGCCTCTTATCTTGTTGTCTTCTCAGTGACATTTTCTACTCTTGGTGAGAAGACAACTGTTATGTCTCCTGAAGTATTTGTTAAAGCCGGAATACCGTGTTGCAGGTAATGGTTTTCTTGAATGTGCTCTGTTCATCTCATCATCTTTGCTGCCTTCCACTTTCTCTTCTTTGATTAGAAAATAAACTGTTAATTGCTGCAACTGCAATCCTGTTTTCTCTTTTCGATTGAAGCAAATAACATTTAGAGGCACAATTTTTTTTCTCCTGTTTTTTCACGTAAGTGGTTTGCTTGTATCAGGTTAGTGCAAAATCCTGGAGATTTTGTTGTCACATTTCCAGGAGCATATCATTCGGGGTTTAGTCATGGTGAGCAAGAATCCGTTATTTAGTATCTTCAAGTTAATCATTCAAGGCGTAATGCGTCGAAATAACTTATATCATCCAAAAACAAAATCATGGGGTTGCAGGATTCAATTTTGGCGAAGCATCTAACATTGCAACTCCCCAATGGTTGAGAATGGCAAAAGATGCTGCCATCCGGCGAGCTGCAATAAATTACCCTCCAATGGTTTCTCATCTCCAGTTACTTTATGACTTTGCATTAGCTCTTGGTTCAAGGTACTCTTTCTTTTCATACACTCTCCAACTTTTAAGCTACCTGAAAGATTCATTTTAGGTGTCATCACTCATTGCAGAGTGCCAGCTAACATCCACACCAAACCACGGAGTTCTAGATTGAAAGATAAGAAAAGAAGCGAAGGAGAAAAATTGACTAAAGAGCTGTTTGTGCAAAACATTATCCAAAACAATCAATTGCTCCACTCTCTTGGAAAAGGATCTCCAATAGCTCTTCTTCCGCTGAGTTCTTCAGATTCATCGGTCTGCTCTGACCTGCGAATTGGATCCCATTTGAGTGCCAACCAGGAAAAACCAATCCATTTAAAATCTGAGGACTTAAGTTCTGATAGTGATATGGTGGGTCTCAGTAAGGGTGTTAAGGATGCTGTTTCTGTAAAAGAAAAGTTTACATCTTTGTGTGAAAGGAACAGAAATCACCTGGCAAGCAAAGAGAACCAAGGAACTTCGACAGATGCTGAAAGCAGGAAAAATGATGGAGCTGTTGGCCTTTCAGATCAGAGGCTTTTCTCGTGTGTTACATGTGGAATCTTAAGCTTTGATTGTGTAGCTATTGTTCAACCTAAAGAAGCAGCAGCGAGATATCTCATGTCTGCAGATTGTAGCTTCTTCATTGATTGGACAGTTGCATCCGGATCTGCCAATCTTGGTCAGGATGTAGTGAACCCTCATTCACGTAAGTTACTAGTCGTTCATTCTGTTGATGGCTTTAAAATGTTAACTCTTTACACTATGCTTCATAACTTTCTTTCATGACGCAGAAAGCACAGGAAAGCACGATGTAGGTTACTTATACAATGCTCCTGTTCAAATTACGGATCACTTAATGAAGACAGGCGATCAAAGAACTTCAACGACTTGTGTAACAAAAGCGCATAAAAAAGATGGTGCTCTTGGGTTGTTGGCTTCAGCGTATGGAGATTCTTCTGATTCCGAGGAAGAAGATCAGAAAGGCATAGATGATATTATCCCGGAAGAGGGAAAGTATGACCAAAATGGCACTAGTCCATATGAAGCATCAGATGGCAATGAGGAGGCTACGGTTGGTCGAACTTCTGATTATGGCATCCAAAAACTTTTGTGTGGGAAAGGGAAAGGGGTTGTTGAGGGATCAAATGATAGGTTATGCAATGGCAGCAGTACATCAATTCTGGAAATACCTTTACCCTTTGTTCCAAGATCTAATGACGATTCCTCTCGGTTGCACGTATTTTGTCTTGAGCATGCTGCAGAAGTGGAACAGCAACTCCGTCCTATTGGGGGGATTCACATAATGTTACTATGCCATCCAGGTAACGGCTCAAGTACAACATTAAGTTTTTATTAGTCTTACGAGGCTGAACTGTATGCATTATGCATATGCTGGAGTCTTTTCATCATTAAGACACACGATATTTGCAGAGTACCCCAAGATAGAGGCTGAAGGAAAGATAGTTGCCGAAGAACTTGGAGTCAATCATGAATGGAGTGATACCGAATTCAGGAATGTGACCCGAGAAGATGAGGAAACGATTCAGGTGGCGTTGGCAAATGTTGAAGCTAAGGCTGGGAACAGTGATTGGGCTGTAAAATTGGGTATTAACCTTTCTTACAGTGCTATTCTCAGTCGCTCTTTTCTGTACAGTAAGCAGATGCCTTACAACTGCGTCATATACAATGCGTTCGGTCGCAGCTCTCCAGCAACGAGCTCACCCACAAAACCCCAAGTTTCTGGTAGAAGATCTTCCAGACAGAGGAAATATGTTGTTGGAAAATGGTGTGGTAAGGTTTGGATGTCGCACCAGGTACTAATGACTATTATGAAACCATACTAATTCCGACATTGATACACCTCTGTTTCTGCTTGCTTTGTTTAGATTTAAGACTGATATGATTCTTTCTTCTTCAGGTGCATCCCTTTTTGCTGGAGGAGGATTTAGAGGGGGAAGAATCTGAAAGAAGTCATCTGCGAGATGAGGATGTCAGTGGAAAGAGATTGTTTCCTTGTAATGATTCTAGAGATGCAACCACAATGTTTGGAAGAAAGTATTGTAGGAAGAGAAAGACGAGAGCAAAGGCTGTGCCACGGAAGAAGCTTATCTCTTTTAAGAGGGAAGAGGGAGTTTCTGATGACACATCAGAGGATCATTCCTATAAGCAGCAATGGAGGGCTTCCGGGAATGAGGATGAGACAGGGAATTCGGTTTCTGGTGATTCATCAAATCAAATGTCTGATCAGCAGCAGCTCAAGGGAAACGTCATACACCAAGAATTTGAGTCAGATGATGATGAGGTTTCAGACCGTTCACTAGGACAAGAATATGCTGTAAGGGAATGTGCAGCTTCAGAGAGCTCAATGGAGAATGATGGCTTTCAGTTATACAGAGAGAAGCAGCCAATGTATGATCATGATGATGATGATGATGATGATATCTACAGGCACCCTAGAGGGATTCCAAGGAACAAACGGAGTAAAGTTTTTAGAAATCCGGTTTCATATGATTCAGAAGGAAATGGCCGTTATCAGCAAAAGGGAAGAGTATTCACAAGTAATGCGCAAACTAGTGGAATGGGTGGCGAGTACGATTCAGCAGAGAATTCACTCGAGGAGCAGGACTTTTGCAGTACAGTGAAAAAGCAAACCGGGTCCACAGCTAAACGAAAAGTGAAAACAGAGATAGTTCAGAGCCGGAGAGGTCGCACTTTGCAACTATCTGGATCAAGAAAGAAGAATCAAGATTTGGATTCATTCATGGAGGGACCTAGCACACGACTTAGGGTGAGGAACCTGAAGCCATCAAGAGGGTCTTCAGAGACTAAACCGAAGAAAACCAGCAAGAAAGGAAATAATATTTCCTTGTCCGGAGTCGCTAGTGAAGAAGGTGTGGAGGAAGATGAAGAAATTGAGGAAGAGGAATGCTTGCCTTACCAATGTGACATGGAGGGTTGCACAATGAGTTTCAGTTCTGAAAAGCAGTTGTCTTTGCATAAAAGAAACATCTGCCCTGTTAAAGGCTGTGGCAAAAGCTTCTTCTCACACAAGTATCTGGTCCAACACCGGCGTGTTCACTCAGATGACCGTCCTCTGAAATGTCCATGGAAGGGGTGCAAGATGACGTTCAAGTGGGCTTGGTCTAGAACCGAGCACATAAGGGTCCACACTGGTGCGAGGCCTTATGTTTGTGCTGAACCGGGTTGTGGTCAGACATTCAGGTTTGTCTCAGACTTTAGCCGGCATAAAAGAAAGACAGGTCATTCTGTTAAGAAGACAAAGAAAAGGTGATTTAGGCTCTAACATGGTATCTATCATGAAGAGATTAGAAGAGAATTTGATTACAGGTGTTTTAACTATGTATTTCTCTCCGGTTCTTGTCTACCTGGGCTTATTCAGGCAACATTTGGTAGAGCCATTTATTTATGTTGCAGACAATTCACTTTCAGACTGATTTATCTTTGTTGTATTCTCTGTTATCGTTCTTACAGTTGGATCTGTAACAAATCCTTATGTAGGAAAATATCGGGTTCATGGAATTCATTTATGCTCAAGAGTCTTAAATTTTGTTTAGGAAGACATGGTAACATAGAAAGATTTGGAAGACAGCAAGAACCACTTTCTTTCTGTTGTTTGGATAATGTTCAACCCCAAAAAGATAATACTTTACTTTTGACAAATTAGTTTGTTTTTTTTTTTGATTTTTTTTTTTTGAACCATTTTTTGTTGAAAAATAAGAGGCCCAAAATGATACAGCCCATTACAGAAATTAACCCAACCCAATTGTTTTTAGAAGAAAATTACATGAATCCATGATAAAAAAGATAGAGCGATGGAAGGTGAAAACCAATACTTGAAGAGTAACAGAAGAAGAAATTGAAAAACAAATTGATCAACTCTCCCCCATGAGCGAATCAATTTGCCTTCAAAGCATCCAAAAATACCCAATTGGTTGTCTATCAACTCCCCACTGAGCGAATAAAACCAAATTGTGATCATTGAATGAAGAGAGGAACAAGCGAACAGAAGAACCACCGACTGGCGAGCCTTAAAGCCGGAGATCCATAGCAGATACAGCGCGAAGTAGAGAGAGCGACACAAAAATTGAATCCTGGCAGGAGCAAACCGAAAATTGGAGAGCTGTAAAACCAAAACCAAGGACCCAAAACCAAGTACGAATCCAGAACAATGCACACAAGAGCAGTGAAGATTAGATTGAAGACCATAACTGAGGCAGGAGCAAACTGGAAGGCAGAAAGCTACAAAACCAGATCCAAGGACTCAAGAAATTCATACAAAAGAAGGAGAAAAGACAAGACCAATCAAAGGAATCCCCTGTAGGAATTTCTAGACGGTTTCTAATCATATTAGTCAACCCTAGGTATAAATTCCAAGCCTAGGATCTAGGATTCATGCTTAGAGTTGAATCTACATTCTCAGATCTCGAATATACCTGGATGTTATGCAGCGGAAGATGATTAGGTATTCGAGATTCACGAGCGCCTCAAGTGCTGCGCCTCTACTGGTATCCACAGGCACACAAACTGGAATCCGCCGGGATGCTAGTGCCGGGAGATCGGATCTCTTAGGGATTAGTCTGTTTCTGAGAGGTGGCTGCGATTAGGCTAAAAATTATGTTCCAGGTCGTGCTATATCACATATATATAGACCTGGGAAAACCTAATTAATCACCGAACCAACCGAGATTAATTAAGTCATTAAACCGAAACGATATTTCGATCTGCGCCTTGCATCGATCGACACACTCTCAAAAACACGTCTATTAATGTGTATCAAATACACATTTGATCATTACATTAATGATCATTCCCACATGAAGTACATCCAGTTTGCTTAGGTGTGTGACCCTGTAGGTTCATATAATACTAGTAATGAGTTCACAACTCACATATCACAAGTGGTTTCTAGCAAAACATTATGACCATCTAGTATTGTATGAATGTCTAATCTCGACAACACAACTATCTCTAGAGTGATTACAAGTGTGATTTCAGGACATTCCCAACAATCTCCCACTTGTACTGGAATCATCTATTCCCATAATCCCTTTGTCTCTATATCTTGATCTGGCATAAGGCAAGATCTGTGTCATCATTATTAAGCCAAGATCATGTTCATCGAACTCCAATTTATACTGACAAGACAAACGACTGGCAATCACCTCGTTTGAGTGTGGCCACACATTTCTCAGTATCAAATCTTCGATGGGCCCTGAGATATTTATCTCCTGTTATATAGGAGGGACAAATCCCATCTTGTTCCATCCCTGTTTCTTCACACACTTTATGATACGCCCAATCAATGCCTTTATAATCACCAGTTACGGCTGACGTTTGAAAAAGTTAAAGTGGACCAATTCACATGTAATAAAACATGATGAACTCAGGTCTAAGGACTATACTCTATAGTCGTAATGAAAACTCTCATGACACTTATATAACTATCCTGTAGAGCTCTCATTAGCGGGTCATGTCCGATCCTGTGTTCTCCAACACATATCCATGTGATTGACTTTAATACTCTTATTAATGACTCCATGAAACTCAGTCATCAGTCACCTCACATACTAGTCTCTCGCGGTTGTTAATGTCCCACTTTAACAACCTTGACCAGGGACTAACATAATTTATGTCATTTATCATTTATAGGGTTTCATGATCAAGTCACATACTTGATGACATATAAAATGTCATAAATTACTTTGGGACTATTATTTAATAACCATAATTAAATAATATTGATGTCAGATTTCATTAACATAATCATATTATGTTTATATGACCATCATATCATAACTAAAATCAACAACAACAACTCCCACTATAATTAAGATCACATCTTAAGACATCTAATGCCTTTAGCAGTAGTCTGACCCTCATTCGCTCTTACTCAGCGTGTGTCGAAGGACACTGCGTCTTGCTAAGAGTGATGCCAAGAGTCATTGGCATGAAGCCCTTCTTGGAATCATGCATACTGGACTTGTGCAAGACCTTATCACCATAAGTATCTTGACACAATCCAATTAGCTTGTCCAATCTATCTCTATAGATTATTATTCCAAGAATGTATGCGGCTTCTCCCATATTTTTCATCGAAAAACAACTTTCGAGTCAAGTCTTAACAGACTAAAACAATGGAACTTCATTTTTGAGAAGCAGTATGTTATCAACATACAATACTAGAAATGCAACTGCGCTCCCACTAGTCCTCTTGTAAACACACGGTTCCTCTTCGTTCCTGACGAAGTCAAAACTTTTGACTGCTTCATCAAAACAAAGATTCCAACTCCGAGATGCTTGCTTCAATCCATAAATGGATCGATGAAGCTTGCATACCTTCCTAGCAGCATTAGGATCAATGAAAAACTTCAAGTTGTGTCATGTACACATCCTCTTCCAGAATTCCATTAAGGAAAACTTTTTCACATCCATCTGCCCGTCCTCATAATCATAATGAGCGACGGTTGCTAGGAGAATCCGAATGGACTTAAGCATAGTGACTGGAGAATAGGTTTCTTCATAGTCAATACCATGAATTTGTCTGAAACCTATTTGCCACCAACCTAGCTTTGTATATCAGAATATTACAATTTTCGGAGTCAGGGCTCCTCATTGCTTCTTCAAAATTCGCAGGCCCGTCACTTTCAATGATCAACAGATCATGGCAATTGGTCACGAGAAATCCACATTTCTCGGGTTCGTGACGGATCCTTTCGGATCTGCGAGCTTCAGTTTTGTGTAAAAGTCGTGCATATATCTTATATATATAGACTTTTACCACGACCTAATTAACCAAGGTTGAAAACGTAGTTAATTAAGTCATAAACCAAAATCAATATTTTGGTTCGTGATCTGTGTCGTTCGATACACCTTTGTGTCGATCGACACCTCCTCAGAAACTCGCCATTTGAATGTATATCGAATATGCATTCACCAGATCCTTTGCAAACTTCAGGCACCACAGGTGCAGGTTCTACAACTCTTTGTAGATCCAACTGCTGCTCTTCCTCATCCGGTTGAGCAGTCTCCTGTGATTCTCGAATTTCTTCGAGTTGTACTTTTACTCCCAATGTTCTTCCTGGAAAGAAAGTCTTTCTCAACAGAACATAGTTCCGAGCAACAAACAATTTGTTCTCGGACCGGTTGTAAAAGTAACATGCCTTGGTTTCGTTAGGACAACCAATGAAGTAGCACTTATCGGATTTGGGTGTGAGCTTATCAGAGATTAAACGTTTTATATAAGCCTCACAACCCCAAATCTTCATGAAAGACAAATCAGGAACATTTACAGTCCACATCTCATGTGGTGTCTCTGTAACTGATTTTGATGGAACCCTATTTAGTGTAAACGCAGACGTTTCTAGAGCGTATTCTTAGAAGGATATTGGAAGATCTGAGTGACTCATCATTGATCGAACCATATCTAATAAAGTCCGATTCAGGAGGAGTGAGTTGTGAAACAATTTCACAATCTCTCGGATGATCACTGAATTCTTAGCTTAAGTGTCCACCTCCACGATCTTATCGTAGAGATTTAATACTTTTGCCAAGTTGATTTTGTACTTCATTCTGTAACTCTTTGAACTTTTTCAAAAGATTCAGATTTATGTCTCATAGACATAATCATACCTACTGAAAATGAAGTACTGAATGTTTTCTCTAGCACTTGTGCTCATCGGGCCATACACATCCGTATGTATAAAGCCCAATAAGCCTATGGCCCTTTCATTTTGTTCGTTCGCGACCTGTGTCGATCGACGCACCTTTTGTGTCGATCGACACTACCTTTTGTTGAAAGGGGCCTCAGTCATTTTTCCTAATAAACAAGAGTCGCATTTCTCACATGATTCATAATCAAATGAGCCCAAAAGCCCATCACTATGGAGCTTCTGAATCTGTTTCTCATTTATGTGGCCCAAACGACAATGCCAGAGAAAGAGTTTGATTCGTATCATTTGACTTGAATCTCTTGGTACTAATGTTATAGATTGGCGTGCTTTGTTTTAGAACATAAAATCCATTCTCTAATGGATTGCTACCATAAAATATATCATTGTAATCAAATGAACAACATTTATTCATAATTGAAAACTGATATCCTTCTAAATCCAAACAAGGAACAAAAATAATATTTCTGCTTATAGCAAGTACATAGTAGCAATTATCAAGTTCTAAAACCATGCCAGAAGGTAAAGATAAATGAATTCCCACGGCTAATGTAACAACTCTTGCTCCATTTCCACCGCGCGGGTCCACTTGTCCTTTCTCCAAAATCCTACTTTTCCTTAGGCCCTACATATTTTTAGAAAATATGAGTACCACAGCTGGTATCTAATACCCAATGAGTAGAACCATAAGAAGTAACATTTACTTCTATAACACAAATACCTGAAGAAGAAGTCTCGTACGTCTTCTTCAGCTTCTCATAATCTTCCAGGAATTTATTGCAGTTTCTCTTCAAATGCCTATAACCATTACAATAATGGCACTTAACATCTTCAGAAGGACCAAGTTTAACCTTAGGGGCATGACCAGACTCGCTTGGATTCACAATCGAGCTTGTCTTGCCATCACCTTTGTTCTTACCAAGTTTCTTAAACTTTTTACCCTTTTGTACCATAAGGACATTTGGGGTGTCCTTCTTGATGTTAGGTTCAGCAGTTTTGAGCATCCCATGCAACTCAGTCAAAGTCTTTGTCAAGTTATTCATATTGTAGTTCATTACAAAATGATCATAGCTCGACGACAGTGACTGCAGAATGATGTCAGTAGCCAACTCTTGGCTAATAGGACAATCCAGTTTCTCCAGGTTATCAATATAACCCATCATTTTAATGACATGAGGACTAACTGGTTCGTCCTTTGGTAGCTTGCACTCAATTAGAGACTTAACCGTATGGTATCTCTGAGTTCGTGCCTGCTCCTGAAACATACTTTTCAGGTTAGTGACCATCTCTATTGGCGACTCCACGTTCTCGAATTGCTTCTGCAAATCCGAGTTCATGGTAGCCAACATGAGGCAACACACATCGACCACATCATTAGAATGCTATCCCAAGCATCCTTTTCTGACTGCCAGGCATTAGCTCGGTACTTCTTAGGGAGAACTTTCTCAAGGACATAGTCCTTTTTCTCCTGTTTGAGAACAATTCTAAAGTTCCGATACCATTCAAGAAAGTTGGATCCATTTAACTTGTCCTTCTCAAGGACGGATCGCAGGGAGAAATTGTTATGATGGTTTGCGCTAGACATATCTGAAAAAACAAGGGAGGTTAAGTTATGATGTTCAAGAAATGAGAAATCTTAACTATTAATAAAACTCGCATTATATTCAAACAATGTTTCCTCAAATGAATATAATGATCCAAAAACCATACTTCACTAAACTTGAGTGAGCCACTGGCTATCGCCCAAACTTTAGCTATCTAGGTAAGCAACAACTTTGCTAGTTATATCCAATATAACTCTTGGTTGTGGATTGACATCTCATGTCCAATCCACTTGATGTCTCTGAGCCCAAAACGATTTTGATGGCCCAGTCAAGTAAACCAATCTCTTAAGTCATGTAATTATTGATGTCTTGCACTGCAAGTCTATCAACACGATTACATCATGTCTTAATTATGTAATTGTGGACATCTTGCACTGCAAGTCTATCGCACAATGAAACAAGTCTTGACAGTTGACAAGATTGGAAAGACATCTAAACATACTTGATATTTAGTTGAGGAAACGGAACTTTTGGTCTAATGCATATCATATATGCATCCAATAAGGTTTAGAACTTATAAGACAACTAATCTAATTAGGCTTTAATAATTCTAAGAAGTGGGTTTAATTCTGGTTTGGTTCTGTAACTGCAGGTTCAATAACCGAACAATTTAATTCTTTGTCGATTGACACTACACTAGTATCGATCGATGCAACATACCAGAACCAATTTGCGATAACCGATCAATCCAATCGAACCGGCTTTGATAACCGGTTATCATCGATCGACACAACACTTGCGTCGATCGACATCAACCCAATTCAATCAAACCGCAATTAACCCGTCAAACCGGTTTAAGCCAATTGCAATAACCGATCCAATCCAATTGAACCAGATTTGATAACCGGTCAGCATCGATCGATGCTACATTAGCATCGATCGTCACAAACCAAATCAAACCAATCGCAATCAACCGGTCTAACCAGCTCAACCAATCGCAATGACCAATTCAATCCAATTGAACCAATCGTGTCGCTTTGTGTCGATCGATGCAACACTTTGTGACGATCGACACAATGCGATTAATGGTCTGTGTCGATTGATGCAACACTTTGCAACGATCGACACAATGCGATTTTCTGGTTGTGTCGATCGTTGCATGCTGAAAGCAACGATCAACGCTGGGCCATAACTCAGAGTGCGATTCAACTAGAATCCTTAGGCTCTGATACCACTGAAGGAATTTCTTGATGGTCTCTAATCATATTAGTCAACCCTAGGTATAAATTCCGAGCCTAGGATCTAGGATTCATGCTTAGAGTTGAATCTACATTCTCAGGTCTCGAATATGCCTGGATGTTATGCAGCGGAAGATGATTAGATATTCGAGATTCACAAGCCCCTCAAGTGCTGCGCCTCTACTGGTATCCACACGCACACAAACTGGAATCCGCCGGGATGCTAGTGCCGGGAGATCGGATCTCTTAGGGATTAGTCTGTTTCTGAGAGGTGGTTACCATTAGGCTAAAACTTCTTTTCCAGGTCGTGCTATATCACATATATATATAGACCTGGGAAAGCCTAATTAATCACCGAACAAACCGAGATTAATTAAGTCATTAAACCGAAACGATATTTTGATATGCGCCTTGCATCGATCGACACAACACTTGTGTCGATCGACACACTCTCAAAAGCACGTCTATTAATGTGTATCAAATATACATTTGATCATTACATTAATGATCATTCCCACATGAAGTACATCCAGTTTGCTTAGGTGTGTGACCCTGTAGGTTCATATAATACTAGTAATGAGTTCACAACTCACATATCACAAGTGGTTTCTAGCAAAACATTATGACCATCTAGTATTGTATGAATGTCTAATCTCGACAACACAACTATCTCTAGAGTGATTACAAGTGTGAACCATGAAATCTATAAGACCAGATCCGTGGAAGTAGGATAGAAAAGTCCCCAAGAAGCCATGATTAGGATGCATGGGAGAACCATTCTTGGAACATCGATGAAGCCAAAATAGGGTTAGTGTGCCCTATCCCTGCAATTCGATTCCTCAGAGTTGAGTCAATGATGAGAGTAATTGAGTCCGTGGACTTGAACTCTTGCCTATGAATTATGTTGTCGCGCTCCATCCATATGTAGTAGATAGTACACTGCCAAGCTAGTAACTGAATTCTTTTGGTGCTTCTAGGTCTGTTTGTTGAGGATAGGTTTTCTATGTTCTGAGACCAGCATCGAGATGGTATGAAGCTACACCAACCTGCAGCAACATTCCAAATAGTCCAAGAGAAGGAGCACTCAAAATAGATGTGGTTGCAGGATTTAGGACTCGAGTAACAGAGGAGGCATGAGGCATCAGTAAGCAGACCCCATCGTAGTAACCGGTCCCTAGTCAGGCATCTGTTAAGAACAAAAAGCCAACACATAAAACTTTGCCTCGGAATGCCATGGGAATTCCAAAAAATCTCAGTCCAAGGTTGAACATCTCCCCTACTTCGCATATCATTACATAAATCTCCTGTTGAGAAAATTGTCCTTGGTTTGTCCTCAAAAACCCACTCATACTCATCTTCTTCTTCAGATAGGGTGATAGTAGTAAGGAATGAGTGTAGCAAAACTTGTTCTTAAGACCGTGCTGGTCGAATAAGCCACCTCCCATCCGAGTAAACATCACTAATAGTTACAGTAGCTGGAATCCCAAGCAAGTTGCGATTATCAGTTGAAAGATAAGCCCTTAAGTCTCCAAAAGGGGTCCAATTATTTCTCCAGAACATGCAAGAATTGCCATTACCAATTTTCACTCTTATCCTCTTAAACGCCTCAGTCTTTAATTTGAGGATTTTATTCGCTAACCATGAATAATCATTCCTCCTTTCCATGATCCAATAATTAGCTATGGAGTTGTTAAGCACTTCTTTGGTGAACCAAGCCACCCAGATAGAGCCTGATTTGAAAAAAGTAGCCATACAAGCCGCATCATACAAGCGTTGTTCCAACATGTCAAGTTCTTTATGCCTAATCCCCCCCTCCTTTTTTGGTTTAGTAATTGAATTCCAAGCCACTCTCGTTGAGTAACGTCCTTCAATTGATCCTTTCCATAAGTAAGCTACGCAGAGGGAGTCTATCTTATCCATGCATTTTTTTGGCAGGATAAATGACGAGCACCAAAAGTTGGTTATCCCGGCTATGACTGTAGTAATCAGCAGAAGCCTTCCCGCGTAAGACAGGGAACGAGCACTCCAGGTAGAGATCTTGGACTTTATTTGATGCAATAGGGGCTCACAATTCGCTAATGTTAACTTCTTTGTGCACAGAGGGATCCCCAAGTAGCGGATGGGCAAGCAACCGTGAGACAGGCCAGTGGAGACGGAAATAGAGCTGATCTCAGCCGCGGTTAAGCCTGAAGTAAAGAATGTGGTCTTATTTATGCTAAGAGCAAGACCTGAGAGAGTCTCAAATTGCCGCAAGATCTGAAGAATTCCCTTGACCGATTCCACTCTTCCATCCGTGAAAATTAGTAAGTCATCCGCAAAACTTAAGTGCGTTAGCTTTGCGTCCAAGCATTTATCATGGTAGCCAATTAATCCTCTCTCTGCAGCTTTATCAAGGAGAGAAGACAAGCAATTCATCACAATGACAAACAAGTAAGGGGACAAAGGGTCCCCTTGACGCAACCCACACTTACCCTTGAAGTGACCATGGATCATTCCATTATACCCAACCGAGAAGGAAGCTGTACAGATGCAGGCCTCAATCCACTGGATGAACTTTCGAGGTATGTCAAGATACTTATAAGACAATTTAGCAAGAAACCCCAGTTTACCGTGTCAAACGCCTTAGCTATGTCAACCTTAATTGTAATTCTCTTAGGCCCTTTGTCCTTATGGTAGCCATTTACAATTTCAGCAGCTAACACCGTGTTTTCCAAGAGAAGCCGTCCTTTTATAAAACTATTTGGTTTGGACTAATTAGATCAGGAAGGATCGGCTTCAGACGGCACACTAGGAGTTTAGAAATTATCTTGTATAAAGTGTTTAGACAAGATATAGGTCTATAGTCATTGATAGCACTAGCGCCCAGATGTTTAAGCACAAGGGTCAAAATAGTAGCATTAGTCACAGCCGGCAGGAAACCAGTTTCAAAAAAACAGAGATACAACTTGAACAACTTCTTGACTCAAAATTCCCCAAACAGCTTTGTAGAAACCCAAAGTTAGTCCGTCAGGACCCGGGGCCTTATTAGGATTAACCTTGAATAACACTGCCTTTATTTCTGCAGGAGAGGGGTATAGCAATCATAGAAGCACTCATTGGATCAATACATCTGAATTGCAGCATCACTCTGAACCAGTCCTCCGAAGCCATAGTGAAAAACACGGTTTCTAGCGCTAAAATGGATGAGAAATGACTGATTGCAAGGTTTCTCATTTCCTGAGGATACACTAGGAGTTCACCATTAGCCAACAGAAAGGATCTGATGGTGTTGTAAGCAGTACGAACCTGAGCTATTCTCTGAAAGTAAGAAGTATTGAAATCCCCCTCCAAAAAGTTGATTCTTGATTTTTGCTTAAAGTAACTTTCTTCTAATGATCTGAGAAACAACCACTTATCATGGAGCACTTTTTCTTCCTCAAAGACCCTTTGGGAGGGAGCCGTAATGGCTTCGCATTGAACCCTCCTCAAATCAGTAAGGACCTCAGCCACTCTTACCTGGATTTGGGAGAAATTATCTTTATTGAGCTTCCTAAGATCCGTTTTGATCAGTTTTAATTTCCAGCAAAGATGAGAGTGATCAAGGGCAGGAATACCAAGGAGGGACCAAGCCACACTAACCACTTCAGGAAACTATGGATGCTTAGTCAGGTAATTGTAAAACTTAAACGATTTATAGCCGGCTTGAGGGAGATTGCAACAGAAATCCGTGAGACAGGGACTGTGATCAGAAAACTCCGGAGCAAGGTAGGCCACAACACTGTTAGGGAAAGCATTAATCCAGCAGCTATACACTAACAGTCTGTCCAACTTTTTCGTCAGGGGACTGAGTGGTTGGTTGTTAGTCCAAGTATGAGGGATCCCCTGGGACCGAAGGTAAAATAGGACAGCTTGGTGAAGAGTGTCACGAAGCTCACACATGCCATAGTCGAGGTAGTTAACATCAGGAGAAGAATGCTCTTCATGATGGATAATTTGGTTTAGGTCACCTCCAACCAACCAAGGTTTACTGTCGAGAGATAAGGCCTGGTTAGTGTTAAGCAGGTCAACCCACAAATCCGTGCGCTCAGCAGATAAATTCGACGTGTAAATAGCCGTGAAATAGAAGCAGCTAGAGAAGCCAATCTTAATCTCACAAGTAATAGACTGTCGGGTCTGGTGGAGGACACATCAACTAACAGGATATTTCCATATTAGGATGACCCTTCCATCAGGATCCGAGGCATGGTTCGAGGTAAAATTCCATCCTCTACACACTTTAGAAATTATTAGGTTCATGTTATTTTTCTTTATATGTGATTCCAAAATTGCACCAAAACAAGTTTGATGGGTAAGCAACCAGTTAACAAAAGTTTGATGCTTGCTAGAGTCATTTAGACCTCTAACATTCCAAAAAATGACTTGATACTCATTGATTTAGGTGACACTCCCCTGAGGCGGAGAGGCTACCATCAAAAAGATGATCCAACTGGATAGTTGGCTTATAAGCAGATGACTTAGAGATGCAAGGATGATCCTCACACTGCTTCTTTGTCTCAATCTCCAGGCCACTTTCATTGGATATTTTTTCATCCAAATTGCCAGTTGTCAAATCCTCGGAAGAGGAAACAGAGACTTGATTCACAAAAGGAGGTTTTACCGGGTAAGGGAGATGAGATTTAAACTTCTTAGGCTGTCGCTGAGGATCAATATCAAAGATGGAGCTATGAGGGTAAGGTTCACCTGAAGCAGTGATAGTAGCTGGGAGAGCAACAACATATGGAACTTCTGCGGGTTTATAGAGTACACCGTTTCCCATTTCAACACCTGCTTCTTCAAGACTGAGACGGCCAGGGATTGATCCGAGCTTTTATCAGGCAAAGTGGAGTCAGCACTAAACAAGCCGTGACTAGGTAAACTCTGAACGTCATCTAGAAGTCTTCCCATAGGAGAGACCGGCTTTTCATTATCCTTCGATCCTTGCTGAATCGCAGCTATCACAAGCGGAGACACGACTTCCCCCAGAGATTCCTGGGTCAAGTCAACAGGTTTACCAAAAGCTTTCAGTTGTGGGGAGGTATCGTTGAGCATCTGAATATCGGACTCAAGACTGGCAGTACCTGAATCCAAGTTCATAGTACCTGATTCAACACCGGCAGTATCAATGACAGAGGCTTCAGCTGTAGGACTTGGCTGGTTAGCAACAACAACAGTTGGAGTAATTGGCATGCTGGAAGAGGAGGCTTTAGTAGATAACAAGCAGTTTTTTGATATGTGACCAAGTTCTTTGCAGTTAGTACATGAAGGAGGCAACCAGGGATAATCCACCTCCACCTTGATTACAGAGCCTTCACTTCTTGGCAGCTCTATAGTCCTCGGCAAAGCCTTGGTAAGGTCAACTTCAACTTTGACGTGAGAAAGAACCAGACTAACCATTAATAATTAATCTTAAAATTTATGCTATGGAGTAATTTCACTATATTTTAAGCATAGAAATACACCCTTCGGTTCATTTGGATTATTGTATTAGTCGACAACAAAGAAAAAAGGTTAAGTGTATTAGTCACTGGATAGAGGCAACATCATGTAAACCAATTGGATCTTTTTCCCCGCTAGCAGATTTATCAATTTCATAATCAAGGGAAAAATATTAGCAGAATATAAAATACATCTACTATCCATGTTGTTGATCGTCATGATGTAAAAGTATATGTAAAACATCTCTGACATTTGATCCCGAAAAAAATACAAATAAAAGATCTCTGACTTGACAAAACAAAACCAAAAAGAAAATCTCTGACTTAAATCTTGTGCTTCCTCGAGCCTCCAACTCTTTCTTCTCAACTTACGTTAGGGTCGACGGCCGCCGTTAGGGTCGCCGCTGGTCAACCTCGCCTCGCTTTCTCCTTGCGAATCGACCCTTCTATTCCTTTCTCATGGCCGATCCACCTCCAATCGGAAATGCCCTAAAAGGCCAGAGCTCGACTACGCCTCTTCCATTCGCCGGAACAACCCCCCTATTCCAGTCAGCCGCCGACGTCTTAGCGCAGAAAATCGCCGGTCATGGACTCTCCCAAACTCCTCTCCAGTCAATTGAAGCTCCATATCATCTTCCTCTTCAAAGCTCGAGCACAGAGAAGATACCAAACTCGACCTGTTCTGATTTAGAAGTCATCGCTCAACCCACTGCTGCCGTGTCCACCTCACCAGATAGACAAGCTGAAATCGGACCCTCATCGCCGGTCTCGTCTCCAGAAAACACTGAGCGAGCTATGATTGTATTTGGAGATACCATTGCTTCCTCTACGTCCCAGTCTGATGTTGTATCTACTGACTCGCCCATAGATGAAGTGGTGAATGTCTCTTCCATTGATGAAGCTGCAGGTGCTATAGAGCCACACGCAGAAGCAAAAATGGTAAACAACTCCATTCCGCCGGTCCAACATTCTCAGCGAAATGCTTGGGCTTCCCCTCTGTAGGCTCCGATGTTGGACGATTCTCTTGGAAGCCCGATAACTTCTGAACAACAATCAGCATCCGAGTGGCCATCACTTGCTGATGCAAGGAAGAACAAAGTGAAGACAAAAGTTCTGCCTCCATTATCTAAAGCTTCTAAGTCTCCAAATTTAGAATGCTCAAAAACCTCTACTGATGCTCTCTCACAGTTTGATATCCGTCTTCCTGCCAATAGTAAACGATTTCCTTGGGCTGCCCGTATGAACCAAGCTACGAGGAATCTTCATAGAGTCGCTACCCCTACCTATATGGATGATGGCACGCCAAAGGTAATCATTCCGAAACATATTCTTCTTCAAGGCCTAGAAAATCAAAAGGAATATGTCATTGGTCAGTTCTATAGATGCTCTTGGCCATCTAGAGGACTCATTCATGCGGTTCTCAATAGGATTTGGGGGAGGAATTGTAAGATCTTTGTTAGGAAATTAGGGGACTCATCCTACATCTTTCACATCCCGGATGCAGCTACTAGAACATGGGTTTTGCAGAGGGGTTTATGGCATGTTGACAACTGCATTATGTTTGTTGCTCCATGGTCTTCATCAGCTTCTCTTGATTTACCGGAAATTACAACGGTTCCGGTTTGGGTTACATTAAAGAATATTCCGAGTAATGCTTACTCACTTGATGGAATCAAGTTTATTGCATCCGGATTAGGTGAACCAATGCTGTCTAATAAACCTCGGCTTGATCCCACTATGTTAGGCGAGGCTAAGATAATGGTCGAAATGGAACTTGATAAACCATTTCCGCAAAAAGTAGCAGTTTCAGATGAGATGGGTAACACATCAATGGTAGGTGTTGAATACTCTTGGCTTCCTCTCAAATGTTCTCGCTGTGGTCACCTTGGACATAAAGAGTCTAGATGTTTGTTGCCTCTAAACATCTCGTGTTCAAATGACCAACAAGCTGTGCTTACCACGCCTCCTGAAGTTTTGAAATCACCCTCTGAATTGACTGTTACTGATCCTGCCGTTAGTGAAGCTGCTACAGCCATCACTATACCAGCAACTAATCAAGATTCAAAGGAAGCAACTAATACTACTTTTGTCTCCACTTCGGTTCATCTCCCACAGGTTATTACTAACACTACCACAGCCTCACTTTCATCTTGTCAATCACTAGTCTCAGCCTCGCTATCAACAACTAGCTCAGCCGCAAGCTCCGCTACAACAACAATCTCGACGGCCACATACACAGACTCGGAGGCTCTGGCTTCCTCTAACTCGAAGACATATTCTACTCCAGCAAAAGACTCAGAAACAAAGCTTCCAGTATTAACAAAACAAACATCTACCAACAGCATTGAGGTGATGGTCAACCAAGCTCAACAAACGGAAGGTTTAGCCACATTTGAGGGGGTTAATCATTTTGCTCCGCTTGATCATGATGTCCCGGGACAAATGGTCCTGCGAAGTGGCATGGTAAAACCCCAGGATGAAAATTGGATAGAAGCTAAGGGAACATGTGGTCGTGGTCGTGCTCGCGGTCGTGGCCGTGGAGGTCATTAGCTTCGAAATGGGTCACAAACTCTTCCATTTTATCCAAGAACATTAAGCAGCTTTTGCTTCTTTTCTAATACTCAATGTGTTAATCGACTCTCTAATATATGTCCCAAAAAGGACATATAGCCCTGTATCTTTAGTTTCGTATTTTAAATTTGAATGCCCTTTAAAAAAAAGAATATAAAATACATGCTAAAAATAGCATCAACCGATAAATAAAAACCAATCAACAACTAAGAAGCTACAAAAGTCAGATCAAAAACCACTAAATAAGACATCCAAATAGCCAAGGCTGTAACGCCGTCTTCCCGTTTTCTACTGACCGACGAGTTGACCGGCTAACAATCAAACAAGAACATAACCGATCGAACCCGAGCAGTCATACGAGAAGAGTTTGTCACAATACGAAAGCCAGAGATAGTCCGGTTTGAGACAAAGACTCGAACCAAACCACCTTTGACTCCGTTTACCTCGTTTCCACGATACGAGGCTTTTCAACCCGTACCGCTTCCACGAGTTGTGTTCGGTTCGGACTAAACCGTATATCAGGGAATTATTCCATTTTTATTACTTTAAAATCATAAACTTTATTCATACCAATATACGGTCTAATATAAATTATTTAGCGGGTACCCAACAAAATCCGCAACCGAAAATAAAGTCAAAATGCTTACAAACCCTAGCCAAATGCTAACCCGAGACTACTCCGAGTGTCCTATGCGTCCGCCGAGCTACGCCAAACCTGAAAAAAACACAAAAGAGTCTAATGAGCAATCTAAGATTACCCAGTGAGACGACTCCCAACTAAAAAGCTGCTAATAATCTAATAATCATGCTTAAACCCAAAATAACAATCAAGTACAATAGTTGATCACATGCTACCAAGACCTAATGAGCTTCACAACACACAAGCATCCAAATAACAACACAATCATCAGCGAAGGAAATCGAGAACACTGCGGCACATGCCCTCGATTAAACTCGATCTACACTAAACGCATCTCTAATGCAATCTCCACACCATGGGCCCCAAACGTGAACTCGGTAACTTCCACGGGAACACTTAGCTACCCCACGGTAACTAAAACCTCCCACAACTCCTAGACGAAAATACGAAGTCCTACGACTAGGACACCATTCTCTGTCCATCAATACACGGTGACTCGGGTTACCCCTAGATAACCAAAGCTTCCATGCAGTCCGTCCCTAGGACGCAACCCCGTATTCTCCGGACCACACACCTACCGACGTTACTCAGTAGGTTAACACCTTAACCAGAATCACCACCTGAAGGCCCGTGTCCGATCAGGTAACTACCCGAGGATCCAATCGGGTCGGAAGTATCAGAATGCCATCTCTAGACTTGCGGGATCTAACGTACCCTATAGAGTCCTAATAACAACAAAATAACCAAGCAGACTCACTGGGACTCTATCACGCAATGCCAACAAGGTCAAATAGAACTACCATCTATATCCCCAGTCTATCTCGCAAGCCCTATCACCAATCTCCACATCACCCGACTTTACCCGGTCCCGCACCAGAGTAAGTCTCTTCCAGTACAGTATACTCGGCCCAACACCGAAGTAGATAAACAATCAAGCAATCAACAGTCTACTCGGCTCAACACCGAAGTAGATACAAATCACACAAACAATCAACAGTCTACTCAGCCCAACACCGAAGTAGATACACAATCACACAATCAACAGTTTACTCGGCCCAACACCGAAGTAGATACACAATCACACAATCAATAATCACAACCCAACACAAACAATTATTTAGGTTTATTAGTCTTTTAATATGTCCTTAACCTTAACTCATTCAATCCTTAACCTTTACTCATTCAATCCGCTACCTTGGGATTAGTGGATTACTAATCCCGTAGATGGCCCATCAATCACACCACTTCTTTTACTTATCCCTTTCTAAGTATGTTTAATAAGTCCTCAACATGTCGGTTTAGAGTTAGTAAGATTACTAACTTCCCGACATCTCATTATTCATTAACTTCCGTTCATTACTCTTAACCCGACTAGTTAACCCACCTTGTTATTATATTCTAAGTATGTTATGTCTTTTAACCATATTTTAATCAACTCACAATTTTCCGTATATAGATTCCTTTAGATACGTTCTTAAATACTTATATATGCATGTACGTCCTAGCATGCCGTTCTATATGTATGCATCACCCAATCAAGCAATCAACGAACTATTAATCACTTAATGCAATACCCAATCAAACAATCAACAAATTATCAACGATTACGGATATAAGCTAACTAGCATGCATCCCTTAGCCTAATCATTTAATTAGTTCACCGAGTTATTAATCAACCTAGTCATTCTAACCAATTCAATCAATCGGGTATGCAACCTAAACTACGGTTTATCAATTCTGGATCTATATGTTTCTAACTAAATGCAACACACAATTTAGACGACTCACAATGTTATTATGACGACGGACGGACGGATTGACGGACTAGCAGAACAACGAGAGCCGGCACGAACCCGAAGCTGACCCAAACCTTCCCCGTATCGTCGACTTGCTTTGACCCGACCTTGACCCGCACTTGACCGTAATGTTGACCTTAGTGATTCCGATCGAGCCTCCGGACCGTTCTCATCTTCTCTCTCCTCCGGTTCTCTCTCTCTCTCCTCTGGCTCTCTCTCTCTCTCTCTCTCTCTCTCTCTCTCTCTCTCTCTCTCTCTCTCTCTCTCTCTCTCTCTCTCTCTCTCTCTCTCTCTCTCTCTCTCTCTCTCTCTCTCTCTCTCTCTCTCTCTCTCTCTCCTCCGGTTCTCTCTCTCTCTTCTTTTTCTTCACACTTCATCTTCACGCTTCATCTTCTATCCCTCTTCTTCTTCTTCTTCTTCTCCTCCTCCGATCTTCTTCTTCTTCTCTTCCGGTCTTCTTCTTCTTCCTCCTCCTTCTTCTTCTTCTTCTTCCTCCTCTGGCTTCTTCATCCTCCTCCTCCTCCTCCTCCTTCTTCTTCTTCTTCTTCTTCTTCTTCTTCTTCTTCTTCCTCCTCCTTCTTCTTTTTCTTTCTTCTTCTTCTTCCTCCTCCTCCTTCTTCTTCTTCTTCTCTCTTTCTCACGCTTCTTCCTCTTCTCTTCTTCTCTACTTTTTGTTGTTTTTGTTGGTGAGGAAATGAGGGAGATGAGGGCTTCTTATATAGTACATCCAAGAGAGTGTTAATGTGACAAATGTCACTCTTTTCTTTTCTCCAAATGACACCACATCAAGATAGGTGTTGGCATAAGTCTTGACAGCTTCCCCTTCTTCTCTTAGCCACGCCAAATGCCAATAAATAGAGGAGATTCAGTTTATTCTTGGGCATCAAGTCTTCTGTTCTCTCCTTTCCACGTTTTTAGATCCACAAATTAGAGAGTTTCATGTATCTCTTTGATACACTCATCAAAGAGCAACAAATTCATTGGTTCCTCTCCTCCTATAACTTAATGACACCTATCCATTTGTTTTCATTGCATCTCCCTTGATAGATAGCCACGTTCACCCTCCAACCAATCAGCAAGTTTCTTATTCCCGAACCATCCCGATGCTCGATGTTACTGTTTTCATGTTTAAGATTTTAAAAACTCTTTAGACGCTTCCACAAATTCACCAAGCCTCCTTTTCAGATTATAGATTCTCTTAGATGAATTTATAAATTTGAATCACTCCGTTTGGATACCCGTAGCTCCCGTTATGAATTTTACAAGTTTTGTCGGTTTTATCGGTTTCCATTCCCGATAATCCGAAAAACTCATCTACGGTCCGTTTCCACCATTCTTGGTCTTATAAATGTTTTTTTTTATTTAAAAAGAATAACATTTGGACCTTCTTAGCTTCCGGCTCGCATTTTGGTAAAATTACCAAAATGCCCTCCATCTTCTAAAAATTACGAAAATGCCCCTCGCTGACTTTTCTGCTGCCTGTTGACCAATTTAGTGAGACAGGGTATTACAAAGGCCGCCATGAACCAAGAGAGATAAAACAAAGGAGCATCCGAAGCCAAGGTTTATTAAGATCGATCCACTGGTATCCATTATATTCCTCCACCACAAAGAGTCACATGCATATTGTATGCATACCAACCAAGGAAGTCGAAGGAAAGCTCTTTAACTATTCGACAACTGACAACATGATGCGAGAAGAGCCAAAACTCCAATTCCAAAAGATTGGGCCGGAGAACCCTTGCACAAAACAAACACCTCCCAAAGCGCACAAAAGCAGGTAAAAACCGCATGAGCTAAGCCATAGCAACCAAAAGAAAGAACAAGCACACTCTCAAACCACAAAACCCACACCATCCAAAGCGGGCGAAAGCAAAAGCACAACAACCAAAACAGAGACATAGACGCTGAAGAACTAACGAGAACCGCTCGAAACGAAGCCAACCACACCAAAACTGAACCACGAGAAAGAGATCTGAGAAAAGAAACCCCTATGCCAAAGAAAGCGAGAACCGCCCAACAAACTCAAACCTAAAACTAAACCAGCACGAACTCAAACTATACACCAACCCAGACCCAACCAAACAACTACCGAAAATCCACATCATTAAACCTCTGCCAAAGAAACCCACCATAAAACCAAACCCAACCATCGCCGGCGAACAATACCACACCGATCAACGAAACTCACCTGAGAAGCAACAATACCGGCTGCACACGCTAAGATCCATCGCCGGAGATGCAAATGAAAACAACAGGGGGGACTCGGCACGAGCTCACATGCCACACTACACACACATGGATACCACCGGAAGAATGGTGCATGCTAGAGCTTCAACCACTTGCAAGAGACCACCACATATCGCCTAGGCTGCATCGAGCGAAAGAGAACGATGACAACATAGGATATTAGGCTGACAGGGAGAGATAAAGACACAGTGATGAGGTTCGTCGGAAAGTTAACAAACAAAATATGAGAGAGTCCTTTCCCGGATTAGACGGAGAATGCCGACCGCTGGGGAGAAAATTAACCAACCAAGAATGGATTTGAAATCTGGCGGTATCCTCATTAAACGTGCCCAGGAGTGTTACTTTTAGGGCGAACTCCTGTGATACCACTCGTGGGGTCATATTGATATAAAATCAAATTTTGTTTTGGAAAAATACAATATGTATAACATTTGCATTTTATTCTCTATGTTTTCTGTTTTTCATAGCATCCAATCTAGTTTATTTTTATCTTTTATTTCTTCTTATCCGATATTTCTTTGTAACTTCAAATATTACAAGAGCATATATATAAGAGACAGAAAGCCCAAAAAAGTAGACATAAACCAAAAAAGCGACATATATGTGTTACAAGGATAAAATATAACCTTGCTGAAATTTAAAGGAAACAACTCCATAAACAATTGCTGAAAGACCAAAGATAAACAAACTATAATGAGCTGAAATAGTAAAAGCAAATAATGAAAATAAAACGTCTAGATCGAGTAACCTTAGAGCATGGCTATCTTTAACCATCTAATTATACTGCTTCCAATTTACTCATTTTTTTAGACGAGAAATAGTTGAATGTCATATTTCTTATGTTTTTTATCTTTTTTTATTTTGGACCACTAGAAATAGGCTGGCGCGTGGCTTAAGGCGCCTAACGATTTTCTCTCCTAATCCTTCAGTCTAAAGCTCAAAAAAATCTTCAAGCCTCGCCTCTTCGTCTCCGGGAATCTCGCCGGTGGTCGAGGAGGGCTTAATCTCGTTCTTCCCATTTTCCATGTTGTGGTCGTGTCGGAGATGGGTTAGTTGCCCGTGAGTCGGAGGTTGACGATTGAGCTGGGCGTGCGACGATTCGCTAGCTCCGGCGACGGTGAGGGGTCTTTCGGTGGTTCGAGGAGTCACCCAATTTGCTTCCTGTCCGGGATCTGCTGCCCGGGGACGGCGGCGGCGAAGGCGGTGGTGAGGTTAGGGTTTTAGCGAAGGCATCTCGGGTTACTGTTCTCTCTTCTCCGCGGCAGATCTGAAACACGGTTTAGTGGAGAGACGGAGGCTCGTGGTTGACGGCGACGATTGTGCGGATCGAGTTCAGTGAAGCTCCGGCGGTCTCTTTTCCTCCCCGACGGCCACTACTCATCTTCGATTAAGCAATTTTTTGTCACGGTTTGTGCCTCCTTTTTGCTGGTACGGTTATGCTTGGTTAAGGATAGCGGTATTGGGCTGGGATCATGCTTGCGAGTGTCTCTGTTTTGATTAAAGCTTGATTCTAGGAATTTCCTTATTTTGTGAAAGGGAGGTTAGACTCGGTAGTCAGGAATGTGAAGGGTGGTTTAGGCTCGATGTTGTTACGGTTTTGTGCTATGTGCCGGTTCTTTAACTTAGGAGGCTGTAGTAAGATTGCGGTCGTGGTGATGCTTCGGCTATTAAGCCCCGTTAGCTTGTATAACCCCGTGGTATAGTGCCGGATCCATGAGTTTATGAGGCCGACTGTTAGATGTGGAGGGCAATCAGGTTCAACTTTCTAGACTTTGTTGTCGAATGGACCTATGTTTCACGCGTTATCGGATGAAACAATTTCTCAGCTTTCTTCACTGGTTCCTCAGTATTTTTCGGCTGCAGCTCTTTCCGAGACCGACTGCACCATTCCAGGACTTCGAAATGTTTATCGACTGTTGCCACATTTGCTCTTGAGCTTAGACAGGAAACAGTTGAACGTCATATTTCTCATAGTAAATGGTGAACCTAATTTATATGATTCTTGATTTTCAAATGTTTTGTATATTTTTTTCCCTTTTTATGATCAAATGCCATTTAGAAGTGCTAATTTGTCCACATATGTGGTGCAAAGAAAACTTTAATATGAGTAGTTGTTAGAAATAGTAAACAAAATTCACAATGCCAAATATGTTTGCTAACTACCAGATTCTAAATCCATTATCCATTTATGTAATAGTCATATATATATATATGTGTGTGTGTGTGTGTTGCGTTCCTCGTATGTGAATTTGTTTTTTTTTTGGGCGATTGTTATACCTACAATTATATTTTTATTTATTTATTGTTTGTAACGTTTCGTTTAATTTATTTTTTTCGTACATGTAGATTTTCGGAAATTGGGATTAGTGGTCTATTTTGTGGAAGGTATGTTTGCTAGTTTTATATGTAAAATTCTATTATGTTAGTATTTGTGATATTATGCTAATGCACACAATGTAACTATTATACTTGGTTCTAAGTTTTATAGATACCCAATTTTAGAAGTGCAAAAAAAAAAATGACGAAACAAAAATGTTTAGAAATTGTAAGAGTAATTTAAAAATGTTGTCATAAAAGTTGGTAGAATTGTGTTAAATGGACATAGTTATGTACAGCTTTCATGTTACGAACTATTTATTATGCTCATTCATCCTGCACTCTGAGTCTGAGAAAGCAACCTCCTCATCGGAGAGTCTCATCCAATAGCTGAGAATCCTCAGAGTCAAGACCAGCTTCAAAACTCTCTTCTCTCCACTTTGTCTCTCACTCTCCTCTCAAATTCTTCATCAGTATAAGCCAACATGTATCTGAGCTTAAAGTTAACTCTGCTCTCAACCATTAAAAAACATGTTGAAGCGGCAAGCAGAGAGTCTTACAAATACTAACCATATAACCACACCAAAGTAGAATGGGAACAATTCATACGAACTTGAGGAGGATATAATTACCTTGTCAGTTTAGAGGATCCCGATTAGTGCTTGAGAAGTAGCGGATTGTTATTGCATGCTCACGCTGCAATAAAGTGGAAAAATCCTTCAACTGTTAAAAATATAAAACACCATATGGCGTTAAAGATCTCAATCATCTCCCAAAAGCAAGCTAACCCATAAATCACAATAATTCCATCTTGATCATAAAGCTATTCAATTTAGAAAACGTTATTTGATTTAGCCGTAAGTAACTAATACAAAATTATAACAAAAATCAGATGAACCACAATTCAATTGAATCTGAAAGCAGAAACCCAATTCAAAAAATCATCAATGACAACGAATGAATGTGCATACAATCGCTAAAGAAAAAAAAATGGAATCGTGAAAAAGTTACCTTCTTGATTGATGATGCGTGACGCGTCAGCCATTGGTGCGTAATTAGAACTGCTTAAGCCGATCCGATTTTCGTTTCGCACTTGTCTGTGTCTGTGTGTTTTGGCTCTAACCAAGAAGAAACAAATTGTTTAGGGTTTTGAAAAACAACCAAGAAAATTGACGGGTAAAAGACGACTCACCGGAATCAGACGGTGATTGTTTTGATCGGATGGTTTTGCTCTACAGAGATCAGAGCAGCCGACGGGTTTTGTTGAAGCTTTTTCAGAAATCCTAATTCTCAAAAATTAAGAGACACAAAAATCTTTCAATTCATAGAACAAAAAATCATTTCAGTTCGTATGAATTGAATAATCAAAGAAAGAAGCATGATTTTTACCTTGATGGAGAAAATACTTCTGATCCGAAAATGGCAAAAACGATGAAGAAACCTAGAGTATGTAAAGGATAGATATGTCATTTGTAAATACCTAGTATCATAAGTATTCTACTAGTATAAATACTTGTACAATGTAACTTATTCATTAATAAGAATCCTCTTCTACATGGTATCAGAGCCGTCGATACTCTAATATTTTTTTTTCCTAAACCTATTTTCACGTTTTCTTGGCTGCGCCTCCTTCATTCTCTAGCCATGAACAACAACAACAATAACGAAATCCTTCAAATCAACAACCAAACTCTGTTCAACGTCAACACATCCAATGTAACAAAGCTCAACTCAACCAATTACCTCATGTGGAGTCTCCAAGTGAACTCCCTACTCGATGGCTACGGTCTGGTCGGGTATCTCGATGGCTCAACGACTGCACCAACACCAACTCTCATCGTGAATGGCCTTGTGTCACCAAATCCGGACTACACGCAATGGAAGAGACAAGACAAACTCATCTTCAGTGGTTTACTTGGCGCAATCACAATCACTGTGCAACCTCTTGTCTCTCGTTGCCAAACCTCGGCTGAAATCTGGTCGACATTAGCTAACACCTACGCTAAGCCAAGCCGTGCTCATTACAAGCAGGTTAAGCTTCAACTTAAAAGCTGGACAAAAGGTACTAAATCGATTGATGAGTACTTTCAGGGCTTGACAACGAGAATGGACCAACTCGCAATCATGGGAAAGGCGCTTGATCTAGAAGATCAAATTGAGACCATTCTTGCTGGCTTGCCTGATGATTACAAGATTTTAGTGGATCAGATCGAAGGACGTGATACGCCTCCTTCTCTCACCGAACTCCATGAGAAGCTACTGAATCAGGAGAACAAACTTCTCACGCTGGCTGTGTCTCCATCTGTCCCTGTTACTGCCAATGTTATTCAACAAAGATCGTTTAACAACAACAAGAACACGTACAAGACTCATGGTCGCAGCAACACACCATGGCAGCAAGCAAATAGTCCTCACAACAAGCAGGAACAGAAGCAAGCTCGCCCCTACCTTGGTCGCTGTCAGATTTGCAGCACTCAAGGCCACAGTGCACGCAGATGTCCACAGCTCCAAGGATATGTGCCTTCTGTGCAACGTCAACAGACGCCCTTTACTCCATGGCAGCCACGAGCCAACATGGCTGTAAGTTCGCCCTATTCTCCTGACAACTGGATACTTGACAGTGGTGCTACGCATCACATTACTCAGGATCTCGCAAATCTGTCCCTGCATCAGCCGTATCAAGGTGGCGAGGAAGTGCTCATAGGCGATGGTTCACCTCTGTCAATTTCTCACACGGGTTCAACCTTACTGCCTTCTCTTTCTCGTGCTTTACAGCTGAATAAAGTTCTATATGTGCCTGATATTAAAAAGAACTTGATCTCTGTATATCGGCTATGCAATACTAATGATGTCTCGGTGGAATTCTTTCCTGCTCATTTTCAGGTGAAGGACCTTCAAACGGGCGTTCCTCTGCTTCAAGGTCGCACCAAGAATGATCTCTACGAGTGGCCAGTTGCCTCCACATCACCCACAGTCCTCTTCTCGTCACCTACATCACGCACCACTATGGCATCTTGGCATTCTCGACTAGGGCATCCGGCTCCTCCTATCTTAAAATCGATTGTTTCCAGTTTTCATTTACCTGTTTTATCTTCTCCTTTGCAATCTCCAACACTTTGTTCAGATTGCCAACTCAATAAAACACATAAGCTCCCTTTTGCAAACACTTCGATTGTCTCACAAAAACCACTTCAATATCTTTTCTCTGATGTCTGGTCTTCTCCAATTACTTCAATTGAGAACCACAAATACTATGTCATTTTTGTAGACCACTACACTCGCTATACTTGGTTCTATCCTCTCAAACAGAAATCTCAAGTTAAAGAAGTGTTCACAGCCTTCAAAGCCTTAGTCGAGAACCATTTTGACACTAAAATTGGGACCCTTTACACAGACAATGGGGGTGAGTATGTTGCATTAAGGACCATGCTTGCACACGCTGGAATCTCACATCTAACAACACCTCCACACACTCCTGAGCATAATGGGGTTTCCGAACGCAAGCATCGACATATCGTCGAAACCGGACTGACCTTACTCACCACAGCCTCTATGCCCAAAGAGTATTGGTCATACGCCTTCCAAACGGCAGTATACTTGATAAACCGACTCCCAACTCCGGTACTCTCCAATCTCACACCACTTCAGAAGCTCTTTGGTCGTACGGCAAGTTACGATAAACTCAGGATCTTCGGCTGTTTGGCTTTCCCTTGGCTCAGACCATACGCCAAGCATAAGCTTGATGACCGATCAAAAGCATGTGTCTTTGTTGGCTATTCACAGTCGCAAAGTGCGTATCTTTGTCTGGACGTTACCACGCACAGGCTGTATGTTTCTCGTCATGTGCAGTTCGATGAACAAGTATTCCCATTTGCCAATCGCAACCGACTGATGAATCCATCTGATCAGAGGCAGTCGTCAATACACATGGAAGAAGTACAAGTGCAACAACAGATGTCAACGCCAGTAGAGATCATTCGGCCTTGTGAGGAACAACCGTTGGTCCTTCACCCCAGCCCGCCATCAATGGAAGCAGCTCCGTCTCAGGTGACTTCACCGATTGTTACCAGTGAACCTGCTGCCTCCACTTCTCAGCCTACTCAAAGGTGCACTCAGACATCCTTGCCACTTACTCAGGTATTACCTTCTGAACCTTCTACTCATACCTTCTCTCCTCCCACAGTCACTCAATTGCCCACTGGCGAAGCCTTACCTCATACCTCAGCCACCGAAAATAGGCCCACTGGTCGAACCTCCCCAGATGACCAAGCTACCACCCAAAGGTCCACTGACCCAACACCTGCAATAACATCTTCGTCCCAGCATCCTTCAACAGTCCTGTTACCTATCCCTGTTTCACAACAAACCAGACGACCACCTGCAAAACAAAAACAGACACCACAAAACACTCACAAAATGACAACCCGCAAGAAAGACAATATCCAAAAACCAAACCCCAAGTATGCCCTTGCTGCTGTGATTATGCATTCATTTTTGCAGGAACCAACGACATATCAGCAAGCACTCAAAGAACCAGAATGGCGTGCTGCGATGTCAGAAGAGATCAATGGCCAAATTCAGAAGCAGACATGGGAATTGGTACCACATTTACCAACACAAAATGTCATAGGCTGTCGCTGGGTATTCAAGACTAAGCTACTTCCATCAGGTGATCTTGACAAGTACAAAGCTAGACTCGTTGCAAAAGGCTATCATCAAGAATATGGTCTGGATTATAAAGAGACTTTCAGCCCGGTTATTAAGGCCGTCACTATACGGACAGTCCTAGGACACGCTGAAAGTAATGGTTGGTCAATTCGTCAGCTCGATGTCAATCAAGCTTTCTTGCAAGGGACACTAACCGAAGAAGTCTACATGTTGCAGCCACCGGGATTTGTTGACAAAGACCGACCACACCATGTTTGTCGGTTGAAGAAGGCCATCTACGGTTTAAAACAAGCTCCGCGAGCTTGGTATCTTGAGCTCAAAACATTCCTAATACACATGGGGTTTGTCAACAGCTTATCAGATGCGTCTCTCTTCGTGCTTTGCAACCGATCGACTCTTATCTTCATATTGGTATACGTTGACGACATCATCGTCACAGGAAACAACAACGAAGCTGTGTCGTACATAATTGCAGGGCTTGCTAACAGGTTCTCATTGAAAGACCAAGGTGATATCAATTACTTCCTAGGAATCGAGGTTACTCGCACTAGTCAAGGACTTCATCTTATGCAAAGAAAGTACATTCTGGATCTGCTCACAAAGACAAACATGCTTGGCGCAAGGATAGTTGCGACACCGATGCAGCAGAGCCCGAAACTCACCCTTACTTCCGGTTCAGACCTCACTGATGCTTCGCAATATAGGATGGTCATAGGCAGCCTTCAATATCTCTCTTTCACTCGGCCAGATATCAGTTATGCGGTAAATCGATTATCTCAATTTATGCATAAACCCACCATGGAACATTGGCAAGCTGCCAAAAGAGTCTTGCGATATTTGGCAGGAACCATGACCCACGGTATCTACCTGCGCCGAGACAATGCAGCTTTACTTCATGCCTACTCTGATGCGGATTGGGCTGGAGACACCGATGACTATGTATCCACCAATGCTTATGTCATCTATCTAGGTAAACAGGCCATTTCATGGTCATCGAAGAAGCAAACAGGTGTAGCAAGATCTTCCACGGAAGCTGAGTATCGAGCCATCGCCAATGCCGCAGCTGAGGTACGCTGGATATGCAACCTCCTCTCTGAGCTCCATATCAGATTGCCCACATCGCCAGTCATATACTGTGACAATGTCGGAGCCACATACCTCAGTGCTAACCCGGTATTTCACTCTCGTATGAAGCACATCGCTTTAGATTATCATTTTGTCAGAGGTCAGGTCCAATCGGGTTCACTTCGGGTAGCACATGTATCATCTAAGGACCAGCTTGCGGATGCCTTGACAAAACCTTTGGCACGAGTTCCTTTTCAAACAGCATGTTCCAAGATTGGAGTTACTCAACTGCCTCCATCTTGAGGGAAGGTGTAAAGGATAGATATGTCATTTGTAAATACCTAGTATCATAAGTATTCTACTAGTATAAATACTTGTACAATGTAACTTATTCATTAATAAGAATCCTCTTCTACAGAGTATAAGGAAGGGGAACGAAACCCAATATGGTCTTATTTGCTTACCTCAGGGAAAAGAGAAGTTCTCAAAAAGTCTCATCTAGATATTTGATCAAATCCAGAATCTCCCCTACGACTTTTCCATTGTGCTCAAGAGCTGGTACCTGCAAAAAAGAAAAATACGAAAGCTGCTGTTAGTGCCAACTTCTATTTGTAAGTTTATTCGATTGTTGTGAATGGAAACTGTTGTTACGAAAAAAAATTCCAGTCATGAAGTTTTCGCTTTCACCCCCAATCAAGACGAACCCTAATTTTCGAAAATCAAGAGAAAAAAACCCGCTCTTTGAATTTATATACACGATTCCTGAGCAAATAATCAATTGGGATCGAAGTAAGCAAATAATCGAAAAAAAACTCCTGAATTTTACAGTATCATGATTGAAGAAGAAACTGCTGTTGAATGAGGTAGTTTTTTTATGCTTCACGATTTTTGTATGTATCAGTGTATTTACCTGAAATTAATCAACCATGAGTCAATGATTCTTTTGTAACCATAAACGAAATCGGGATAGTAGAATCGAAAATTAAAGGAAAAAATTGGATTTCATGCCTTGGAAGTAAAAGAGAGATGGAGAAGAATGAAACTTGATCGTGAACGGTTAAGCTTGGAGAGAAAATTTTTGGCTGAGGAAATTTTTTTCTTATTAGGCACCAGAAAAAAAAAAACGAAAATTAAGGGGAGCTTGACACCTCAGCTTTTTTTTCTCTCACATGACTTGTCTTTTATATAATGTGACAAATGTCACTCTTTTTTTTCTCCAAATGACACCACATCAAGATAGGTGTTGGCATAAAGTCTTGACAGCTGCCCCTTCTTCTCTTAGCCACGCCAAATGCCAATAAATAGAGGAGATTCAGTTTATTCTTGGGCATCAAGTCTTCTGTTCTCTCCTTTCCACGTTTTTAGATCCACAAATTAGAGAGTTTCATGTATCTCTTTGATACACTCATCAAAGAGCAACAAATTCATTGGTTCCTCTCCTCCTATAACTTACTGACACCTATCCATTTGTTTTCATTGCATCACCCTTGATAGATAGCCACGTTCACCCTCCAACCAATCAGCAAGTTTCTTATTCCCGAGCCATCCTGATGCTCGATGTTACTGTTTTCATGTTTAATATTTTAAAAACTCTTTAGACGCTTCCACAAATTCACCAAGCCTCCTTTTAAGATTCTAGATTCTCTTAGATGAATTTATAAATTTGAATCACTCCGTTTGGACACCCGTAGCTCCCGTTATGAATTTTACAAGTTTTGTCGGTTTTATCGGTTTCCATTCCCGATAATCCGAAAAACTCATCTACGGTCCGTTTCCACCATTCTTGGTCTTATAAATGTTTTCTTTATTTAAAAAGAATAACATTTGGACCTTCTTAGCTTCCGGCTCGCATTTTGGTAAAATTACCAAAATGCCCTCCATCTTCCAAAAATTACGAAAATGCCTCTCGCTGACTTTTCTGCTGCCTGTTGACCAATTTAGTGAGACAGGGTATTACAAAGGCCGCCATGAACCAAGAGAGATAAAACAAAGGAGCATCCGAAGCCAAGGTTTATTAAGATCGATCCACTGGTATCCATTATATTCCTCCACCACAAAGAGTCACATGCATATTGTATGCATACCAACCAAGGAAGTCGAAGGAAAGCTCTTTAACTATTCGACAACTGACAACATGATGCGAGAAGAGCCAAAACTCCAAATCCAAAAGATTGGGCCGGAGAACCCTTGCACAGAACAAACACCACCCAAAGCGCACAAAAGCGGGTAAAAACCGCATGAGCTAAGCCATAGCAACCAAAAGAAAGAACAAGCACACTCTCAAACCACAAAACCCACACCATCCAAAGCGGGTGAAAGCAAAAGCACAACAACCAAAACAGAGACATAGACGCTGAAGAACTAACGAGAACCGCTCGAAACGAAGCCAACCACACCAAAAGTGAACCACGAGAAAGAGATCTGAGAAAAGAAACCCCTATGCCAAAGAAGGCGAGAACCGCCCAACAAACTCAAACCTAAAACTAAACCAGCACGAACTCGAACTATACACCAACCCAGACCCAACCAAACAACTATTGAAAATCCACATCATTAAACCTCTGCCAAAGAAACCCACCATAAAACCAAACCCAACCATCGCCGGCGAACAATACCATACCGATCAACGAAACTCACCTTAGAAGCAACAATACCAGCTGCACACGCTAAGATCCATCGCCGGAGACGCAAATGAAAACAGCAGGGGGGACTCGGCACGAGCTCACAGGCCACACTACACACACATGGATACCACCGGAAGAATGGTGCATGCTAGAGCTTCAACCACTTGCAAGAGACCACTACATATCGCCAAGGCTGCATCAAACGAAAGAGAACGATGACAACATAGGATATTAGGCTGACAGGGAGAGATAAAGACACAGTGATGAGGTTCGTCGGAAAGTTAACAAACAAAATATGAGAGAGTCCTTTCCCGGATTAGACGGAGAATGCCGACCGCTGGGGAGAAAATTAACCAACCAAGAACGGATTTGAAATCTGGCGGTATCCTCATTAAACGTGCCCAGGAGTGTTACTTTTATGGCGAACTCCTGTGATACCACCCGTGGGGTCATATTGATATAAAATCAAATTTTGTTTTGGAAAAATACAATATGTATAACATTTGCATTTTATTCTCTCTGTTTTCTGTTTTTCATAGCATCCAATCTAGTTTATTTTTATCTTTTATTTTTTCTTATCCGATATTTCTTTGTAACTTCAAATATTACAAGAGCATATATATAAGAGACAGAAAGCCCAAAAAAGTAGACATAAACAAAAAAAGCGACATATATGTGTTACAAGGATAAAATATTTCCTTGCTGACATTTAAAGGAAACAACTCCAGAAACAATTGCTGAAAGACCAAAGATAAACAAACTATAATGAGCTGAAATAGTAAAAGCAAATAATGAAAATAAAAACGTCTAGCTCGAGTAACCTTAGAGCATGGCTATCTTTAACCGTCTAATTATACTGCTTCCAATTTACTCATTTTTTCTTAGACGAGAAATAGTTGAATGTCATATTTCTCATGTTTTTTACCTTTTTTTTTTGGACCACTAGAAATAGGCTGGCGCGTGGCTTAACGCGCCTGACGATTTTCTCTCCCAATCCTTCAGTCTAAAGCTCAAAAAAATCTTCAAGCCTCGCCTCTTCGTCGCCGGTAATCTCGCCGGTGGTCGAGGAGGGCTTAATCTCGTTCTTCCCGTTTGCCATGTTGTGGCCGTGTCGGAGATGGGTTAGTTGCCCGTGAGTCGGAGGTTGACGATTGAGCTGGGCGTACGACGATTCGCTAGCTCTGACGACGGTGAGGGGTCTTTCCATGGTTCGAGGAGTCACCCAATCTCCTTCCTGTCCGGGATCTGCTGCCCGGGGATGGCGGCGGCGAAGGCGGTGGTGAGGTTAGGGTTTTAGCGAAGGCATCTCGGGTTACTATTCTCTCTTCTCCGCGACGGATCTGAAACAAGGTTTAGTGGAGAGACGGAGGCTCGTGGTTGACGGCGACGATTGTGCGGCTCGAGTTCGGTGAAGCTCCGATGGTCTCTTTTCCTGCCCGACGGCCACTACTCATCTTCGATTAAGAAATTTTTTTTGTCACGGTTTGTGCCTCTTTTTTGCTGGTACGGTTATGCTTGGTTAAGGATAGCGGTATTGGGCTAGGATCATGCTTGCGAGTGTCTCTGTTTTGATTAAAGCTTGAATCTAAGAGTTTCCTTATTTTGTGAAAGGGAGGTTAGACTCGGTAGTCAGGAATGTGAAGGTTGGTTTAGGCTCGATGTTGTTACGGTTTTGTGCTATGTGCCGGTTCTTTAGCTTAGGAGGCTGTAGTAAGATTGCGGTCGTGGTGATGCTTCGGCTATTAAGCCCCGTTAGCTTGTATAACCCCGTGGTATAGGGCCGGATCCATGATATGAGGCCGACTGTTAGATGTGGAGGGCAATCAGGTTCGGCTTTCTATACTTTGTTGTCGAATGGACCTATGTTTCACGGGTTATCGGATGAAACAATTTTCTCAGCTTTCTTCACTGGTTCCTCAGTCTTTTTCGGCTGCAGCTCTTTCCGAGACCGACTGCACCATTCCAGGACTTCGAAATGTTTATCGACTGTTGCCCCTTTTGCTCTTGAGCTTAGACAGGAAACAGTTGAACGTCATATTTCTCATAGTAAATGGTGCACCTAATTTATATGATTCTTGATTTTCAAATGTTTTGTATATTTTTTTCCCTTTTTATGGTCAAATGCCATTTAGAAGTGCTAATTTGTCCATATATGTGGTGCAAAGAAAACCTTAATATGAGTAGTTGTTAGAAATAGTAAACACAATGCACAATGCCAAATATGTTTGCTAACTACCAGATTCTAAATCCGTTATCCATTTATGTAATAGTCATATATATATATATATATGTGTGTGTGTGTGTGTTGCGTTCCTCGTATGTGAATTTGTTTTTTTTTTGGCGATTGTTATACCTACAATTATATTTTTATTTATTTATTGTTTGTAACGTTTCGTTTAATTTTTTTTTTTTGTATATGTAGATTTTCGAAAATTTGGATTAGTGGTCTATTTTGGGGAAGGTATGTTTGCTAGTTTTATATGTAAAATTCTATTATGTTAGTATTTGTGATATTATGCTAATGCACACAATGTAACTATTATATTTGGTTCTAAGTTTTATAGATACCCAATTTTAGAAGTGCAAAAAAAAAAATGACGAAACAAAAATGTTTAGAAATTGTAAGAGTAATTAAAAAATGTTATCATAAAAGTTGGTAGAATTGTGTTAAATGGACATAGTTATGTACAGCTTTCATGTTACGAACTATTTATTATGCTCATTCATCCTGCACTCTGAGTCTGAGAAAGCAATCTCCTCATCGGAGAGTCTCATCCAATAGCTGAGAATCCTCAGAGTCAAAACCAGCTTCAAAACTCTCTTCTCTCCACTTTGTCTCTCACTCTCCTCTCAAATTCTTCATCAGTATAGGCCAACATGTATCTGAGCTTAAAGTTAACTCTGTTCTCAACCATTAAAAACATGTTGAAGCGGCAAGCAGAGAGTCTTACAAATACTAACCATAGAACCACACAAAAGTAGAATGGGAACAATTCATACGAACTTGAGGAGGATATCATTACCTTGTCAATTTAGAGGATCCCGATTAGTGCTTGAGAAGTAGCGGATTGTTATTGCATGCTCACGCTGCAATAAAGTAGAAAAATCCTTCAACTGTCAAAAATATAAAACACCATATGGCGTTAAAGATCTCAATCATCTCCCAAAAGCAAGCTAACCCATAAATCACAATAATTCCATCTTGATCATAAAGCTATTCAATTTAGAAAACGTTATTTGATTTAGCCGTAAGTAACTAATACAAAATTATAACAAAAATCAGATGAACCACAATTCAATTGAATCTGAAAGCAGAAACCCAATTCAAAAAATCATCAATGACAACGAATGAATGTGCATACAATCGCTAAAGAAAAAAAAATGGAATCGTGAAAAAGTTACCTTCTTGATTGATGATGCGTGACGCGTCAGCCATTGGTGCGTAATTAGAACTGCTTAAGCCGATCCGATTTTCGTTTCGCACTTGTCTGTGTCTGTGTGTTTTGGCTCTAACCAAGAAGAAACAAATTGTTTAGGGTTTTGAAAAACAACCAAGAAAATTGACGGGTAAAAGACGACTCACCGGAATCAGACGGTGATTGTTTTGATCGGATGGTTTTGCTCTACAGAGATCAGAGCAGCCGACGGGTTTTGTTGAAGCTTTTTCAGAAATCCTAATTCTCAAAAATTAAGAGACACAAAAATCTTTCAATTCATAGAACAAAAAATCATTTCAGTTCGTATGAATTGAATAATCAAAGAAAGAAGCATGATTTTTACCTTGATGGAGAAAATACTTCTGATCCGAAAATGGCAAAAACGATGAAGAAGCCTAGAGTATAAGGAAGGGGAACGAAACCCAATATGGTCTTATTTGCTTACCTCAGGGAAAAGAGAAGTTCTCAAAAAGTCTCATCTAGATATTTGATCAAATCCAGAATCTCCCCTACGACTTTTCCATTGTGCTCAAGAGCTGGTACCTGCAAAAAAGAAAAATACGAAAGCTGCTGTTAGTGCCAACGTCTATTTGTAAGTTTATTCGATTGTTGTGAATGGAAACTGCTGTTACGAAAAAAAATTCCAGTCATGAAGTTTTCGCTTTCACCCCCAATCAAGACGAACCCTAATTTTCGAAAATCAAGAGAAAAAAACCCGCTCTTTGAATTTATATACACGATTCCTGAGCAAATAATCAATTGGGATCGAAGTAAGCAAATAATCGAAAAAAAACTCCTGAATTTTACAGTATCATGATTGAAGAAGAAACTGCTGTTGAATGAGGTAGTTTTTTTATGCTTCACGATTTTTGTATGTATCAGTGTATTTACCTGAAATTAATCAACCATGAGTCAATGATTCTTCTGTAACCATAAACGAAATCGGGATAGTAGAATCGAAAATCAAAGGAAAAATTTGGATTTCATGCCTTGGAAGTAAAAGAGAGATGGAGAAGAATGAAACTTGATCGTGAACGGTTAAGCTTGGAGAGAAAATTTTTGGCTGAGGAAATTTTTTTCTTATTAGGCACCAGAAAAAAAAAACGAAAATTAAGGGGAGCTTGACACCTCAGCTTTTTTTTCTCTCACATGACTTGTCTTTTATATAATGTGACAAATGTCACTCTTTTTTTTCTCCAAATGACACCACATCAAGATAGGTGTTGGCATAAAGTCTTGACAGCTGCCCCTTCTTCTCTTAGCCACGCCAAATGCCAATAAATAGAGGAGATTCAGTTTATTCTTGGGCATCAAGTCTTCTGTTCTCTCCTTTCCACGTTTTTAGATCCACAAATTAGAGAGTTTCATGTATCTCTTTGATACACTCATCAAAGAGCAACAAATTCATTGGTTCCTCTCCTCCTATAACTTACTGACACCTATCCATTTGTTTTCATTGCATCACCCTTGATAGATAGCCACGTTCACCCTCCAACCAATCAGCAAGTTTCTTATTCCCGAGCCATCCCGATGCTCGATGTTACTGTTTTCATGTTTAATATTTTAAAAACTCTTTAGACGCTTCCACAAATTCACCAAGCTTCCTTTTAAGATTCTAGATTCTCTTAGATGAATTTATAAATTTGAATCACTCCGTTTGGACACCCGTAGCTCCCGTTATGAATTTTACAAGTTGTGTCGGTTTTATCGGTTTCCATTCCCGATAATCCGAAAAACTCATCTACGGTCCGTTTCCAACATTCTTGGTCTTATAAATGTTTTCTTTATTTAAAAAGAATAACATTTGGACCTTCTTAGCTTCCGGCTCGCATTTTGGTAAAATTACCAAAATGCCCTCCATCTTCCAAAAATTACGAAAATGCCCCTCGCTGACTTTTCTGCTGCCTGTTGACCAATTTAGTGAGATAGGGTATTACAAAGGCCGCCATGAACCAAGAGAGATAAAACAAAGGAGCATCCGAAGCCAAGGTTTATTAAGATCGATCCACTGGTATCCATTATATTCCTCCACCACAAAGAGTCACATGCATATTGTATGCATACCAACCAAGGAAATCGAAGGAAAGCTCTTTAACTATTCGACAACTGACAACATGATGCGAGAAGAGCCAAAACTCCAAATCCAAAAGATTGGGCCGGAGAACCCTTGCACAGAACAAACACCACCCAAAGCGCACAAAAGCGGGTAAAAACCGCATGAGCTAAGCCATAGCAACCAAAAGAAATAACAAGCACACTCTCAAACCACAAAACCCACACCATCCAAAGCGGGTGAAAGCAAAAGCACAACAACCAAAACAGAGACATAGACGCTGAAGAACTAACGAGAACCGCTCGAAACGAAGCCAACCACACCAAAAGTGAACCACGAGAAAGTGATCTGAGAAAATAAACCCCTATGCCAAAGAAGGCGAGAACCGCCCAACAAACTCAAACCTAAAACTAAACCAGCACGAACTCGAACTATACACCAACCCAGACCCAACCAAACAACTATTGAAAATCCACATCATTAAACCTCTGCCAAAGAAACCCACCATAAAACCAAACCCAACCATCGCCGGCGAACAATACCATACCGATCAACGAAACTCACCTTAGAAGCAACAATACCAGCTGCACACGCTAAGATCCATCGCCGGAGACGCAAATGAAAACAGCAGGGGGGACTCGGCACGAGCTCACAGGCCACACTACACACACATGGATACCACCGGAAGAATGGTGCATGCTAGAGCTTCAACCACTTGCAAGAGACCACTACATATCGCCAAGGCTGCATCAAACGAAAGAGAACGATGACAACATAGGATATTAGGCTGACAGGGAGAGATAAAGACACAGTGATGAGGTTCGTCGGAAAGTTAACAAACAAAATATGAGAGAGTCCTTTCCCGGATTAGACGGAGAATGCCGACCGCTGGGGAGAAAATTAACCAACCAATAACGGATTTGAAATCTGGCGGTATCCTCATTAAACGTGCCCAGGAGTGTTACTTTTATGGCGAACTCCTGTGATACCACCCATGGGGTCATATTGATATAAAATCAAATTTTGTTTTGGAAAAATACAATATATATAACATTTGCATTTTATTCTCTCTGTTTTCTGTTTTTCATAGCATCCAATCTAGTTTATTTTTATCTTTTATTTTTTCTTATCCGATATTTATTTGTAACTTCAAATATTACAAGAGCATATATATAAGAGACAGAAACCCCAAAAAAAGTAGACATAAACAAAAAAGCGACATATATGTGTTACAAGGATAAAATATTTCCTTGCTGACATTTAAAGGAAACAACTCCAGAAACAATTGCTGAAAGACCAAAGATAAACAAACTATAATGAGCTGAAATAGTAAAAGCAAATAATGAAAATAAAAACGTCTAGCTCGAGTAACCTTAGAGCATGGCTATCTTTAACCGTCTAATTATACTGCTTCCAATTTACTCATTTTTTCTTAGACGAGAAATAGTTGAATGTCATATTTCTCATGTTTTTTATCTTTTTTTTTGGACCACTAGAAATAGGCTGGCACGTGGCTTAACGTGCCTGACGATTTTCTCTCCCAATCCTTCAGTCTAAAGCTCAAAAAATCTTCAAGCCTCGCCTCTTCGTCGCCGGGAATCTCGCCGGTGGTCGAGGAGGGCTTAATCTCGTTCTTCCCGTTTGCCATGTTGTGGCCGTGTCGGAGATGGGTTAGTTGCCCGTGAGTCGGAGGTTGACGATTGAGCTGGGCGTACGACGATTCGCTAGCTCCGACGACAGTGAGGGGTCTTTCGGTGGTTCGAGGAGTCACCCAATCTCCTTCCTGTCCGGGATCTGCTGCCCGGGGATGGCGGCGGCGAAGGCGGTGGTGAGGTTAGGGTTTTAGCGAAGGCATCTCGGGTTACTATTCTCTCTTCTCCGCGGCGGATCTGAAACACGGTTTAGTGGAGAGACGGAGGCTCGTGGTTGACGGCGACGATTGTGCGGCCCGAGTTCGGTGAAGCTCTGACGGTCTCTTTTCCTGCCCGACGGCCACTACTCATCTTCGATTAAGAAATTTTTTTGTCACGGTTTGTGCCTCTTTTTTGCTGGTACGGTTATGCTTGGTTAAGGATAGCGGTATTGGGCTGGGATCATGCTTGCGAGTGTCTCTGATTTGATTAAAGCTTGAATCTAAGAGTTTCCTTATTTTGTGAAAGGGAGGTTAGACTCGGTAGTCAGGAATGTGAAGGTTGGTTTAGGCTCGATGTTGTTACGGTTTTGTGCTATGTGCCGGTTCTTTAGCTTAGGAGGCTGTAGTAAGATTGCGGTCGTGGTGATGCTTCGGCTATTAAGCCCCGTTAGCTTGTATAACCCCGTGGTATAGGGCCGGATCCATGAGTTTATGAGGCCGACTGTTAGATGTGGAGGGCAATCAGGTTCGGCTTTCTATACTTTGTTGTCGAATGGACCTATGTTTCACGGGTTATCGGATGAAACAATTTTCTCAGCTTTCTTCACTGGTTCCTCAGTCTTTTTCGGCTGCAGCTCTTTCCGGGACCGACTGCACCATTCCAGGACTTCGAAATGTTTATCGACTGTTGCCCCTTTTGCTCTTGAGCTTAGACAGGAAACAGTTGAACGTCATATTTCTCATAGTAAATGGTGCACCTAATTTATATGATTCTTGATTTTCAAATGTTTTGTATATTTTTTTCCCTTTTTATGATCAAATGCCATTTAGAAGTGCTAATTTGTCCACATATGTGGTGCAAAGAAAACCTTAATATGAGTAGTTGTTAGAAATAGTAAACACAATGCACAATGCCAAATATGTTTGCTAACTACCAGATTCTAAATCCGTTATCCATTTATGTAATAGTCATATATATATATATATATATATATATGTGTGTGTGTGTGTGTGTGTGTGTTGCGTTCCTCGTATGTGAATTTGTTTTTTTTTGGGCGATTGTTATACCTACAATTATATTTTTATTTATTTATTGTTTGTAACGTTTCGTTTAATTTATTTTTTTCGTATATGTAGATTTTCGAAAATTTGGATTAGTGGTCTATTTTGGGGAAGGTATGTTTGCTAGTTTTATATGTAAAATTCTATTATGTTAGTATTTGTGATATTATTCTAATGCACACAATGTAACTATTATATTTGGTTCTAAGTTTTATAGATACCCAATTTTAGAAGTGCAAAAAAAAAAATTACGAAACAAAAATGTTTAGAAATTGTAAGAGTAATTTAAAAATGTTATCATAAAAGTTGGTAGAATTGTGTTAAATGGACATAGTTATGTACAGCTTTCATGTTACGAACTATTTATTATGCTCATTCATCCTGCACTCTGAGTCTGAGAAAGCAACCTCCTCATCGGAGAGTCTCATCCAATAGCTGAGAATCCTCAGAGTCAAAACCAGCTTCAAAACTCTCTTCTCTCCACTTTGTCTCTCATTCTCCTCTCAAATTCTTCATCAGTATAAGCCAACATGTATCTGAGCTTAAAGTTAACTCTGTTCTCAACCATTAAAAAACATGTTGAAGCGGCAAGCAGAGAGTCTTACAAATACTAACCATAGAACCACACAAAAGTAGAATGGGAACAATTCATACGAACTTGAGGAGGATATCATTACCTTGTCAATTTAGAGGATCCCGATTAGTGCTTGAGAAGTAGCGGATTGTTATAGCATGCTCACGCTGCAATAAAGTGGAAAAATCCTTCAACTGTCAAAAATATAAAACACCATATGGCGTTAAAGATCTCAATCATCTCCCAAAAGCAAGCTAACCCATAAATCACAATAATTCCATCTTGATCATAAAGCTATTCTATTTAGCCAACGTTATTTGATTTAGCCGTAAGTAACTAATACAAAATTATAACAAAAATCAGATGAACCACAATTCAATTGAATCTGAAAGCAGAAACCCAATTCAAAAAATCATCAATGACAACGAATGAATGTGCATACAATCGCTAAAGAAAAAAAAATGGAATCGTGAAAAAGTTACCTTCTTGATTGATGATGCGTGACGCGTCAGCCATTGGTGCGTAATTAGAACTGCTTAAGCCGATCCGATTTTCGTTTCGCACTTGTCTGTGTCTGTGTGTTTTGGCTCTAACCAAGAAGAAACAAATTGTTTAGGGTTTTGAAAAACAACCAAGAAAATTGACGGGTAAAAGACGACTCACCGGAATCAGACGGTGATTGTTTTGATCGGATGGTTTTGCTCTACAGAGATCAGAGCAGCCGACGGGTTTTGTTGAAGCTTTTTCAGAAATCCTAATTCTCGAAAATTAAGAGACACAAAAATCTTTCAATTCATAGAACAAAAAATCATTTCAGTTCGTATGAATTGAATAATCAAAGAAAGAAGCATGATTTTTACCTTGATGGAGAAAATACTTCTGATCCGAAAATGGCAAAAACGATGAAGAAGCCTAGAGTATAAGGAAGGGGAACGAAACCCAATATGGTCTTATTTGCTTACCTCAGGGAAAAGAGAAGTTCTCAAAAAGTCTCATCTAGATATTTGATCAAATCCAGACTCTCCCCTACGACTTTTCCATTGTGCTCAAGAGCTGGTACCTGCAAAAAAGAAAAATACGAAAGCTGATGTTAGTGCCAACTTCTATTTGTAAGTTTATTCGGTTGTTGTGAATGGAAACTGTTGTTACGAAAAAAAATTCCAGTCATGAAGTTTTCGCTTTCACCCCCAATCAAGACGAACCCTAATTTTCGAAAATCAAGAGAAACAAAAACCCGCTCTTTGAATTTATATACACGATTCCTGAGAAAATAATCAATTGGGATCGAAGTAAGCAAATAATCGAAAAAGAAACTCCTGAATTTTACAGTATCATGATTGAAGAAGAAACGGCTGTTGAATGAGGTAGTTTTTTTATGCTTCACGATTTTTGTATGTATCAGTGTATTTACCTGAAATTAATCAACCATGAGTCAATGATTCTTCCGTAACCATAAACGAAATCGGGATAGTAGAATTGAAAATCAAAGGAAAAAATTGGATTTCATGCCTTGGAAGTAAAATAGAGATGGAGAAGAATGAAACTTGATCGTGAACGGTTAAGCTTGGAGAGAAATTTTTTGGCTGAGGAAATTTTTTTCTTATTAGGCACCAGAAAAAAAAAACGAAAATTAAGGGGAGCTTGACACCTCAGCTTTTTTTTCTCACATGATTTGTCTTTTATATAAATTAGATATATAGTGGTTGACGTCGTGACACATTCTGAATGGTTGATTTTCTGACTTAAATAGTATGAGTGCATGGCTGTGGCTTTCCATTTAAACTTGACCTACAAAAAGAATCCTAGTATTCCTGGAGTAGAATATGAGCCATAGAAATCAAAATTAGTAGCTCGCAAGTTCAAACAAAGGGAGGGGATACAGTAGCAATAAGTTTTTTTTGCACCAACTGTTAAACATATCTCTCTAAAGATAATGTTGTCTGCAGTTGTGAATAAAGATCTAGACTCGAACAAATGGATGTAAAACGACATTCATGCATGAAACTAGAGCAAGAATTTTACATGGAGCAGCTTGAGGGATTTGAAGTAAACAAATGAAAGGATCATGTATGTCTGTTAAAGATATCACGTTATGGACTGAAACAGTCACCAAGATTGTGGAATAAGAGGTTTTATCAGTTCATGAAAGAGAAAAAAATCTTGAGAAATGAACAAGATTCTCATGTTTAAGTGAAAAAATTCATTAAGAATATGTATATCTACTTCTATATGTTGACGATGTGCTCTTAGTAGCAAAGGAGATGGCAGAGATGTATGAACTCAAGAAAGTGTTAAGTTTAGAGTTTGAAATGAAAGAGATAGGAGCAACTAGTAGGATCTTAGGAATTTACATCAAGAGACAAAAAAAAGTTATTTAGATAGTGGTTCAGAAGTTCGAAATTTCTGAAGCAAAGACAGTGAATACACCAATAGAGGACAATATAAGCTATGTGCAGTTACTGGTTTTTGAATGTGTTGATTTAGAAACATTTTCATCCTCGAGTGGGAAGTGACATGTATGCAATGGTGGGAACACGGCCAGATTTGGCTTAATTTATTAGATTGATAGTAACCCTGAAAATATACATTGAGAAGAAATTAAGTGGTTACTTAGATATGTTAAAGGTTCTTTTGATCTGAATTTGATTTTTAGAAAAATAAGGGTTTCAAAGTTATTGTGATTCATATTTTGATGGGGATTTGGACATAAAGCCACTGGCCGAGCTAGAGTTATGGCAGGGGGGTCATTTGATCACTATGAATTCTTATAAATTTTTATTTTACTTGTATAAAAATAAAGAAATTTGAAAAATGTTAACAAAATCAACTTGCACTTATATGGTTGGAAGCAAATTGACCCTCTAGAAACATGTGGCTGCCTCCGCCATTGCATAAAGCGATCGATTAGTGGTTATGTACTTAAAGTGGGAGGTAACACTGTAAGTTGGAAGTCTAGTTTGCAATATGTTGTGGCATTCACTACAAGAAAAACTGTAAATAGCCACGGATTTTTTCGTGGCTATGGGCCTTTATCCGTGGCTATTTCAGCCATAGCCACGGATAGCCACGAAAAAATCGTTGCTATTGGCTTATATAGCCACGAATGGATACGAATTTTGTTGTGGCTATAGCCACAAATTTTCCACGTTATATTTCGTGGCTTTAGCCATCGATAGCCACAAAATTATTCGTGGCTATTTAAAAAAAATTAAAAAATTTAATTTATATAATAATTATAAAAACAAAATTACAAATTAAATATAAATTTATATGCATAAATTAAATAAAAATTAATTCACAAAATACATAAACTAAAAAACAAGAAGTCGACCACCGTCGATGCTTCTCCACCGCTGCTGCTCCACATAGCCAACTCGCCGACGTCGCGTCCTACAGAGATCACCGTCACTTTGTGTTCTTCATCTTTCGTCACCACCGCATCCATCGTCCACGGCTGTAACGTTTGTGTTTGTTAGATCTGAGACGAGAGGCTGCCACGGAGGTGCGTCGATCCGTCGATCTGGTTCGTATGGCTTCATCTTCAGGCGGTGACAGGAGCGGAGGAGAGATATCAGGTGGATTCATCTTGGTCCTCTCTTCACTGAAGCTTCGGTGATTCCTCTGCCCAAACCCGAAGGCTCCGACGTCTCAAGATTTGCCATGATAAGACCACCGTCGTTGTCTCGACCAGCCGTGACCGCAACACGTCTTTTTCGTCTCTAACTGAAGCTCCGGCGATGAGAGAGTTGACCCGAACATCCGTGAACATGTGCCGCCTCAACACCGATTTGTCTTCGTCTCTGTCTCACAGCCTAACTCCATCTTCATCAACCTCACATCACTGACGATTCCTTACATCGTTGGTTGATACAGAAACAAAAAAAAAAGTGAAGAGGAAGTGAGAAGACGAAGACGGCGCAAAGGCAGAAAAAGAAGAGATGAAGAAGACACCTCTCTTAATTAATTAGGTTAAAGAAATCAATGGCTGAGATTAAAAGAGTTGGAGATCTAATGGTTCACAAGAATGATCCATGTGACAGATTTTTAACCAATATAATTTTTAAGTACAATTAATATATAATAATCAAAAAATAATTTAAAAGTAATATAAATGGTTAAAATAAAATTCTAAAAAATTTAAAATTTATAATTGTAAGTTATAAAACATTTAAATTTTTGGAATTTTATAAATAATTTTAAAATAATAAAAGTATATGTAATAACTAAAAATGATTAAATTTGATTTTAATTTTGGTTTACATTAATGTATTGTTTTAAAATAGTTTTAAATTAATTTTATGTATATATAATTGGCTTTATATTTTAATTTTATAGTTTATGATTAAAATTTTATGGTTTAGAATGTGTTTAGAATGTGTGTATGGTTTATGGTAGTTGAAAGAATATGATTAAGGTTTTAAGATAATGTTATAAAATAGTAGATTTGGAAAATAATAATATTATTGTTTATGGATATATTATAGGAATTAGATTTTTGTTAGTTAGATTTTTGTTTATATATTAGGGTTTTAGAGTTTGTTTAGGGTTTAGAGTATGTTTAGGGTTTAGAGTTATGAAAATAGTAAGTATTGATTAAGAGTAAGGTTTAGAATTTTATTATGGTTTAGGGATAGGGTTTGAAAGTTGTTAATAAGAGTTTTGGTTGTACTTTAGAGTTTTGGGGTTTGTTTAGGGTTTAGGGTTTTATGTATTAGTTTTGTTTTATTTATACTAATGAATAATCTTAATTATGGATATGTTATAGTAATTGGAATGTTATATTTTTTGTTTATATTTTAGGTGTTTGGGGGTTTATTTAGAGTTAGGGTTTAGGTTTTATATATATACATGTTATACAATTGTGGTATTTGATTTGAAAATAATAATTTTATGTATATGTAATTAATGATTTGTATTTTGATTTTATAGTTTATGATTAAGAGTTTAAGGTTTAGAGTTTGAAATTTTAGGGTATATTTAGGGTTTAGGGTTTGAATAGCCAGGGATAAAATCGTGGCTATTCATGGCTATTTCGCAATTCGTGGCTAAATATCCACAGATAGCCACGAACATTTTCGTGGCTAAGTATCCACGAAAAATGTCGTAGCAAGTTCGTGGCTAAACTCTTCCCCGATAATGTTTGTGGCTATTTGTGGCTAAATCAGCCACAAATCGCCAAAATGTTTGTGAATAAGATAGCCACGAATAATGTCTTAGCAATTGGTGGCTAAACCCTTCCACGACAAGTTCGTGGCTATTCATGGTTAATTATCAACGGATAGCCACAAATATCTTTTCGTGGCTAAATAGCCACGGATAGCCACGAAATAGCCACAAATTTCAAAATTTGAATTTCGTAGCTATTTTGTGGCTGAAAAAAACTATTTCCAGTTTTTCTTGTAGTGATTATCGACTAATGAGGCTGAATACATTTCACTATCTGAGGATGTTAAAGAAGCAATATGGAATAAAGGTCTGATGAATGATATGGCTTTTGAACAAGAGAAGAAAAAAGTTTGGTGCGATTCACAGCCATATATATGTTTGACAAAACTTGTAGCAATTAAATATTATTTCATCGAAGATATCACTGAAGAAGGAGAGGTTGAGGTGAACAAGATTCATACTTCCTGAAACCCAAAGGTTATTCTAACCAAGATTGTCAATGTTAACAAGTTTGTTACAGCTTTAGATATTCTAAGGCTGACCAAAGAGGATGATGAAGCATCCTTCCAGAGGTTTAAGTACGTTAATTATGTTGTGAAGAGATGAAACTTTAATCAAGGTGAAGAATGTTGTAGCGTTAGCTTGTAATGATTTAATTTCAAAGAGACTGCTTTCTTGGTCAAATTGAAATGTGAAGAGAACTGGTTATGTCCGGTTGAGTTAAGGCAGTTTACCAAATAGACCAAATGTTATGCTTTTTTTGAAGTAAGAAGTGTCAAGGTGAAGATTCTGATCGCGATAAAGCCTTTCCTGAATTTGAGTATATATAATTTGCAATACCTTCTTTCTTTGTAAGGTGAGAGCTGAACATTTTCTAGGGTTTGTATCAATTTGTTACTCGATTATGAACTGTAAAGTCCATATCTGATTAATATTGCATGGATTGATCCGACCCGAGACATAGACTCCATCATATCGATGAGTTGAATTGGGTTAACAAAGATTTTGTGTGCTCCTTTTAATATTTTTACCTCATACTTTCTTTTTGGTTTTAAACAAGAACAAGAGAAAAGAGAGTGAGTGCGAACCTAAAGCCTTGAGAAAAATGCGTTTGTCCAAAGAAAAAACGTGTTGATCTCAAGAAAGAACTCGTTCGCTACAAAGAAAAAATGTGTTGATCTCCATAAAGAACATGTTCGTTCCACATCTAAAACTAGGGTTTTGCAATTTATTTATTGTATGGGTTTGATTGTTACAATATTTTTTTGCTAAATATTCAAATATCATTAAGAAATGAAGAATGTTTGGGTATGCAAGAGTATATCCTAATAAAATTGAGGCCTTGACAAAAAAAAGATTTTAAACAAGGCTTAATACAATTACAAAAAGTACAAGAGGAAACTATTCGATCCAGAAGGTGAAGAGACCTCTAAACGATTTGCGGCTTCTCCTTGCAAAGATGATATTGCAGATATCTCGGTCTAGGAGCTTAAAGATGATCGTCGGTGGGATGACAAGTTGATTATGTAAGACATAGTTACATTGTTTCCAAAGATAGTAGATGGTTTCTTAAGCTGCTACTTTCCTTAACATGGTCGGGCATGTTGATGATGACGCTCTGATCCAAGACATCAATACAGACCAAGAACAAAAGAGGAGGCGCACACGATCACACCTGAGCAGAACCAGTCTCCACACCTCTGCACTGAAGACACAAAACAGCAGTAAATAATCCCTGGTTTCAATCGTATTCAAACATAAGAAGCAATACGGAACAAGGAAAACTCCCCACGCATGGAGACGAGCTCGCGTAACAAGGCGTTGAAAGCATGCTTATGGACAGCTCCCTTAAACCAGATTGAAGTTGCCAACATTTGGGCAGGAGCTGATGGTCTAACAGCCTCCCAAGTGAGGGACGACGAAAAGTTATTGAGCTGTTTATCTCCGACCTGCCAAACAAAAGAATCAGGCTCTACGGTTAAAGAGGGTAGAGGGATTGAGCTGATAAAAGCGTGAAGCTCCACAACAGCTTCAGCTCTCAGGTGAGGCATAATCCAATCTTCGGTGGAACAGCCATCTACAATATTTGACGAGAGTGGAAGTCTTAAGTCCCTCGGACCTGTAGTACCTAACACTTTGATCAATGGACCCGATGGGGACCTAAAATCAAACCAGAAACTGAGCTTTGAACCATTGCCCACAATTCCTCAGATAAATCTCTCCGCCTATGGCCTGAGATCAAGCAAAGAGTTCCACATCCAAGAAGATCTTGGCGATTTAGCTACTGCCGAAAAGCTCACATTTCTCAGTGAATGATGCTTGTGCCATTCCACCCACAAGGAGACTTTATCATAAAATAACAGCCAAATTAGTTTTAAACAAAGAGTTATGTTCCAAACCGATAAGCGTCTAAGTCCCACAGTCCACCTTACCCCTTTGGAAGACAACAATATGACCACTTAATCTTAGCTCTTTTCCCACTCACGATACTACCCGGCCAAAGGAAACAAGAACATAAGGCTTCAATTTTCTTGATACAACCTTTCAGTAAGATAAAAGTTTAAGCCAAGAATATAACTGTTCTATAAATCTCTGATTTAATAAGTTGTAAGCGCCCTGCGAAAGAAAGCGACTTAACATCCCAAACTCTGAACCTCGAAGTGTCCTTATGGAGAAGGGGATCATACTCGGAGATACGCAACTTTCTGGACATCAATGGAAGCACGAGGTACCAAATTGGCAGATAACCAATTTTGAATCAGTAACTTGCCAATTCGTCAGATTCAAGTTAATTAAAGCATGCGTGAAATAGTTCGTTTTTGTCTTTGTTCATTTGCAGTCCTGACAAAAGGCCAAAGTCATCTAAAGCTTCGTTGATTGCGTGGAGAGAAGAGCCACCCCATCAAAGAAAATCATCACATCGTCAGCGAACATGAGGTGTGTGATTTTGAGGTCCTCTGTATTTGGGTGAGAGGTGATGAAACTAGCATCAAATCTGTATCGAAGAAGAGCTGAGAAAACCTCCATAACAAGCACAAACAAATAAGGAGATATCGGTTCCCCTTGTATTAAGCCTCTAGTAAAGGTAAAGAAACTGTCCATCACTCCATTAACTGAAACAAAGAAAGAAGTATTGGAGAGGCATTTTGAAATCCAGCCGATAAAGTTATTCGGGACCCTGATTGCTCATAAAGCCACAATAAAGAAATCCCATCATACTGTGTTGAACGCTTTACGGAGATCGACTTGCGCCTGTTGTATCCATGAATAATCTCGGTGGTGAGAAGGACATTTTCCGCAAGAAGACGACCTAAAATAAAGGTTGACTGAGAGTGAGAAATAACTGAGGATATATAGGATCTCTTTCAGCCTGTTAGCAAGCAGATTTGAGATGACTTGGTAGACCGTATTTAGACAAGAGATAGGTCTAAAGTCAGTATTCCTCGAAGGTTAGGAATTTTAGGAATGAGAACTAATTTCGTCGAATTTCATTGCCTAAGTAATCTCCCTGAAATGAAAAATTCAGAAATAGCTTCACATATTTTAGGTCCAATAACTTGCCAACACACAGGGAAGAATTCCCCCAAATAGCCATTGGGACAGCTTGTTTTATTTTTGGGCAGTGAGAAGAAAGCTGATCTAATATCCGCATGAGAAATTGCTTCTCTAACCCTACATTTTGACTATCGGAGCACCTGAACTGCAACAGGAGATCAAGGTCTTCTTGAATAAAAAACGGATCAGACTGAGACGGTTCCAACAACGCTTGGAAGTAATCCATGCAATGAGCATGGATTGATTCTTGGGTCTCAAAAAAATTTCCTACCTCATCGACAAGAAAATGAATGTGATTATGAGAATTACTAGCATCCACCATTTTATGAAAATATGAAGTTGCACAATCATCGTCTATCGACCAGAGAATATGCGATCTCTAGAGAAAGAATGCCTCCTCTGCTTTTGCGAGAAGCTGCCATTTATGCAAAGCCAACAATTCCGCCTCGGCAAGGAGCACAATCGGGTTAAGGAGTAAAGAGTTCTGAATTTGAAGCATCTGATCATGAGCTTCCTTAGTTCGCTTTTCGATCCCTGTGTAGTTGTCACTACTGAAACTTCTTATCCATTTCTTCATTCATTTTAGTTTAAGCGATACTCTAAGTTGTGCTGAACCCATACATTCAATGCGTACCATTGAAGAGCAAGAGATGGTACGAAGTCTGAACTTTTGAGGAGAAGATTGTAATTTGAAAGCTTTTTTCCTTCTTTGAATAGTCGGGTTCAGGAAAGCAAAAGACGAAGAAAGCAAAAGACGAAGGAAACCGATCCTGCCAATAGTTGTTTCTCAGTACCCGGTCGAGTTTTTTTGCAATCGGGTTTTCCAATTGTTTGTTCCACCACGTAAAGGATGATCCTCGAAAATTAAGGTCATAAATTTCAGCACTTCTCAAGCAATCCCTGAACGATCAAATTCTCCCCTCGATATTCTGCGACACAACAACCGAGTTCTCTTGCGGAGAAATCACTTGCTTGAATTTCCCAGTATAATCCAAGCTTTATCTCTAAATAAGTTGCTATTTGCAAGCATCATCAGTTCCTCAAAACAAATCATATGCAGAGATTTGGAAAGGACTGAAACCCGGACACTCGGATGCTAGAGCACCCAAATCTTCTCCAATTCTGAAAACTCATAATTATCCTCAAAAAACCAAGTAGAAAAAATATCCGATATAAACTTAATATTCTTCGGCTTCTTGACATGAGTTTCAATAATGCTGCTAAAAATGGGATTATTACTACGAAACCACTTTTAAATCTAATACGGTGTTAGAAGATGTTGAAACCGCAGACATTCGAGCAAAACAAAATCTATATATATTAGTAGTTTTTGGGGCACTTGCCCCTTTTCAAATCCTTGTTGTTTTTCTTTTTCTTTTTAACCAGGGTGAAATCCTTTTCCTTCTCCACCTTATACTCCTCCTCAAAATCAGATGATGCGATATCCGAAGAATCACTACATGGCTAATAGCAACTCGATTTGCAATCAACATGATGTGTAACCCGCAAGTCTTCTCCAAAACTCGGCGAGATTGTTCCAAGTTGAAATGATGTTACAAGTTGTTACAAGATATCTAAAAAAATTGTCGGTTGCTCCGACATGAGTGTGGTCCATGGTCCACTGATCATTCTACGGTCAAGATTCGGTGTTTGTGGCGGCAGTGTTGTATGCGACCTTTCTTTCTTGCGACCGGTTTAGTGTTGGTTATCTAAGGTTTCATGTTTGGTATTTTACTTGTAAATTCAGTTTAGTCCCAAGAGCATCTCCAACCCCACACTATTTTCCAGACTAAACTCTATTTTAGAGTAAATTCTTCTCCAACCCAACTCTATATCCCACTCTAAAAAAGTGTAAACCTATTTCTTACACTATTTTTAGAGTAAACCTATTTCCTACTCTATTTTTGTGTTAAACTTTTGTATTTGTAAAATGGTCCTTTAACCTTTTAATTTTTTTATATTTATATATATATATATAATAAATAATAAGTTTACTAATTATTTATTATAAAATCATTATTACATTATTAAAAATTCTGAAATACAAAAAATACCAAAACTTAAATAAACAACATGAAAGTACTGAAATTTAAGATAAACAAGACACAAATGTAACACACCAAAGATTATAACTCAAAAATCCGGCAAGCCGCTTCCGGATCCTCCAAGATCGTTAAAGTATTGTCCGAACGAAGTAGATGGAGGAAAAAGTTGTTGATCTTGTCTTTGATCACCCCACTTTTGTAAAATCCGTGTTTGCTCATCTTGAATATGTGCACAAATATTTGGATCTTGTATGGAATTCAAGTCACACAATAAAATTTTGTTTTCCTCCTTGAACTCTTTCAAAGCATAATTCTTATTTTTAATATCCAAATGTTGTTGTTTTTGTGCACTTGTATTCTTTAGTTGTTCCAAAAAATTTCTATTTCCTTCTTCTAAGGTATCGATAACCGCAGTTGTTTGATCATCAAGTTTTCTTTTCATTTTGGATTTTTTAATTCCACTTGGTCGCGGAGACGATGACCCACCAATAGTCTCATCGTTGACATCTAAGTTTTGAGTAAATGAAGAGAAACCTGGAGATGTTTGCGTAGGAGAATCAATGATAGGATTTTCGGACTATAAAGATGTGTACTCGTTACCACATGGGATTGATATGCGTTTCGCAGGGGCGACACCACCTTTAAACTTTTCAAAGTTTTTAATAATGTTCCAAACATGATCAAATTTCCAACCGGATTTGAATGCTAGCATACGGTCTTCCTGCAGATGCCGTAGACGAGTATATAAAGATAGGTGAATCAACGGCAATCGAAAGCATGAAAAGATTTTGTCGAACCATAGTGGAGATATTCTCCGAGCAATACTTACGGTCACCAACACCTAACGATGTTTCACGACTTCTTTACATTGGTGAAAAACGAGGTTTTCCTAGAATGCTTGGTAGCTTAGATTGCATGCACTGTAGGTGGAAAAATTGTCCCACTGCTTGGGCTGGACAATATGCAGGTTGTAATGGATCACCTTCTATTATTCTCGAAGTTGTGGCAGATTATGATCATTGGATATGACATGCCTATTTCGGAATGCCCGACACTAATAATGATATCAATGTGTTGGAGTCTTTCCACCTTTTCTCCAATCTTGCCCAAGGTATTGCTCCTCATGTTCATTACACCATTCAAAGAAAGAAATATAATATGGGTTATTATTTGGCTGATGGTATATATCCAAAATTGTCTACCATAGTGCAGACTATTCACGAGCCAGTGGGTCGAAAGAATTTTTTTTTTTTTGCTACACAACAAGAAGCATGTAGGAAAGATGTAGAACGTGCATTTGGAATTCTCTAATCATGTTTCACTATTGTGAAAGGACTGATACGATTTTGAAAAAAGAATGTGTTACATGACATAATGACTACATGTATAATATTACATAATATGATAATCGAGGATGAGCGTGATCTCGATGCACCAATTGAAGTTGGAAGAGAAGCTCCACCTCCACAAGTTCAACTAGTAAAAGATGATAATATCCAGTTCCAAGAGTTTCTTGGTCGATTTAGAAAAATCAAAGATAGAGAAACTCATTTTTCACTTCAAAATGCGTTAATCGATCATTTGTGGAGAAAATATAGCAATGGTGATATTTAAATCAAAATCTATTATGTTTTATTATTTTATATTATGTAATGTTTTTATTTAATAAATTTTTAATTAAATAATTTTATAATATATAAGTTTTAATATTAAAGTTCTAGAAAATTTTGCAAATAATAATATTATTTAAGCGAGGTTGAATTGTAAACTTTATAAATAAAAAGAATTAGTAATAAATAAAAAATAGAATATACTTAGAATATTCTATTTTTTATAGTGGAAAATAGAGTTTGTACATTGAAGAGAAATTTAACTATATTTTAGTGTCACTCTATTTTAGTGTGAAATATATTATTTTACATTGGAAATGGTCTAATCAGTGCAATCTTAAAAACTATTGGTTAGTATCGGTTGATAGTATTGCCGCAGGTTGTTGTTCGTTCAGTCGTAGATGCAACCGCATGTTGTTGTTCGTTTGGAAAATGCAGTCACAGCCGCAACCGCAAGTACCTAACGAACACAAAAATGTTGATGCAGCCATAGATACTTGCGGCAATAAATTATTGCCGCAGACGCAGATACCTGCGACAATCAAACAAACAATCCATAAATAAATAAAAAAAATTAATGCAAAAAAAAAAAATCAAAGAGGATATCTGAAACACTTAAATCAATCTTAAATGTATGGGTGAAAAGATTTACGCCCCTAAAGAAACTATTGGAATGTTGTCAAAAAAAAAAAAAAAAAAAGAAGAAACTATTGGAACTTGCAAACAGTAAAGCAACGGTTTCTTTGGGAATCGCATTCCTGACGATTAAAAAGTCAACAAATAGTATCCATAAAGGGTATAATAATAATAAAAAGCGAGCAACTTTATAACTTCTCTTTCTTCTTCGTCTTTCCACACCCTTTGATCTTCTTCTTCTCCCTGAAGATTAGGGTTTTGTAATGTGATTGTAAGAAACACCATGAATAATTCCGAAATTCTCTCCGGGTCAATTGCAAATGGGTTAAAGCCCGAACCTTTGTCTCTATCTCCCCCAGGCGATTCATTTGCTGATCGATCTCCTTCTGATCTCAATCACGCGGCGGATGATCTGAGTAACGAGTTTAAGAATGTGGGTTTGGATGAAGTTTCGCAAAAGAAGAGTGGGAAGATGATGAGTGTCTCTGAGAGTAATGGTGGTGTTGATTCGAAAGCGGTAGACGGAAATCAGGAGATGGAAGACGAAGGAAGATACAAAGATGGTGATGGTGTCAGCGAGGATGAGAGTGAGAATATGTATCCGGTGAGGCCTGGAGCAGAGGATTGCGCCTTTTATATGAGAACAGGGAGCTGCAAATTCGGATCCACTTGCAAATTCAATCATCCTCTTAAAATCAAAGTAAATTCACTTGTACTACACTGGCTCATATGCTTTGTATTTGTCTCAAGGAGATTCTTCTGACAAGGATCTTGGTTCTTAATTGTGTTTTTTTTTTAATTGGCCTTAGGGAAGATTTGTTTATAAAGAAACATAGTTATTTTAATCAGTGGCACATGTGTGTAGACTAATATATTATTTGTGGGACGAGCTACGTTGCTGGACCAAAGGAGAAAGCTTTGTTTAGTTTTTATGTTCTGGCTGACTGCATATGCTTCTGATGGAACCAATTTATGCTTTTAGTTTCAGGGTTCTTTCTTAGTTTTTTTTTGTTTCTGTTTTATAATGTTTCTCTTCTTCTGAAGACCGCTAGGGATTATAAAGTAAGAAAGGAAGAGGATGCTGATAAACTCAGACTGATGGATTGCAAGGTCTGATTTACTTCTCTTTTAACATTCTCGTTTTATATCTAGTTATCTTCATAGCATCAATCATCCGAAGATTGTTTTCTGAGAATGTTTCAGTATATTATTAGTTGTGTTCATAACTGATATCTTGTATGAGGTTTGCAGTATTACTTCAGGACAGGAGGTTGCAAATATGGAGAAGCTTGTAGATTCAACCACACTAAACCAAAATCTGGTCTATCCTCAGTACCGGAGCTCAACTTCCTTGGCCTTCCCATCAGACCGGTATTCCATTTTAATTGATTTTGTTGGCTTGACATTATGTTACAAAAGCTATGTAATGATGCAACTCATCGACAGGGAGAAATCGAATGTCTTTACTACATGCGAAATGGCTCCTGTAAATACGGAGCTGACTGCAAATTTAATCATCCTGATCCTACAACTATTGGAGGGACTGACTCTCCATCTTTTCATAGTAATAATGGTGGATCCATCGGATCATTTTCTCCAAAAAACACGTTCCAAGCAAGTTCAACTTCCTGGTCTTCACCGAGGCATGGGAATGGTACAACTCCTTTTATCCCATCCATGCTGTCACAGAGTCGTGGAGTTCCATCTCAAACTCCGGAGTGGAATGGCTATCAGGTAGTAAAGTACTTCAACTGTGGATCTAAGTAATGTCTATTTTCTATTTGAAATATCCGGAGTGAATTTAATTTTCACTCTTTCATATTTTCCTAGGCATCAGAAAGGAGTGTGTTTTCTCCCTCCACCACATACCTGATGAACAAATCATCAGCTGATACAAGTAGTATTTTCTCACAATACCAATATCAAACGCCTGCTGAGGAATTTCCAGAACGTCCAGACCAGCCTGAGTGCACTTATTATCTTAAAACTGGGGACTGTAAGTTCAAATTCAGTTGCAAATACCATCATCCTAAGAATCGACTGCCGAAACAGCTTCCTTACGCTCTCAATGACAAGGGCTTACCCCTTAGACCTGTAAGTTCGTTTTTGTTCCTTCTCTGTCTCTCTTCTTGTGTGTTTGTATTAGAAAGTTAACCTGTCTCTTTGACTTATTGGTTAACTGAAATCCAGGATCAAAGCATCTGCACACATTACAGTCGGTACGGCATCTGCAAGTTCGGTCCAGCTTGCAGATTTGACCATTCCATCCAGCTCCCGTATTCGCCGGGAAGCTCCCTTGCGGTAGTAGAACCTCCTGATAGTGACGGTTGGAATTGACACCAAGCTGCAGGAGTCTCAATCGTGGGTTTGAATTTTCGTTAAAAACGTTTAGCTAAATTATACTTTCTTAAACAATATCTATGTGGCAAGCCTATCCTCAGTCCGTTTGACAGATTTCCACCAAAGAACTTGTGTAATCTATCCACCGCCACCCTTTAACTTTTGAGGTTTAATGGAGCCTGCCTGTTTCTTTCCATTGGTTGGAGCTAGACCTTTGAACAGAGTTGCTCGATTCCAGATGCGGTTGCTGTAACTGCAACCAGTTTAAGTTTCAGAACCTGAGGACAGCTGATGCTTTTTTTATAAGATGAATCATCGTTCGATATAAGAGATTTAGATATGAAGTTTTATAAATCATAGTTCGATATTGTTCTTACCGTTTCCATTGTCCAAATTAGAAGAGAGGCAGAGAATGATGATGATGATGTTCTGGGAAGAGAAGATGAAATTGTAATATAAAGGATGAGGGAGGAAGACCACGTCGTCGTTGAAAACAGCACCAATCTCCTTTTTTTTCATACACCGTTCTCCTTCCCGCGGCTGTGCCAACAGAAACACCTAAAATCAACTACTAGTAAATTGAAGAACAAAGACTAAAAACGTGGAGCATGGCAAAAGTTCTTGCTTTCTCCACCAATTTCACTATTCATCAAATGATATTGGACCAACTCCAGCAGCCTTTATAGAATGTTTGGAATTTGTATGGTTGGTAATAATAATTTACGGTTTTAGCATAGTTTTATGGATTTTTACAATTATATCGTTTGCTTTGTTTCTTTTATTCTTTTTCAAGAAAAAATTAACTAATCCTTCAATTAAGTAAATGATTTATTGACGGATTTTTCTTTGAGATATTGTAAATAACCAAAAATCTCTAACAATTAATAATGTAATTAAAAAAGATTTATGGGCAAATCGCAAAAATGGCACAAAAAACATGTTTTGTCATAAATATAGCAACAAGGAAGAAAAATCATAAAAATAGCACAAAAATATGTTTTGTCACTAAATTAGCCATAACCTTTAACTTTAAATACTAAACCCTAAACTCTAAATACTAAACCCTAAACCCTTAAATAATAAATCATAAACCCTAAATACTAAACCCTAAACCCTAAATAATAAACCCTAAACCCTAAATAATTAACCCTAAACCCTAAATTATATAGTGATATAAAAATCTTTGTAATTAAAATAATGCTAAAAATGTGAATTATTTCCCTTAGTGCTATATTTATGACAAGGTATGTTTTTTGTGCTATTTTATGCCTTTTCTCAAGATTTATTCATAATAATCGCTATATAATATGTATTACTATTTCTTGACAAAAAAAAACCTTCTATTATGCATTTGTGACAGACACTAAACATGTTTTTTTTTCCATTTATTTACTTGTATCTTTAGAAACTGATTTAAGTGGTAGCCGGATTTGACCGTGTGTCTGCCTGATTTTATAAAATGCCAACCAACTGTATCGGGATGGGAGAAACTACTAATTGGTAAACTACTAATGATGTTTGCATCCTTCTGGACTATACGTCACGAATTAACCGATCATTCCACATGAGTGTATCCGAATCTATACGTTGATCAACCGTTAACGAAGTATCAAAGTGAGTGGATTTACAAGTTGCTGGCCACATGCATAGGCCTGGAATCGAGAGGTTATGTCATATTGAGATGGATTTTCATGTTCCCACCCTTTTTATTAACCTTTTACTCCCTAGAGATCATGTTGATACAATACTTTTACACCCATAGCATGGTGAATACGATCTGATTGGGTCCAATGGACTGCTATTCCAATAATATTGCCTTTGAAAACTCTTGCAAAAAGGCACTTTGGGTGATCAACCAGACGCCATACATGTTTGGCTAGCATAGCCATGTTGATATCTGTTAGGGATCTGAATCCGAGACTGCCATCCTCTTTTCAGGAACATAGCTTATCCCATGACATCCAATGCATATCTTTTCGGAAATCGTTCATGCTCTACCATAACTGAGCCGAACACTATTGGCAATGATGTCACCACCGTTTGATGAGGATCTCTTTACCGCATTTTGTTAGATATTTTAGTGTCCACCCATTGACCCGATTATGAAACCTATCTTTAAGGAAGCTAAAAGGGTTTTTTCTCCTCCTAGGCTTTTAGGGATCCCAAGGTAAGAGCCCATGCCACCGATATTTGATATTCCCAATACCAGTTTCACCTCGTCTCGGAATGAATCGTCCACCGTATGCCTAAAATGTAATGATGATTTGTTAAAATTTATTTGTTGTCCTAATACCATTTCATATTCGTTTAGAATCCTTAGAATTACATGACATTCATCCCTTTTAGCTTTAAAGAAGAAAATAATATCATCTGCAAATAGTAAATGTGATATTGGTGTGCAAGCCCTTGCAACCTTCAAACATGTTATTAGTTGCCTGCTCCGCTTTCTTAATATATGCAATCAAAGCTTCTGTGCAAAGAATGAAGAGGTAAGGTGACAAGTGTTGGAATTATGTCCAGTAATCTCTGTACTGTCTCTAGAAAGTAAGAGTATGTCAATGATTAGACATAAGTCATATAATACTGGGGGTCATGATGGCTTGCTAGAGTCCGCTCATGATCTATAAGTCTTGGACTTATTGCCTTTATTATATGATCCCATATGGGTCACACGCCTAAGCTAACAGGAAACCATGAAGGAACGGTTTAGCAGAAGTACGGTAAAAGTGCTAGGCATTTACTGTACTTAGAGAGACTAAAGGGCCTGATTAAATCTAAGAGATTTAATCAGACTGAGAATTGGGCCCAAAAGCCCATAGGAACTGGACAAGCGTTTTAATTAATAAAACTTGCCCTAGCTTCTTTTTCTCAGCCAATTTCCTGCGCCTCCCTCAGCCTCTCTCTGCGACTCTCTCCTTTCGGTCTAGCAGCCAATTTCCTGCTGTGTGCGTGTGTGAGCCTTTGGAGGAGCTATCACTTGGTGGTTCTGCTGATCTCTGACCCGTACCTCCTCTTTCCGCTGCATAATAAGGTAACAGGTGAGATCCTTTATGATTCTATCAAGAGAACCTAGATCTGGCATGTTTAGGATCAATTAATCTGATGAATTGAATCAGGATTAACACTAAACGATCCAACAGTGGTATCAGAGCCATTGGTTCTGTTAGGATTTCTTGTTTAGAATCATGTTTAGGTTGTTTAGAAGTGTTTGAATCAATCTATTGATAAGAAAAACACTTAAGAAACAAAGAATTAAAACCTAAACTAATTGAAATCGCATGATCCGATCTATATGAATCGGTATGCGTCGGAATGATGATCGCCAAAGGATCACCATCTCCGGATCGAGCGAAGCACGGTGAACCGATCGCATGGATCGATCGTTCGATCGCATGGATCGACCCGAGCTCGTCCGATCACGTCCAGCGCCGAAGTCGTGACCGAGAGCCGAATGGATCGTCCCGATCGCATGCCTCGTCACGTCCCGATCGATCGCGCCGCTTGCCCGATCACGTCCCGATCGCGGAAGCATGATGCGCGATGATCACGGTCGTCCCGTCCCGTTCCCGTCCAGCCAACGTCCCGATCGCGTGAGGCTCTCGGCCGTCCCGATCGTGTGTTGCTCGCGGCCATTCCGAACGTGAACGTTTCACGTGACCTAATTGGTCGGTTCGGTTTGGCTCGAGCCGGTTCGGTTTGGCTTGTGATGTTTCGGTTTAAGACAATTAAAAACTTAAACGTCACGGTTTAATAAACAGATTTAATAAAATTTATTAGATCTGGTTAAACCGTGATAAGAAATCCAAAGTCGAAAATTTGGATTTAGTGCCTAAACCAGTGATTTTCTAATTTGATTTGGTTGGACCAAATAAATTGAGAAAATCCGGTTTAGTAAATAACCGGTTGACAATTGTGGTCATCGTAGTAATTAATTTTGGTTAGACCAATTTTAATGAACCAGACCGGTTATGTCATCTAATTGGGCAATTGGGTTATGTCTTGGACATGGACCAATTCTTGGGCCTCGGGCCAAGAAGTTAAAACAATTGGGCCAATTATTTGAGTCTTTTCTTCAGATTTTATTTAAAATTTATTTAAATAATATTTAAAATCGATTTTAAATTATTCTGTTTTTCAAAATCTGAAATTAGAAAGTTTCTTAAATTAGAAGTTTCTAGATTTGCATGTTTTGGATTTTAGGAAGTTTCCAATTGTAGAAAGTTTCCAATTTTAGGAAGTTTCCAATTTTAGAAAGTTTCCAAAATTAGTAGGTTTCCAAAAATGTAAAGTTTCCCAAAATAGTAATCTTCTATTTTGGGATAAAATTTTAATAAACCTACAAACCTCAAACAATATCAAGCGTTGGATGTCTTGTCCAGTCTATGTCAGCTGTCGAAGCCCATTCAATTGTACTCATGGCCTTACAGTGTGAGGGTGTCTACTTTTGCGTGGGTAAGACGGTTTGTGATTCATAAATGTCATTGGGAGTCCCAGACATTAGTGATTACATGACTGTATAGTCTGGTTTTCTTGACTAGGCCATCGGGAGTCCCGGGCCTTGAGACATCAGAGTGGATTGGGCCTCGGGCCCAAATTCACAACCAAGAGTTATATCACGGATATAATTAGCCGAGATAGGGCTTACCGATATAAGCTAAGGTTGGGTGACGGCCAGTGGCCCACTTTGATCTTAGTTATATGTGGATCTTGGAATCATTATATTCTATTGAGGGTAACTGATGTTATTGAATATAATGGGAGATTAATCATATTAAGTATAATGCGAGATTAATCATATTGAACATATTAACTAAAATCCTTTTATCTTAATTTTCAGTTATGACTAGCACAAACAATCAAAACACTTTCTCGATCCGGTCTGTCCTTGAGATGGACAAACTGAACGGATCAAATTTCTTGACTTGGTCACGGAACCTGAGGCTAGTCCTCAGGCAGGAGAGAAAGGACTATGTCCTTGAGAGATCTCTCCCCGTGAGGATCGGGTCCAATGCCTCCCATGCAGTATATGATGCTTGGAATAAGCATTATAATGATGCGGTAGATGTGCGTGGTCTGATATTGGCTACCATGGACTCAGACTTGCGGGAGCAATATGAGAACATGGAGTCGCCAATAGAGATGATCAGCAGCCTGAAATTGAAATTTCAGGAGCAGGTAAGAGTGGAGAGATACCAGTTGGTTAAGTCTCTCACTAGCTGCAAGCTACCAAATGATCATCCAGTGAGTCCTCATGTCAGTAAAATGATGGGTTACATTGATAACCTGAGGAAACTGGATTATCCAGTTAGCCAAGAATTGGCAACTGAGATCATTATGCAGTCACTGCCGTCAAGCTATGATAAGTTCAGAAGGAACTATATCAAGAAAGGCTTAACGAAGACGCTGACTGAACTGCATGATATGCTCAAGACAGTTGAGCCAAACGTGAAGAGTACCCAGTATAATCTCATAATAGAGAAGGGTGGGTTTATTAAACCTAGTACTGACAAGGGCGAAGACAAAGTTGTCCAGATTTTGAATCATGGCAAGCGTGTGTCTTCTGAGCCCAAGTCAGATACCTCTTACGTTGGTAAGTGCTTCTACTGTAAAGAGACAAGGCATTGGAAGAGAGATTGCATTAAATTCATGGAAGATGATGAGGAGTTGAAGTTGATGTATGAGACTACTTCCTCAGGTATTCATGTTATTACTTCAAGTTCTACCTTAAAGGTATTGGATACTGGTTGTGGCACTGATATTTGTTGTAATATGCAGAGCCTAAGCAACAGTAGAACGTTGAAGGAAGGACAAGTGGATCTACATGTCTGGAAGGAGCTATGGACGCTGCCTCAGCCATAGGGTTTTCACTTGTAGATGTCTTTGAGGCTTGGTTTTGTATTAAGTAATTGCTACAATGTACTTGCTTTAAGCAGAGTTGTCTTTCATTTTCTTGTAAGAATTTGAATGTTTTTCGTTTTGATAAAAGACAAGTTTTGTTCTTTTGATCTTAATGAAATATTAATTGTAGCACCCTATTCAAGGAATGGGTTTTATATCTTAAACCAAAGAGTGCCTAAATGTAACATAAATACCGAATTGGTTTAAATCTGATGAATTAAACCTGATTTTTCTTGGCATAAAAGTCTTGGTAACATAGAGTAAGTCGGATTCAGAAACCCCATAGTTATGGACTTTTGGGCTCATTTGATCGGATATCTTATGAGACTTGAATTCTGCTTACTGGACCAAAAGACAAAAGGGCCCATCTTAGCCGAGCTAGAGAAAAGCCCAAAGGCTTATTGGACCTTGAACATACTCATGTATGAGGCCCGATGAGCAGTAATGCCAGAGAAAATTTCCTATACTTCATTATCTTTACTGATTACTTCAGTGAGTATGACTGTGTTCATTTGATGAGACACGAGTCAGAATTCTTTGAAATGATCAAAGAGTTCCACAATGAGGTATAGAATCTGAGTGACTGAAGTATTGAGACTCTGGATTAGATCACGAGTGAGAATACTTAAGTCATTGATGGTGTGATCATCTAAATGAGTGTGAAGTCGTTTCACAGCTCATTTCTCCTGAAAACCTGGAGGTGTTTCTGTGAGAAAGAATCAGATCTTATTAGAAATGATTAAAGATGAGTCACACGAATCTTCCATGATATTCTTTAAGAATAACGCTCTAGAAATATCTAAGTTTACGCTGAAATAGTTCCACCAATATCAGTTGAAAGACACCACGTAAATGTGGATTGGAATCGATCCAAATTCGTCTTTACTGAGTATTTGTAGTTGAGCCACTTCGCTGGTTGTCCTAGGGAAACCAAGGCTTGTTATCTTTTACGTCCATTCTGTTTTCAAGAAGGGAAGTTACTTTCCAAGAAGAACAGTGGGAGTAAAAGTATGACTCGAAGAAATTCGACCAATACAGGTGGCTGCTCAACCTGTTGAGGGAGAGCAGCGGAAGGATTTACAGATTTCTGTAGAATCTACACCTGTGGAGCCTGAAGTTCGCAGATATAAAAGAATCAGTCACTAATCCGAGAGTGAATTCTCGTCATTAGTTGAACCTGATGATCATTGAAAGTTCGCATGATCTGATGATCATTGAAAGCGACGAATCTGCGAAACTCAAAGAAGCGAAAGTGAGCCCGGACTCCGGAAAAATTACATTTTGTGTAAGTTAGCTTCATCGATCCATTCATGGATGGAAGCAAACATATCGGAGTTGGAATCTTCGTTCTGTTGAAGTAGTCAAGGTTTTGACTTAAACAGGAACGAAATGGAACTGTGCGTTTACTAAAAGATAAGTGGGAGCAATATTGCATTTCTCATAGTGTATGTCGATGACATACTGATTCTCGGATATAACGTCCCAATGCTGCAGTCGGTAAAGGACTGGCTTGGGAGTTGGTTTTATGATTGATATGGGTAAAGCCACGTAAGTTCTTGGATTTTGGATCTAAAGATAGAGATCCAAAAGAGTTGATAGGACAAAGTCAGGATTCTTATATTGACAAAGTCCTACACGTTTTCAGCATTCCAAGAAGGGTTTTATGCCAATGTCACATGGCATTACGTTAAGCAAGAAACAGTGTCCTACGATAACTGCTGAGCTTGAATGCATGGATGAGATTCCATATGCGTCGGCAATTGGATCTATCATATATGCCATGACACGTACTTGTTTTGATGTTGCTTTAATGTTAAGCAAGACAAGTAAAAGACCAGTCAAATCCAGCAAAGAATCACTGGATTGCCGTAAAGAATATCCTAAAGTAGTTGAGGAATACTAAGGATAAATTCTTGATTTACGGAGAAAGTGAGGTGCTACGAGTCGGTAGAGTCTGAAAGGCAAGTTTCCAACGGACAAAGATGATTTCCGGTCACAGTCCGGTTATATCTTGTGTCTGTCTGGCGGTGCAAGGCACTGTTGCTGACTCCATGACTTAAGCTGAACATTTCGCAGTTTGAAAGCGGCGAAAGAGGTTGTTTGGAAAGAAGAGTTCGTCACTGAACTTGATGTGATTCCCAGCATAGATGAGACTAGCTGCACATCAGAGGTCCAAACACCTTGAGGATAGGTATAACCTATTCCGTGAGATAAATGACAGAGATGTTAAGTAGATCAGCAAGTTTCAACGAATGAGAACGTTGCTAATCTATTAACGAAGCCACTCCTTAGGCCTAAGCACGAGTCGCGGACTGTTGCTGTAGGATAAGTGAAATTAAGATGTAGTCTTAATTTCAGTGGGAGTTAATAAAGGGCTTTATTTAGTTATTGATATGTTCTTGTAAAACATTTTATGATGTTTAATGAAATTATTATTTCAAGATTATTTTAACTGTGATGAAATAATCGTTCCAAAATGATATGAACCATTTTATAGGTCATCGAAGTAAGTGACTTGATCTTGAGTCATCAAAGTCATTTAGCTTGATCATGAGACCCTATATTTGATAGATGGCTTATATCATCCTGTCCCTAGTCGAAGGTTGTTGAAATTGGAACACCAACAACCGCGTGAGACTAGATTGGTATGTGACTTATGACAAAGTCTCAGGATGTCATAGATGCACGGCATCAAAGTCAATACATAGGTGTATGTTGGGGTACATACGACCGGACAAGACCCGATTATAAGAACTCTTCAGGATATTTATATCTGTGTCATAAGAGATTCTTACTACGACTATAGAGTATAGTCCTTAGACCTGAGTTCGCATGCATGTGACTGCACATGAACTAATGCGCTTTGATCATTGTCTAATGCTGTTGTTAAGCGATAGTTATAAGGACCTTGATTGGGTGTATTATGAAATGAGTAGTTTACAGTGATGGAACAAGACGGGATTTGTCCCTCCAATATAAATGGAGTGAATATCTCTAGGCCAATCGGAGATTTGAATACTGGAAAATGCATGGCCATGCTCAAACGGACTTTCCCGAGTCGTTTGGATTGTCAGTATCAAATCAGAGTCCGATGAACAAGATTAGGCTTTATAAGGATGACACTCATCTTGCCTTATGACTAATCGAGATATTGAGACAAAAGGAATATGAATACAGAGATTCCAGTACAAGTGGGAGATTGTTGGAATTATGTCCAGTAATCTCTGTACTGTCTCTAGAAAGTAAGAGTATGTCAATGATCAGACATAAGTCATATAATACTGGGGGTCATGATGGCTTGCTAGAGTCCGCTCATGATCTATAAGTCTTGGACTTATTGCCTTTATTATATGATCCCATATGGGTCACACGCCTAAGCTAACAGGAAACCATGAAGGAACGGTTTAGCAGAAGTACGGTAAAAGTGCTAGGCATTTACTGTACTTAGAGAGACTAAAGGGCCTGATTAAATCTAAGAGATTTAATCAGACTGAGAATTGGGCCCAAAAGCCCATAGGAACTGGACAAGGGTTTTAATTAATAAAACTTGCCCTAGCTTCTTTTTCTCAGCCAATTTCCTGCGCCTCCCTCAGCCTCTCTCTGCGACTCTCTCCTTTCGGTCTAGCAGCCAATTTCCTGCTGTGTGCGTGTGTGAGCCTTTGGAGGAGCTATCACTTGGTGGTTCTGCTGATCTCTGACCCGTACCTCCTCTTTCCGCTGCATAATAAGGTAACAAGTGAGATCCTTTATGATTCTATCAAGAGAACCTAGATCTGGCATGTTTAGGATCAATTAATCTGATGAATTGAATCAGGATTAACACTAAACGATCCAACAACAAGGTACCTCATGTCTCAAACGTCTATTTTGTTTAATAAGACCCTTTTCATGTCCATTTAGGAGGACCTTATATTGGATTGATGTTATGCATGCATTATGAGATGTATCCATTGCGATGTGAACACCATTTTCTGTAGCATATTCTCAATGAAAGACATTCTACACGCATAAGCTTTTCTCATATCCATTTTTATTGTCATATACTTTCATTTGCATGTCGAGTTTGTCTTTAGTCGATGGAAAATCTCCTGAGCAATTAGGATGTTATCTGGAATAAGTTACCCCGCCACAAAGGCTGATTGTGTCTCCAAAATTATGGTCGGTAGAAGTGGTTTTAAACTTTGGTAGAACATTTGAGATGATCTTATAACATACCTTACAAAAACTAGTAGGACGTAGTTCAGTCATTCTACTTGGTCTTTCCGTCTTTGGAATCAAACATATGTTTGTGATGTTTATCCTAGGATCCAATTCCACTGTCTGAAGAAAACCATTTACAAGATTGATAATATCGTGTTTAATGATTGCCATGACCTTTGAAAAATAAAGCAGTCATTCCATCATGTCCAGGTGCTTTTTAGGAGGTGCATCATGAAAAGAGTGCTCCGGATTTCCTCCACTGTAGCCTTTGCTACAAGTTTATCATTTATTTTGTCTGTAATAATAGTCAGGACTTGCTCCAAGAATCCTTAAAAGTCGGTAGGATTTGATGAGGTGAAAAGTTCCTCAAAATAACATGACGCTACTTTTTCGATTTCAAAATCCGTGGTAACCCATTCTCCGTATGTATTATGCAAACCAATAATCTGATTCCTCGACCGTCTTTATTTTGTTAATGCGTTATAATATTTTGTATTATAATCACCTGATGTATTTCACAAATTCAGATTTTTCTGCTGCCAGTATTGTCCCTCGTCTTTATATGCATCTTTTAGTTTCCTTGTGGTGTCCATAACCTTTTCAAATGACATATTATCATCTTTCTGGACCTCCTCCAATGCTTTTTGTAAGTCAATGATCTTCTCCTTTCCATATGGAGGGTTATTTTTCTTCCAAATTGAAATTTCATGCCAAAAATATTTGATTCGGTCCACAAAGTTATGATCATTACTCCTTTTCGGCTGTTTCCAACCTCTAGTAATGGATTCCATGAGTCCATCATGTCCGATCCACCGTAAATATGAAAATGATTTTATATATTTATAAATATGTTTACAAAGTAAATTTATATGAATATAATTAATATGAAAATATTTTTACAAATTAAATTTATATATTTATAAATATGATTTTAAATAATAATTTATTTTGTTACTATTATTTTTATATTTATATATAAGCTATAAAATGTTGTAATAAAAGGTTAAATATAATAATATCTATTGTATGTTTAATTATAATTAATATTTTTCTTTTCATAATATTATTGATGTTAAATTGAATTGATGATTTTTAAGATTTTTTTATTTATTAATAGTTGTGCTCGCATAAGGTGCGAACAAATCATACTAGTAAACTAATAAACTAATGCATGTTATACGTAGAATAAAATGTTATATTTTATAATATTTTATAATTCTATATAGAGCATAATACTTTTGAAGTGTTTTTAAACATTGTCTTCGTAATAACAATTATTTTTTAGTTTTAAAAATGAAATGACATATTCTTTATTTTTACTGTAAATTGATTATGTGGAGAATTTATTTATTCTTCTTGCCGAAAACAATTTTTCTGTAGAATATAAAGCACCATGTCTCTTTTGAGGGCTTAGACTTCCTCTTTTAAATTGAGTCTAGATTTTCCCTTTAATTTGATCTGTAGACGATGTCATTAGAAGAGGAAGATATGCCCTCTAATTTGATCTGCCGGACCTTTCTCAATATGACTCGTGCGAGCACAATGGGAGAAGTTTGATTGGGATATTATTGAATCTTTTCTGTCATAAAAATGTCAAACTTGATTCTTGGCATGCCCCAAAAGTGGCAAAAATATGATCGTGTTTTAGGTGTGGCCTGATCTAAGGAGCGCTGTCAGTTTATATATATCCGAATACGAAAATAATATCCAAGAAGTCCTAGATAAATTCACTCTTACAATGAATGGTCCTTAGCAATTGAGAGATGGTAGGAGACTCCTCCTCTAGATTTCTTGCATTTTTTCTCCTCTCGGTTCAAATCACGAACACTCCAGTGAATTACTATACTGGAGCGGCCATTACAGCCATTGGTGAGCTGGTCTGTAAAGTCAAGATGGTTGCGTTTGATGCGGAAAAGTCTCAAAGCCATGATATTTTGTATTCCAAGTCTTATTCAATGAGACTAAACTGTTAACAAAATCAAAGGTTATCAATCTACAGAATGGAGATAAAACAGAGGTTCAGTTCTCTTATAAAAGGGTCCAAAAGCGATGTTATACATGTCAACATATGGCTCATGAGAAATATGTTTGTTCTTTGGTGGTTAAGGATAGTCAAAACATATCCAATGAAATGAAAAAGAACCAATGTTGAGAAACCGCGATCAGTATTGGTATTGATATAATGCGATACCAAAAACACTCTCGGCGTTTTCCGCTCCTTGACTATTGCAGCTCAGAATGATCATTGGGATGACAACAACTTCAGTATTTCTTATTCTGTATTCATGATTTCTTTGTGTGAGTAAATCTTAATCGGGTTTTAGGGTTTTCAAAGGGATTTTCAAGGCTTGACTGATTTGGATATTGTTTAGGATTTATCTAATGGTTCTTCATCTATGGTTATGTGATATACTGAAACTTGTTAGTTACCTGGTTTTCAGGTCTTAGGTTCTTTAGTGCAACAAAAGTTTCTTAAATACTGGAAAAATATAGATGAACAAATTGTCTTAAATCATGTCCCACAATGTTACTGAGATTTATGAACATATCGAACATGTACACAAACTAATGCTTATCTGTAACATAGGCGGAAGCTAGGATGATAGATAAAGTAAATTGTGCAACATAAGTTGGTCGACTATACATTTATGTTTGAGTTCGAGAATGGTGCCCAATACTTCATTTGTTCTATCTATTATATATGTTTGAATTTGAAGAACATATATATATATATATATGTTTGAATCCTTGTGAATTCCCTAATGTTCCAATGTTCTTATACATTGATTCCTCCGACATATTTACTTTATTAATTGCTTAGCTTTAGGAACCAAATAATCCCTATTTTTCGTCTTAACTCTACTCGACACTTAAGACTTATAGTGTAACCTTGGTCTATGCGGATTAGACTCCTTCTATGCTACTATGATTTGATGTGCATTTGTATTATCTTTTCAGGTTTTAAAACTCGTGTACCAAGTTTTTGGCACTGTTTCCGGGGATCAGTTGTGTTACTTGTGTATCTAGGTCTAGACAGTCTGATACACAAACTTTTTATTTTTCTTTCTGTTTGATGGCCATGGATTACAATGACTGGCCAGAATAGGAGGAGGACACATTTGAAGATTACATTCAAGACGAGACATACGTGGAGCCATTCGATGAAACTTTACTCACAACAATACAAAAAGTGAAGTTGGATGATTTGGATTAGCTTTACAAATAACACACATGTCTGACAATGTCTGACTTATCAATCATGATCCGCATGAACTTCATATCATATTGAGCAGTGCTTGAAGGAAGAGAGCTCACATTCCTTGAGCTAATGATGGCTCACACAACTGAAGGTAGTATATTGGGTTCTTCCATGCCCAATAAAAGGTATATATGACTCAACTTTTAAATTTCTTGATTTTGGAGATTGACATATACCATGTTCTGATGGTGTTGCTTCTGATTTGCTTTCTTTCACTCTCGTTGATTAATGTCGTGATCTAATATGTGAGACTCAAAGACTAGATATCTTAAGAGTATAAATTTTTTCTATAGATTATGATAAAATATGCTGTAAAATTGATTATCTATTTGCTGCATACGATCTTGAGTTTGACATTTTAATTATTGAGGAATCTAGATATCGTCTTGAAGAATTAAACTTAGGGTATGAACGTGATGTAAACAAAGTATTGAATGAGAAAGAAAACCCTAAGGTTGATAGTGAATATTGTGTTTTATATGATTAATGGAAATAAAGTTGACTATTTCGTGACAAAGGCGTTTGAAACTAAAATTGAATTTATCTTTCCAACAAATGCATTTGATTCTCATGAATATCTAGCTATCAAAGAGAACTTCAACATTTGTAGTCTACTCCAATGATGTGAAAATTTTCTTATTTCGCATGAACATTTGTGTGCTTGTTTGCACATTTTTTTTTCTTGTCCTAGGAGGATAAGGACAAAAGGTGCATTGGCTCAGCCTTTTGATTTTATGACTAGCACATGTGCTCACAAGTCATGGTAAAGAGTTAAAATAAACACTTGATGGGAGGCAATCCACTGGTAAGTGTACATAATTTTCTTAGTTTTATTTTACATTTGATTTTTGGTTTTTTTTTTTTAGGTCTTTTGAGGAAAAATATGTTGTTTTGGGTGCAACGAGTTTTAGAAGATGCATGACTTCTCATGCGTGATCGAAGTTGGAGAATGAGTTCCTGGACTGTGTTAATGCGTCAGAAGTTTAACATTGGATGAAGGACTTACCACCATATATAATTGAGTAAACTTTCATATGGAAGTAGTTTGAGGTCAATATAAAGATGCGATCAAAATTTATGTTGATTTTACTAAAGACATGTCATTCTGGAGAGGTTCAGACCAGATCGATTGACCTCATTTCGAAATAGATCGTTCTCATCCAGAAACAAAGCCGAGGATTTTCATATCGTCATGTGGGCCTAGATTGGTCGATCAGAACAAAAAATATCGAAAATGGATCGACTGGTCTCCCATTCAGAGCGATTGCTCCCAAGACAGGTAATAATTTTTTTTTGTCTATTTTTGATTTTTCCTTCTTCTTGTCTTATTCTGACACTGGGACGATGTGAAATAAGTCCGGGGAGGGTGTTACTAACATTGTTTTATTTGTTTTGTTTTGAGTCATTGAGTTAGTTTGTGGTTTAGTGTGGTCAAAACTTGATGAAATGAAGACCTTATCTTGTGATGATTTATATCATATGTGCTTCTGATTTCCTTCCTAATAACCGAATTACGAGAGTGAAAACATGCTAGAGCACCCCCATTTTTGGATCCTCCCTAGCTAAAATTTTTAGACAAATTGAGGTTTCATTTGAATGAAAATCACTCTCTCTCACTTGGACTTAATTTGATGATAATTCTTCTCACTAAAGGTGTTATACTAGAGAAACGAAATTTCATCCAGAGTATCTTCATTCGTTTACCACTCTTTCTGTTCTAAATAACTAGCTCGTCTATAGCTAATACATACCTTTATACTATATCTCTTTATGACTTTATGCACTCTTTTTGAATTTTCATCTGTGCAGATATGTGCAAAAGGTTTGAGAGAAAATAATCGACGCAACTCTTAATCACTCTTACTGTGATTTTCGAAATGAAGTGAGTGAATGCATACATCAAACTAAGTGCAAAGGAAGATTTCCACATAAAGGGGTACACATTTTTGAACTTAATTTTGTGCTATATGAGATACAATAGGTCATGTCTTCCTCTAATAATAATATTAAGAAATGAATTGTCTAAAATAAAATAAAAAATCATTCGATAGAAAAAATGATACCTTAGGTAAGTAGGAAAAAAATCGATTAGGAAGATAAGACCAAAACTCTTAGGTTTCATTAGCACTGAAAAACCTTGAGTAGTCAAAAACCAATAAAAATAGTCGAAATGGAAGAGAGTGATTAGGAGTTGTGGACATCAATGGATATATTCTCACTTGTCATTTTGTGTGATATTCTGCATTATGTACACCATCTGGTAATCCCTAAACACTCTGAACTCCACCATTTAATTGACCTCTCATATACTTAGCATTGTTAATCATGAATGACATTTGTAGTGAGAAGCTCATAAAACACTTAATGAACTTAGAGATTTGATTGTCAAGAATTTGAGTCATTGATTAGTCTTTGAACTTAAGTATGGATAAGGGATGCAAATATTTTGTGGGATTTTGGTAGAGATGTGTTGCTCATGTTTTGCACTATGTGGTATGCATTCTGATGATTTGAGAGTTCCCTGTTTTTCAAGCCTCTTCTTTGTACTTAGTTTTCTCTTTGCTCGAGGAAAAACAGCTAAGTCCGGGGAAGTTGATAGACTCCATTTTGACCATATTCTATCCCTTATTTTGACTACGATTTCGAGTCTTTTTGGAGTCTACTCACACAAAGAAATCATGAATGAAAAATAAGAAGTAATGATATTAACAATGGAAGAAAAATGGTTCGAAAATCTTCGCTAATTCTCTCAATAAGTGTTAGAATCTTCTCCCTAGAAGAAAATGGATGAAAGCCTTAATTTAAAAGTGGTTTTTGTGATAATGAATTATCTCGTTATAAAAGAGGACTAAAATAAATAGATAGAGGCACAAAATCAGCTGGGATATGATCTAGAGATATTATGGGCGAATTAGGGCTAACTGAATATTCCATTCCTTTTTCTCATGGAGTGGTCGGTCTGCTTGCTGGAATGGTTGATCTGGCTGGATGTTGGGATCCGTTGATCCAGAAACTCATAGATCCTTCTCGACTTGTGGGATCGATCGATTCATCCCTGGATCAATCAATCTGCATGATTTCTCTAGGAGTGAGTTCTCCTCATTTGGATCGGGCGGTCTTGCACCATTTTAAGCTCTCTTGCTTATTTTTCTCCAAATTGCTCTAATAGCTCTAACCTTCATCCAAAATCATTCTTTGACCTGCAATGACTCGATAAAGATTAAAAGACTCCACAAAAACTCGTAAACATAGTCAAAATAAGGGTTAGAATGTAGTCAAAATGGAGTCTATCACATTTTCAAATTGGAAGCCACTCTATTATCTTGGGTTTTGGGTGTTTGTTGTGCGAGTAATGCTCCAGATTCTCTAGTCTTCGCTTCTAGGAGCTTTCTGTAAACTCAGTTTTCCAACAAGATGTACCAGAGGGAGACTCGTGGTCACTCTCAATGGCTCCACTAGAGAGCTTAACCAATAAAGAATATGATGGATTAGGTTGAGGTGTCTATGTTCCTGCATTGTTTCCAGAAGGGTTTAGAGGGCGAGCTCTTTGTTTCCACAAAGGTGGGTATTTAAGCTTTGTCTTCCTTTTCTTAATTTATAGTCTAAAATATGAGGACATGTCCTTAGTCCCCATCCTGAAATTCGTCATACCATAATTAGATAAGGGAGAGGTGAAGTTGCTGGTTACCAAATGTTCTGCCTCATGTCATTGTATATAGACGGTTCTAGAGCAGAGACTAACTACTTATTTTTCCTGAAACTTTCTCTCTTGTAGTCAGATGTTAGTAGTCAGTTGCAGAACTACGTAGGATGAAGGGGGGGGGGGGGGGAGGGTGCCCCCGGTCAAATCTTAATTTTTTATTTTCTTCACTCTTTACAAACGAAATTCTGTAGCACAACTGGTATTATCCTTCTATTGCCCCCGGTGAATCTTGGTTCGAATCCCCACTGTCCCCTGTACGCTGATTTTTTTGGTTGGTCTTGTCTTTTATTTTTTAAGGTCAACGGTTGGTCTTGTCCTTTATTGCCTTTATAAGTATATTCTCATAATCTTGGTTTATACTTATTCCTATATATACGATAATTATCTAAAAATGAATCTTAATTCCATTTTTTTATTAGTAATATTCCAGTTTTGTTTCTCATTAATATACCTTTTAATTACACATTTTCAACATATTTTAAATATATAGTTATTGCTAATTTTTCTCATCTTTTATATATACATATAATAAATTAATATATTAGTATTAAATATAAAAGATACCATTCATACTATTTTTAATGATATATTTTTCTAAATATGTCTAATAAATTAATATGAAATGTTAGTAATATAACATTTAAATATATATATATATATATATATATATATATATATATATATATATATATATATATATATATATATATATATATATTTATCATTATAGTTTTGTCCCCGATAAAAATAATTTTTGGATCCGCCACTGTTAGTAGTTAAATACATGGCATTTATATTTATCCGCCTCGTGAGAGATTTTTGTAAGGCTGACTGAGAACCCTTCTTTTGCAATTTCTGTCGAATTTATGTCTCTTTGTATCCTAGTGTTCTTTTCTGTTTCATCCGCATGTGAAATGTATTGCAAGGCCATTTGTTGATTAAGTTTTGGGAGTTCCTGGAACAGAGAAGGAAAACCTGGTGGTTCATGAACAAAGGCGTGCTTAGAGCTGTAAAAAGAGGCATTTCCTAAGACCACAAAAATATTATAAGGCCACATGTTTATTGACTAGGCTTATATATTACTTGATAAATATGTGTTGAGGATTTAATCCCTCAATTGCGTTCTTGAATAATTGGTTTGATTTACCAAAAGAAACACTCAGCCATTGTTAACCCAGTTCACGGCATCGCCGCTACGTCTGGGGTGGAGACCGTCCTCCACAACATCCATAGAAAAGCCGGAAAGAACCTCCGGCGTGGTTTACAATCGGACCCCTCACCTCCGATCACAACTCGATCGGACGTACAAGAAGGAAGAACAGAAGTGAGAAAGATATAACCCCCAAGACCCGAGCAAGACCAGATCAATACCAGAGAATTGGATCCTCTATGTGCTCCCTCTCTCTATCTAAGTCATACTCTCTCTCTCTCTCTCTCTCTCTCTCTCTCTCTCTCTCTCTCTCTCTCTCTCTCTCTCTCTCTCTCTCTCTCTCTCTCTCTCTCTCTCTCTCTCTCTCTCTCTCTCTCTCTCTCTCTCTCTCTCTCTCTCTCTCTCTCTCTCTCTCTCTCTCTCTCTCTCTCTCTCTAAGCTGCGAAGAAGAAGAAGACGACGTCTTTGACTTTTCCTGTATATATTACTTCGTATCAGACTTCTCCTTTGTTATAAAGAAGTCACATGCTTCTCACGTGTTCCTTAAACCAGCCTTGGTGAAACCTTCTTGTGCAACTAGTGTGTTACCACACTTTAGGTCCATCTTCAACTTTCAAGACTATTCTTCTAGCTCAACCATCAAGTTGAATCACACTCCAACAATATGTGAGTTTAAAAGGCCCATACCACTAAATTTTTGCTATTAAGTCTTTGTTTTTATATGAAATATTTACAAATTTAACTTTATAAAGATAAGGCAATATTAAACTAATTAGGAAAAAGAAGTGTAGAACAAATTAATCGGTGGAATATTAAAAAGAAATAAAGATGTATATAAACAAACTTATACGAGGTCTGTTACAAAAGAAAAAAACAAACTTACGCGTGATCATCAAAAAAACAAACTAGAAGACAAAGCAGAAGGAAAAGGAGTACCGTAAGTGTCTTCTTTAATAAAATCAACTTTGTTTCTTCTATGCTTAAGCACTATTTTTTTTTTCTACATGTAACAAATTTAGTCAACTAATTTTTTTTTTCAAATTCGTTTTAGAAATCTGAAATCAATGACACTTCTGTGTTTTTAGCTTTTCATCTCTTCTTTGTTAGTTTTCTTCACGTTATCATTCACAAGTAAAAAAAATATCTCAAAATGTTTTGTGTAAAAAAAGATTTTAAACTGAATATATAATTTTTTTTTCTCTTCTAATTTCAGAAGATGCCGCCAGTACCACCAAGAAAACACACCCCTGGATGGGACGAAAAACAGCAAAAGAAAATTCTATGTTGAGGTATGTGAAAAAACTAAGATTGCTAGTGATGAATCTAATGGAATCGAACATCCTAGTATTTCTGTTTATGGTGGCTCTGATGAAGATATGAAAGACGTGAATGATGAGAATTTGAATTGAGCAAAATGAAGAAAATCCAAAAACATAAAAGGATGAGAAGGTAGATGTAGTTGATGTTGAAAACGAGATGGAGCGAAAAGATGAGAAAAAAAAATCTGAATTTAAGAGTATCACGGGAAAAATCTGAAGGTAAATGTAGTTGATGATATTTGTGATCCTGCAAATTAGGGAAAAATTGATCTTCAAAGGAGAGATTTATGGTTGAAAAAAGACATGGGTCAAGACATGATAGTGGCTATCAATTTCCAAGAAACAAGATTGGTGGTAGACATTTTGCTCACTCATATTATACAAGATAGCTCAGTAATGGAGAGAATAAAGATGGATGATGGCTTGTGTTTTCAAAAACATTAAACAAGATTTTATGTTTGTGCTGTAAGTTTTTTAGTAAAGACAACAATGCTAGTCAGTTGGCATCTCCCGGCATAAGGGATTGGGAAAACATTTTGCGAAGGCTTTAGCAGCATGAAACAAGTCACTGCCATTTGTTGTGCATGAATCAATGGATGGAATTAGATATGAGGCTACAAAAAAAAAAACCATTGATAGCAATATGCAAGCCGAGCTTAATAAAGAGAGGAGTCATTAGAAAGATGTGTTGATGAGGATTTTTCCAGTAGTAAAGAATCTTGCTAAACATAATTTAGCGTTTCATGGAAGTAACGAAAAAATAGGAGAAGATGGGAATGAGAACTTTTTAAGCTTTATTGAGATGTTTGCTGATTGGGATCCGATTATGGGAGAACATCTTAGGCCTTTTGAAGATGGTGAATCTCATTATCATTATCTCAATAATAGAATTCATAACGAGGTGATAGCAATGTCAGCTGATGAGATCAAATTTATGACATCAAAATATCAAGTGTGAAAAATGCTTCTCAGTGATTATTGATTGTACTCTAGATGCTAGCCATCATGAACAAATGACTCTTATCATTCGATGCGTTGGTATTTTAACAGATTTAGCCAAGTTTGAAAAATTTCCTGACATTTTTGAAAGTTGATGACACATCTGGAAAAGGGCTTTTTCATGAATTCAAGAGGTGTAGGTTGCTTTTGATTTGAGTATTGATGGTATGAGTTAAGGATATGATAACAAATCAAACATGAAAGAGAAATATAAATGTGTAAAGAAGTGATTCCTTGATATCAATCCACGTGCGTTCTATACACCATGAGGATGCCATAGTCTTAATCTTACATTATGTGATATAGAAA